>JAPQRN010000014.1:16543121-16563217 GCA_037367275.1 Coranthus polyacanthus | reverse complement strand
CAATATGGGGATCAAATGAAAGAGTTAATTACATTCATATGAATGAAAGATCTGTTTTTTTGTCCTAGGGTGGGTTGGCGGAAGAAAGAAAACCTGTGTAATGCATTGATCAGCTTTTCAGATCTGTGTGTGAATGTGAGAAAAGCCTGGAACCCTAAAACCGTTGTCCCACCATCATTGAGAGCAGTAATTAAAGCTACCTGATGAGCGAGTTAGCAAGTTGAAAAGGATGATTGTAATTGATCCTGATTCAATCCTATTAGGGTTTTTTATAGACAAGACTTTGTAAGGAGCCCTAGTCCTCAGTGAGGCTTTATTTTATCAAATCCTTTTGTGTGAGAGAGGCCTGCATAGAGGACTCACTTCTCTCTCCACACTTAATTTCATTTAATAAAAAGAACCTTTTTATTTCTCATTTTCCTTTATCCCCCCCTACGCATGCCAGCCTCTTTATTTTCACCAGAGCTTTGTCTTTTTGTCATACCTCTTTGTTTTTATGTACCATTCTTCCTGCTGTGCATACTACCTGCCTTCTATTTGACATGTTTTCCTACAGTGCTTCTACGTGTGTAATCCTTGTGAATGCCCTACACTTTCTAAAGCTTTTTGTCTAGCTGTCTTTTTGCTGTCTAACATGCTTTCTCACTTATTTTTCCTATAGTGAACAGTGACCTATCAGCGGAGTTGCGTCTTGCCAGTGGTCAACTGATGGCAGACGACCTATCCCTAGTGTCCTCGGGCGGAATGGGGGGCATGTCCTCATCAGACCCCTCTCTGTCCTCTTTGTCGCCACCCATCAGCGACCCCTCGCTGCGCCTCTATCAGTGTGCTGTGTGCAACTGCTACTCCACGGACAGCCTGGAAGCTCTCAATGCCCACGTCAATGCAGAGCGTTCTTTGCCCGAGGAGGAGTGGCGCTGCGTGGTGGGCGACGTCTACCAGTGCAAGCTCTGCAGCTACAACACGCAGCTCAAGGCCAACTTTCAACTGCACTGCAAGACAGACAAGCACATGCAGAAGCACCAGCTGGTGGCCCACATCAAGGAGGGAGGCAAGGCCAACCAGTGGAGATTAAAGTGTGTGGCCATTGGCAACCCTGTGCACCTCAAGTGCAATGCCTGTGACTACTACAGCAACAGCGTGGATAAACTGAGGCTACACGCTACCAACCAGAGGCATGAGGCTGCCATCCGCCTCTACAAGGTAAAAATGCTGTTTTCCTGTCATTCTTTTATCTCGCCTTTTTCTCCCCAAGACATCCCAGCAACCTACTTATCAGGGAGAAAATACTTGTCTTAAGAAATTTGAACAGAAAAAAAAAACATCGCTATTGATACTGATATTGTTTTGTACACTATAGTTTTCAATGCAAAAACAGTACGTTAGAATATTTACTGGAGTAAAACTAAGGAAAGCAGAGTACAGTGTAAGGTCAGAACAAGCATTAGTGTTTTTGTTTAAAAACATGTCCCAGTCTCTGAATTGTACCCTCGCAGATTTCCCATGAGAAAGGACCGACAAAGATAGAAAAGGTCACTGACGCAGGATGATTTTCATCAGATATGGGTATATTTCCTGCCTGCGACCAGCTAGCAGCGGACCGTTACTGTTAATTATATATGTACTGTCAGCAGCAGCGTGTCCTTTAACTGAAGAATGTGTTTTCACAATAAATGTTTTAAGACCATAAATTCAGCTGAGTTTAGCACTGAACAACGACTCACCGTATAAGAACAACAGACCATTAAAAGTGAACTCCTCTGAACATTTGACATATGCTGGTCTAATACAGTAAAGATTTCAAATATATAAATATACATTTTACATAATGCAAAACAATGACTGTAATATCCAGAATAATATGACTGGATATTCCAAAAATAATAAAATCATCGATTGCATAGATTACTTATGTCATGACTTGTCAAATGGTTATTCACACTAGTTGCCCATCAGAGTAATGAGCTAACATTGGAGTCACTTACTTAACTAATTAAACCTTTCACACCTTTTGCAAATAAATGTTTTCTGCACAGTTCCACCACGGTCCAAATTTGGCATCTCGTTCCTCTCCAATATTTTTTAAAGTGATTTAGTTTGTCAGACGTCTCCTTCGGTTTAATGGATGCTGTTACATTTCCTAGGCCTTGACCTACAGGACAGGATCAAGTGCATTACATTAATGAGGATTTTACTACTGTACGCAACATTTGGCAGTAGGAGGTGTTTGTGTATGTGTGTGAATGCTGTGCTTAAAAATAGACCCGGCAGTAGTAAACAAGTAAAAGAAGGTTTTAATTTTAAATGGATAAATATATTTTCATGTACAAATATATAGACCATATGTAGTTCTGCTTTTTACTGATTTGCCCTTTAATGAATTGTAGTACAATGTAGTAAATTTCCAGCATGATTAAAAATATTTATATATTTGAAAAGTACAATTCTTGGAAAAATTGACTTAATCTGTAACATTACATTTATGAAAGCAGTCTTAAACTATTTATTTTTTATGATTATGACACCTGCATTATAATGACTGTTAAGGAATTCTAATTTAGATATCTGTAACTGATTCTTACTTGCAGTTCCAAGACTTGAGTGGATTAAGCACCCTGGCATTCCCAGGGTTATTTAAAACAGTTGTAGTGGACTTAAACAGGATGTCTTTATTGACACAGAATTGGCCGAGAGTCTGCCAAAGGCTAAAGGGATAAGATGGAGATGTCTGTCCCTGAATTTGTTAATTACAGTGAATTGCTGTAAATAAATACATTTTTAAGGAAAAGTGCTGCCTTCACATTACCTGCAGGATCAGCATAATTAGTTCACACTAATCAGGATTTTAATATAAGGCAATAGCCAGACACCTACACATTGGCATCCATTTAATCATGCATGGAAGCTATGCATATTAGTTGTGGTTAAAGGCACGAGTCCAAGATGCACAATTTGAAGTACAAAAAAAAAAAAAGAAACAAAGAGGCTTGTTGTGAGGCTTATTATTTTTATTTTGCTTCCCAAGAACAGTTAAGCAAAGCAAGGGATTATCGTTTTAGGCACACATTAACACCAGTTCGGCCAAGGCAAGAGGGGGTCATCCCAGTGCCCCTTCTGTGCACCCACAGACCCCTGTACTTCATGTACCCACCCACCTAACCCACTGTGTTTGACAAATCTGTTCCACAGATGACGCTTTTAATGCCTCTGGCAGAAATCCCACTATTTTACCCTTGGACATGTGGTAGTAAAGCAGAGAGAGCGGGAGAGAAAGCGTACAGCAGCAGAGCAAGAGCAGGGGAAAAAATCATTTCTTTATTTGACCAGAAAAACACCTCTCCTTTTATGTATTGGCAGAGGTGAAAAGCACATGGGGATGGAGGTAGCTTGGCCGGGTGCATAAAAGATCCGAGTGTTGACGACTTTACCATCTGGTTTTTTGGAAACACAGAATATCTTTATGGCATGGGAAACCATTTGAAGATACAAACAAAAAGCATATTCAGGAGATTTTATGGCTGCTTTGTAGCAGCAATGGAGTACTTCTAAGGGGAATTGAGAGTTTGAAAGTGTTTTTTTTTCCAGACTTTGAAACAGCAAGAGGGAAATGGCATTAACAGCACATGGACATCAAGTCATCTGGTGTCCAGGGCACAGCAGGTGGCGCAGGAAGTCATAGACCTTATATGGAAAAAAGGGAAGTCTACACCTCGCTGCTTATTGGAGGTGAAATCTAGGTTTGGTTTTTTTTTAAGAAGAGAATACTACAGCATACAGATTATTTTGAAAATGAAAACTGTGTACAGAAGCTCGGTGATATTATCACAGCTGTCAAATGTAAATCTTCATCCCCTAGAAATCTTGTAAATGACTAAATGTAAGATGTTTTAATGTAGCAGCGAGTTAGCAGCCTGTGAGGTAAGCTCAGCGTTAAATGGTGTCGTAGCATGGCGTGTCCATAGCTGGCCTGGCTAGTGTTTGGCTTAGCATTGAATATGATGATGTATGGCTTCATTATGATTTTTAACAACAAACACCAGCCTTAATGCACATGGAGACGGGAGTAAATCTGTCAGTGCCATTCACAAAGGCTGCAGAGCTAAGTTGGGGGTTTAGTTTGTAGTGAGCGTGTGTGTTTATGTGTAAGAGTCCCGACAGAACTTTGAGGTTGAGATCTGGGCTGTGCTTGCCCCTGGGTCATTAGGAGTTAAGAATGTTCATGGTCAATATGGCATGGTCAAGGACCACACACACTCTGTCTCATAGGCCACGGCACCTGTTTCTCAGATGGCTGTTCGAATAAATCTTAAACTGTCCTCAGCCATCACCACCCCACCCCTGTCTGTCTGTCCAGCTTTCCGTCATAATTCAAGTGGAAATGAACGTCCAGGGTCCACTGAACATTATTTCATGATTTTTTTTCCCCCCCTCCTCCCTTCTGTTCCATCATGATCTCCTTTGAACTAAAAATCAGAAAATGTTGAAAGTTTTTTTATGATAGAGGTTGAAGGAGAGAGATGTTGTTTAGATAGGCTGCTTAAAAAAATATGAAAACGGAAAAGGAAGGTGTGTCTTTCTGTCCTTCACTGCATGTCTTTTCTGACACAGTCTTTCACTCCCTCTGTCTTTCCACCTTTCTTTGTTTTGTCTCTGACTCTCTCTCATTTTCTCTCTTTCTGTCCCTCCCCTGGGGAGCAGCAGATAGGCCATCTCATTACCCATGATCCTCTTGGCAACACCATGGTCGGGAAACGAGGGGTGGGGTGAATTAAATGGAGGAGGAGGGGGGGGGGGTGATGTCAGGAGAGCGGGATGGAAGGAAAAGGAGAAGATGAGGAAGGGAGACTGGATTGTACATGTATCAAAAGCAGAGTTCCCTTTTTCATCTTCATCTCCTTAATATTTGTTTTTTTTTTTTTCTTTTGCTTTGCTTTTTTTCCATCAACCAAGCAGTATTTTTTTCTTTCAGTCTTCCAACTCTGTCCCTCTCTTTTACATTTTATTCTCCTCCATCTCTCTCCGATGGAGATGGCAGTGCTTATGCATCTGTGATATTAAGTCTACCGCTGTGCCTTGGCTATTAGCAAGGGTCAACCCTGCCCACTCTCATTTGAAAATCAAATAGCCCTATATATATGCAGCCCAAATTATTGGACTGTCATTTGGACTTGTGTGATGGGGAAATGGACAGGAGATTGACTCCCATAGATTTGCATAAAAAGCCATTGTGCTGGTCCCCGGAATAGAAAAGAGACTGGATCTATTTCAAATGCATGGCACCATTTATGACACACACACACACACACACTCACATAAATGCATATGTGCATTTAGAGGAATGGCATTGCACAAATGGAGACAGACACACTTTCATGTACAGTAGCACTCACAGTAACACAATTGTAGTCTCTTTTATAAAGTTACCATTTTCCACTTTAACCTCTGTCCGCTTGTTCCAGACACAGACTCTTGATCACTGAGTCCTTGTCTCATACTTGCAGACAGACTTAAAGAGTTGCTACTCTCTTCAAAAAGGAATGTTCACAGACACTTCACACTAGATGCTACTTGACTGCAAGATATAGATTTTCATGTTCTGTCATGGAGACGGATGATGCAGCCTGCCGCCGTGAGTTCAATGCTGTAAACCTGAGGAGAGGAATGAATTCATCTCGGTGTTTTTGCCAAAAAGGTTGTCTGTCTGTCTCTCTTGTCATTTTTTTTACTTCTACAAGTTGCTCTTTTGCTCGCTCTCTCTTTCTCTCTCTCTTTCTCTTTCTCTGTCTCTCTTTCTCTTCCTCTGTCTATCCCTTTTTCTCTCTCGGCGAGGCAAAGAGACGCCGGTTAGTAGATTATTCAAATCGTCTCGTCTTTCACCTGCGTGGAGATTACAATGGAAATCTTTCAGAGGTCCGGGGGTGGTGAAGTGGGGGATGGAGGGCGGCGGCTAATTAAAGCATAAAAGCAGGTGTGTGCTTGCGTGCGTGTTTGTGTGTGTACACCGCTGCTTTTTTGTGTTTGGCAGAGAGGTTTGAATGGACAGACTTCCTCACCCTCCCTCTTCTTCTTAATAATCCTCATAGATATTAATAAGAGTTTCGCCCATTCTCTGTCCAACGCCTTAACCAGATGGTTGGCACAGCATTAGTGTGTGCGTGTGTGAAATGTCCAGCTTTGGTCCGGCTCCTGATTGACACTTATGTAGTGTTTAATTACCCTAGCCTGGTCCCCCTCCCCTCCTCTTTACTTCTCAGCTCTCCAGTGAATTAGTTAAGGCCAGCAGACGGTACAATGGTAGATTTTTCCCTCTAGCAAGGTGTGTTTTTGTGTTTAAGAGAGAGAAACAGAAACAGTTCTGGCTATCTCATATTAATAGCTGAAGTGATCCTCTTCATAGTAACCCCCACCCCTCGCTGGGCTATTGGTCATCTGGGCCTTGCCAGGCCGGGGCCAAGCCATTTGTCCATGTGCAGGGGACTGTAAAGCAGATCAGGACTGACAGGTATGGGAAAGATAGCAGGAAGGGGGGTTTGCAATATGTGCAGGGGGGTCAGTGTCTTTGCGACCACCAGAAGGAAGGGAACATCGCTGGGATGTGGGAACAAAGGAACTAGCAGGAGTTTGTCTTTTTTTTTCCCCTGGCTCATCTGAACCCTCCCACCCTGACTATATTTATTTCCAACACCGACCCAAATATACACCTCCTTCCTCCTCCTCCTCCTTCTATCCACCCCCCCTCCCCCTCCTCACACAAACGCACACATGTACACAGTCATCTTCCTCCTCCTCCTTTATTCAATCCATGACTCCTCCCTATGCCTTCTATTCTCTCTCTATTCCTGACCATCCTGTTGGAACAAAGACAATAAGACTGTTTAAAAAAACAAAACAAAACTAAAGCATATAAAGTAATAAACAAAAGTATGAAGCAGAGAAACAGAAACAGAGAGAGCCCATGACCTGAAATGTGATCTGCCAGGCACATTGCCTTCACTTTTGATGGCTTGATTTGATCAGAGCGGCTTCAGACAGATCACATGGCTGTGAGATCAGATAGATATTTTTGTGTAAGTTCATTAACTTTACTGTTGAAATCACCTGACACTAAAATGGATGCCTAATTGATATGAAAGTTGACATTAAAATTAAAATTCTTAATGGGGACAGTGATATTTGTTTGTTCACTTTTCTTGAAACGGTCTGAAAAGTTACATCAGCTTTAGAATGGTATTTAGATAGCCCAATCACGCTTTTCCATTCTCATGAAGCTATCAGGATATTGATATGGACAAAGTTGAACTGAAATACTTCTCAACGCCCTTCCAAATCAATAATCAATCGATTGGAGGTAATTGTGCCTCCCTTGGAATGGTCCCAAGTCCCTCTCTCTTTCTCTCACACTCTCTCTGTCATTATCAGCATGTGGCCTAGTATTCGGCATTTCAGCATTCCAGCTGTAATTGATTTTAACCATTAGGTGCTCAGTGAATAGATAAGTAGTGGGAGATATTCGATTATACGCTGAAAGAGAGAGACGGGATGAAAAGAGAGAGGGAGAAGGATTGAGGGATGTTGTGGGCAAGCTGGAGAAAGAGGAACTGACCTGTCCTGCTGTCTATCCGCCTCTACCACTGGCCTTCCATCCTTGCAGCAGCACAATACCGCTGACCTCCTGTGAGTTCAAGCAGCTTAGTTTCTGCGAGGTAATCCCTAATGCTTTGAAATAGACCTGATAGAAAGCCCACTTACTTGTTCGGGATTAATGTGAGTTTGGATGGGGGTGGGGGAACCTGAGTTTTCTGCACATTTAGTTAAATTAACCCATTGAAATTATCATATTTCAGTCTAATTGCTGTTACTTGCACAGCGATATGGGGTTGCGCTCTCTCTAAAAGTGTCGTCCACAGTAGACGGATGGGAGACCTGACCTCAGCAATGTTGTATATTTTCCGACATGCATTAACACACCGCCGTGCTCTATTGTTTATGTTTAGATGAACTATGCTGGTGGTCAGAGCACTTTTATTCTTTTCATTGCTTGCCCATCCCCTGCAGAGGCCATTTTGATTCTGGGTGCAGCTGAGGTTGGTATTGCTTTCCCACTGTTTTCTGAAGATATAAGTCTGATTTTTTTTTTTTTTTTTCGCTCTGTCCTTTCTCCTCTTTTCCTCATTCTGGCAGGAGTGTAGGTTAGGACGAGGGGTAGGGGCGGATAGGGGGGTGGTGGGGTAACAAAGGCAAACATTTGAGTAATCTTCAAAGAGCCCATTGGTATGTTGAGTGGACGCTGGTATGCGGACTGTGGCTGAGGCTTTTTCAGGGGAAAACAATATCCTTCCTTTAGACTACCGAGGCCTGGGCAAACACTATCAGCCAGGCGACTCTGCCCAGTGCTGCCACCACTATCAGCTTACCCACCTCCTCCAGTTCATGCAAAAAAAAATGACAGGTCTTCTGTGTTGCCGGAACAGCACAGAGCTCCTCATTATGGGCTTAGATGTAGGCAGAACATCGCAGGTTATTACCTCCGCCAAAGGAGGTTATTTTTTCATCCACGTCTGCTTGTTGGTTTGTTTGACTGTCAACAGGATCATGCAAATACTACTGCACCAATTTTCATAAATGGTGGAAGTGTAGGGCATGTGCCAGGGAAAACCGAGAAAATTTTAGGGCAGATCCACAGGGGAATTATTTTTTTCTCACTTTTTTCTAACGTTACAAGATAGCCTGTTTGAATTACATGAATGCTGTACTGTTCCGAGTGCTCCTATAGTTAAATGTGTGGTTGTCTGAGTTTATGTGACGTGTCAGAAAGTGTTGCAGAAATCGTTATCTATGTGTATGTGCTAGGAGACTCGCAGTCCTTATTTAAATGTTTGTCTTTTGATAAAAAGGGGTAACGCAGACAAAAAGAGAGAGGCACACACTAAAACCGGTTCCCTTCTCTGAAGAAGTAGGGAAGGATCAAGTGTGCCATCTTGTAGGTCAACTGCAAGGCATTTGATTTCCTGTGGCAATATGCAAAACAGCACAGCTGAAGTGGTGCTTTTCATTGTGCTTTCATTGTCCTCGCCTTTGCAGAGGTAACGCTCCAACGTGTAATCACGCAGCACACAACAAGCTACATTGCCACATTGTTTTCCTAGAACAAGGCCTGAACTCCCTGTTTGGTCTATCAAGTGTGTTGAAACATAAGAATCCCATTTCTTTGAAAGGAAGTGGATTTTGTATCAAGAACGTTGTAGTAAAAAGGGATAAGAAAGTAACTTTTAGCACAACTTAATGTAATGTTTGATTATGTAGGATAGACATAGATTAACCATGGTCTGTATATGACAAAGTAACATAACTGTATCCTCATTTTGATAAACGCAGCTCTTAAAAAAGAAGCAGACTGTCTGCCATTTTGTGACAGTTTCAAAATGAACTCCCTTTGTCCAGTAATCACCAGCCATTTTCTCACGAGGATCCACCCCAGGGATAATTTCTCCCATTTCTCTGTCATTAGCAGGGCCTGGTATTAAGCTTGTGTTTTGTTCCCTGTACCTTTTGTTTTGTGCTAAGTGAAACCATGCGACAGGGTAGGGGCTAACTGGAAAACAATACTCCCCTTCACAGGCTCAGGAATGTGTAATTAGTGATTTGAACCCGACTACGCTCGTCTAGATTCTTCCCTATCATTCTCTCTCTCTTTCCGTCTCTTGTTCTTTTGTTCTCTCTGTCATAGTTTCTCAGTCTCTTCGCCTCTCAATCTATCCGTTAGTTTCTCTCACTGTACGTCTCTGTCATTCCTTTTGTCTAACTCTCACTAATAGACATTTTTCAGCAAGTTTTCATTACTAACAGAGCAAAGAAAAACAAACTTGGCAAAAATCTCTGCTCCTCTCTGCACCAAAATTATTTTCCGTTCGCTTCCCTTTCAGTTTTAGTTAAATATAACAACATCAGTGTAGTACAATTCTCTTTGATGGTACGAGCCGATGAGCTGAAGCCCCAGATTTTCAGCCCCTTTATTTTTGTTTTTCTCCCTGTCTTTCATAGATCCTGTCAATTAGGCCTTGCCTTGATTTCCCAAAAGCCTCTTTGCATGTTGGGAAAAATGGAAAATGATAAACCCTACCCAAAAGCATGTTAGCATTTCTGCAATATCCCTCCCCTTGTACAGCATTGGAAAAAGATAATCCCACAAGCATGTTAGCATTTCAGTGATCTCCATCTCAGCATTTTATGATGTCTGTCCCATTGTGAGTCGATGGAAAAGATAATCCCAGCGAGCAAGATAGTTTAGGGAAATGGGGAGGTCTGGTCAGTCTCACCTGGCGGCAATGGAGACAAGCGGGGGCTTTTAGACCCTAATGGGCTAAGGTCAGGATGGCTAATAGGGAGTAAGTGGCTGAGCCATGCTGTCTAAATCTAATGCTAATGTAAATACTGATCCATTTTCATGGGGTATGGAGGTGAGCTGGCTTTCAAGACACCTAACACACAGGCACCAATGAGTAAGCTGCATTCTGGTGTATCTGTCTCTTTGAGTCTGTTATTCCCGAAAGCTGGGTCGGGGCAATATAAAATATGTGGTGACTGTACTTAGAGATGCATAGAAGATATTGACTGAAAGCAGAAGAATTGGATCATGCTGTAAACCAGCAGGGACGTTTTTCCCCGTGTTTCTTTGCTTTGATCTAAATAAATTGTATGCGTGCGTGGGTGAGAAAAAGTGTCGAAACGAGGGCGAGAGAGACAGAAGGGATTTTTCCAAGAGAGGGGCCAGAGGTCAGGAAGCTGTGAACTTCAGATTGACCTTTGGCCCATACGTCAGGCACAATTACGTCATTCCTACAAGTGTGTGTGTGTTTGTTAGTGTCCATGTGTGGGAGTCACAAAAATGGAATTCAAGACTATTTACTGGATTTAAGAGTTACATTATTTTCCAAGCTCTCACAAAGCTCTATCACTGTTGCTTTCTTTTTTTTTTTCTGCTGACAAATGACAAAGAGGAATAAGGAAAAAACGTAGTGAGGAAGATGGTCAGAAAAAGTTATAGATAGAGGGAGGAAAAAAAGAGACAGCACAGGAGAGGGAAAGTGCGGCAGAAAGCTTTTATGAAAGACTCATTGTAATAATACATTTATTTGGTTTGGCAGACATTATACGATGGATGCTTATTATTATTGGGTGACCTAAACTAAGCTCGCCCACAGGCCTTGCACCTCATGGACAGGCCCCAGAACTGTGATCACATGTGAAAGCCAGCAGGCAGAGCCCAGCGAAACAGGAGAGCCAATTTAGCTCTAGGAAGTATTTTTCTTTGCATTTGTGAAATTGAGAGTCAGAAGAAAGAAATGAAGGTCGGCTAGGTCGGGGGTGGGGGGGGGCCCTACGGAGTGAGGTTCATGGATTGTTTTGTCTTTCCAGCATCTTTAGATCACATGCAGTGGCCTTGTAGGACTGTGTGAGGTTGAGAGAAGCAGGAGATGTGCATTATGTGTGTGTATATTTGTGCATAAGCAATGTGCATTCAGCAGTTTTTCTGTCTTATTTGCATATTTGTTTTTGTGTGTGCGCAGCACTGAATTTGTCTCCCTCTACACTATATTAGCTATTTATATGGGGAAGCGAGGTGGCACATACCTGGGCCTTCAGCATCTCTGTTTCAGCAGTGCAGTCTGCCCGCAGATCCATTGGCAGTGATCTTGCGTTACATCTATGTCTTGGGGGCTGAGCAGCGGTTAGCAGTAACATGTGTTAGGGAGGTGGTAGCACTGATGGAATTCTACACTTGGCAGCCTTCCAGGCAGTGCTGGTATGTGTTTAAAATACTTTCAAGGAACAAAACATGCTTTTGTTGTTTCCTGGGCCAAGTGGGACTGTTTTTGTCTCTGATGGCCCTCAGGGGCCCGGGGGATAACACCGGAAGCTGGTGGCATTCCAAAAAGAAGGTATACCCAACAACAAGCTTCCTCCTTTCCTAAAAAAAACACTGATGAAAGAAGATAAAGAGTAGTGTGTGAGGTGCACATTTGTATGCATGCACATACTCTCAGCGGACGCAAACAGAAACATACTGATTCTTTACATATAAAACACGTACACACACGCTCTGACAGACACACTAGTTATTAAGACATAGCTGCAGCGTTGAAGGCTTCTTATTTTCAGTATGTGTTCATTAGCTGCCTGGTTTTACACTTAATGACAGGAAAGAGTCATGTTTGTACTGAGTACCCTAATTTGTCATTTGGTTTATGGAGGAAAACACAGCCCCGCTGGTTTGCACTACTTTTGAAATATTTTCGTCACGTAACCAGTTTACACACACAATCACAAGCGAAGACAAAACGAAATACGCAACTGAAATTATCGACAGACACAAAAACACACTTTTGAGGTAAAATAAAAAATGTGCAGTTGAAATTACTGATGCACAAACACTCCAAATACACTTACATATAAAGCCAGAAGAAAGGAACATGAAGTATTGAAATTATACCCACACCCACCCACCCACTACACACACACACACACACACACACTTCCATGTACATGAGCAAGCAGAGAGATAAAAGAAGTTGAGAGAAGACGTCTTTTGCATTGCTTTATTAAGAATTCAGTTAATGAGGCAGCTTTGTCACCACAGATAGAACAAATGAATATGAGACAGCAGTGCTGCTATCCTCCACACAAACCCAGGGAGGGGAGGTGTGCGCTTGTGTTTATGTGTGAGTGAGAAAGGTGTTTTGTAAACATCTAATTCTGCATAATGAATGCAGTCCTCTGTCATCCTCACCCACACACACACATATACACACAGCATTAGCAAACCACTACACTAGAGAGCCTCCCTAACCTGTCAAACTGACTCTCCTCCCCTCTCCTCATACAAGTCCTCGTGTGTGTGCGCGCGTGTGTGTATACACAGGGCTGATAATGTTGTGTTTTTGACAGGTAAACAGGAAGTCCCGAGTGTTGTAATTTGCATTCTGTGCGTATAGGGGGGGTGTGTGTGTGTGTGTGTGTGTGTACCTCCTCTTCCATGGAGAGATGTCTGTGCCATGTTAAGGTCCATGCAGGGACTGCTGTTTAGCTGTTTTTGATTGGCCCACAGGGAGTGTTAGCTTATTTGGTTGTTTGCCAAACACTAATCCCCAACAATTAACCACCAGGCACTCTGGAGAGGTGCCATATTGACAGGATGGGCTGCTTTGCCATTGCAGCCACACACATACACTGACACTCATAAGACACCACATACACACACACAATTCAGCAGCAGCATAAATTATATACACATTTCAAGCAGACGCACGCGGGTGCAAACCCAGAACCAGGAACAGTGTGTTTGTGTGTTTGAATATGCATTACACAGCCCACGCCTGGCAGGAGTCAAAGTGCTCCTTTAAAAGTTCATAAATCATGGATGTTCTGGCCTGTGATCACCAGACCGCCTGCATTTCAGGCCTGCAGAGTGCCAGAGAGCGACCGACAGCCCTCTAGTTTAGGTCTTAAACAAACCCTCTGGAATGTGCTGATGGGGAGAGAATTAATATTAGGCCTAAACCTATCTGGCAGCCCAGCTCAACCCCAAGTATATCATCCAGCTACTCTCAACCGAAGCCTTATATCCTAAAAAACAAATAAAGTATAAGTTAGGACATTAAAGGATGTGAAGCAGTTTTGGCCTGAATTCTATTCTGCTCCATGTATCTAAAAATATTCATTTCTAACCAGCACAATTACCTTGATGACAACATCATTAAGAACAAATCAAAAACAGGGATGAAACCAGTCTTTTCTAATAAGACTCTCAACTATCAGGCCGATCCTCCCTGCTAAGAAATTTTACATATTTGTCCACAAAACACAGATTTTTCATTCTTTTGCAACAATGCAATACTTAAGGTTGTCACTGGAAGAAAGAAAAGCCTTGTTTAATTAATTCTAAGGATGCCTATTTTTTTGTATTTCTGTTTTGTTTGTAGTTGTAATTGTAATTGTAGTAGCCCTCGCATCTAATTGAATGTTCATGAAGTAAAAACTACTGGAGTAGAATCCAGACTTAATCAAATTGAGAAATACAAATAGCGCAAAGCAGGTAAATGTATGTATACTGTAGTAAATACATGACATAATGAATAACAAGGATGAATGTAGGCACAGGGCTTTTGTGCATCATGTAGGATAGAAAAATATATGAAAAAATATACACCTATAAATTGAATAACACAGAAACCCAGAAGTCTTTGTAACCAGAAGACAGTCTATGTATACGTTTGCATGCACTGTGTACATGTGATATACGTGTCTGTTTGCTTTTGTGCGTACGCGTGTGTGGTTTCCACGGTAAAGCTCAGCAGCCGAGTTCTACTGCAAGGAAGGGAGGGGAAGAAAGAAAAGAAGCAAAGAAAAAGAAAAAGAGAGAGAGAGAGAGAGAAGGAGCAAGGGAGGCCTCCTTTCACAGAGAAACAAAGATAGCTGTAATTAATGGCCCTGAGCTCTGGACTAGGGGAGCTTTCTTCTGACAACTCCGACTTAATTAAAACTTAAGACTTCTGAAAGGGCCTCTGACTGCGAGGGGACGTCCCACCGTCTCGTGAGAAAAACCTCGTAAGATTTCCTACAAAAGAAAGAAAGAAGGAGAGACAGAGAGAAAAGATGTGTTAGCGGCTGTAGCTATGTTGCTAATCCCTGTTTGTCAAAGGAGGAAGAGGGAAAAGGGGGGGTTAGAACTCACACACCTGCAGCTAACTGTGCCCCCCCCCCACCTCTCTGCACCACTCCTCCCACAACACACACAGATAGACACCCCTCCCACCCGTGCATTTTTTTTTCACTCTCTCTCTCCTTGCTCCATATAACACGATGCAACACAACTCAGGAGAAAATATTACCTTGCTCACTTTTCATATTTCTTTAGGAATGAAACTTTTTCCTACTATATAAGCCATGAGAGACACCGTAGGGTTAGCACGCACTCAGACACACACCGAATAATGTGCATTAATTCATGCATAGAACCGTGCACCTGTTTCTCACATGGCTGTATGAATAAATCTTAACAAAGCATAAACTAACCTTCATAAGCCACCTCTGTGTCTCTGTCTCTTTGCCTTGCTTTCTTTTCCTCTGTCTTTCTCTCTCACTCCCTCCACAGAGGATCAGATAATAAAAGCTTGGCCTGGTCTTTTGTTTTTGTGCATTGTTCATTAGCCCGGCAGCAACAACAGAGGCACACTTGATATGCTTGGCTTGACTGGGTGTATGGGAGTAGGGCAAGGTGGGATGGGGGCTGTGCTTGTGTGAGTTTGTGAGTGTGAGTGTGTGTGTGAGTGTGTGTGTGTGTGTGTGTGTGTGCATGCATACACCGAGGGCAGGGCAAGAGGTAGGGGGTAGCTTTGCATGGCTGCAATGCCATTAAAGAGGCAACTGGAAATTAAGGGCTTGCAACTGACAGCACACGTTGAATAAGAAACCCCTGCAGCTGCCAACAATGAGGAGATGTGGACAATGTGCATGTTAAAGACAAAACAGCATTCTGAACTAAACCCCTTAACTGACTTCTGTTGTGTTTTTGATCTCGGTGTCACTTAAACATATCTAGTTAATTTGGAAAAGTGTATTCTAACATAACAGCTAGTAAAAACTTAATATGTCACTTTGTTAATGGTAATCAAACTAAAGGTTCTTTTTTATTTTGAATTTAATCAGAGCTCTCCCTCCAACATCATTTAAGTCGTTTCAGTTTTTGCACATGCAGTAGGGTTTTGTCACAGATAATGCAAAATGAAACTAACTTTTGCCTCATTAGATATTTCCATGCAACAAAAGTAAGGGCCATGTACTGTCTTAAATGTGACTGATGAAGTGTTTGAAGCATGTGAAGTGGGGTTTCTGGGCGTTACAATTTTTTGAAGTGGAAGGAATGGTTTTCGTAATCACAAAATACGACAGCAAAATGTATAAAAATGTCTTTTCTAACATCACAATTATTGGAAAACACTACCATAATAAAAATGCTTTGAATTTGAAATACTAAGTTATTGTTTCTCTGCATAGAAGAATAACCATGCTCTGCCTCAGTTAGTGTAGTAAGGTGGTTCCACGTCAAGTGTTGCATTAGAACGGTGCAATAGGATGTGATATCATATCCTAGGCTACATTTTCTGCATCCACAGAATACGCTAAATCTTGAATACCATCTCTGCTCTCTCCTGTTCCACAGCACTTGCAGAAGCAGGATAGTGCATACAGCCCGGAGTTGTGTGTCTACTACTGCACACTGTGCGACTACTCCACCAAGGCCCGCCTCAACCTGGTGCAGCACGCCCGCTCAGCTCGCCACCAGCAGAACGAAGGACTGAGGAAACTCCAGCTGCACCAGCAAGGCCTGGGAGGAGACGAGGATGGACTGAGTCTGCATGAGCTGTTCCAAGTTAAAGAGTGTCCATCAAGCCAAGGTCAGTGTTTTTTTCACCTGCTTTGTCTGTTCGCTTAATTTGTTTTGACTATGGTTTTTGTTATTACTAGGGCTATTTTTAAGTTGTGTTCTCATTTCATGCCTGATTTTCTTTTGTTATTACCTTGTGGATTTTGTTATGGTGACAAAGAATACACATGAGCTGACTTTTTGTTTCATGTCCTTTTTTTTTTTTTTTTTTTTACTCTTGGATTTTATGATTTTGGTTCACTTCTGATTTCAGCAGCAGTGGTCATTTTTTAAAAGTCAGATTTGTCTTTCTTCTTGCACTCCTCCCATCCCTTTTTTTCGCTCTTTTTTTTTTTTTTTTTTTGCATGACTCCCTCTTTATTCTGTCAAACGTCTCGCCCTCCCTACTTCCCTCCCTCCCTCCCTACTTTGGCCTTCATATCCAGATCAAGTCTCTTGATACAGACCCGTCCATTCCTCCTAATCTCTCCAAAATGAGCATACTGTTCCTATTAGGCTGCCGCGCTTATATCTGCAACACACACACACACACATCCACACATACACACTGTCCCGTACAGAGGGACATCCCAGGCAGGCAGGCAGTCAGCTTATGAAATTTCACCTTGGGAGGATCTCATAGTGAAAAGGTCTGTACACACATACATTACTCACACACATACGTTGCTCACACACACATACACTAAGGCTACACAGTCTCTCCCTGGAGTGAGCTTTCATTTCCTTTCTCATGACCAAAGCAATTTGGCTTTCATTTAAGAGTCTCCGTCCTGCCAGCAGCTAATAAGTGTAACAGAACTGTAAAACATTCAGAGAGACAAAAAAAAAAAAAAAAAAAGAAAGAAAAAGATTAATCGTTTTTCTGTGTATGAGTGGGGGTTGGATGGTTGGTGAGGGGTTGCAGGGTGTAAGGGGAGGGGGCTGTGCTGTAATTTAAACCAGAAGACGGAGAGTCAGGGTCCATTATTTAGTCATCCCTATGTTAATGCTGCCGGGAGAAAATGAGCGCTTAACTTGTTTTTGCTTTGCTTGACCTGAAGGAGCGGGTGGGGCGGGGGGTTACACATTTTAAATAGCATTCCAGCATAGCATTAGTCCATACATCCCTCTGTGTGTGTGCATCTGTGTGCATAGTGTGTATTTCAGCATGAATCTCTGCTCCCCAAAGTGTCCTGTTTATACTGTACATGTACTCCCAAAACAGATGGGGGCCCAGTGCTTAGAAACACATGTGAATACCAACACACACACACACACACACACACACAACACACACACACACAAACACACATGAATAGGAGAGGAGCTTCCAATCCTGAAATGGAGACCGTTGCCGGTGTACGTTTGGTTTTAATTACACATGGATCAAAGTTTCGGTAAGATTTGGGGAGCAGCAGAAAAGCATGCTTAGATAAATCATTACCGTACCAATTTAACATAGCCGCCCCCTCTCTTTTTCTTGCTCTCTATTTGTATCTCTCTTTCTCTCTCTCTCTCCTTTTTTGTCCTGCTTATTCCATCTCCCACTCTCTCCTGCCCCTGTCCATTTTTTCATCGACACAAGCCCGGCTTCTAGCCTTTTTTTCCTCTTCTTTTTACATCTCAGACCAGTGAGCACAACCAGGTTTTAAACCTGTCAGAAGTAATATTCGCCTGCTGCACCTTTTTCAAATGTTCCACTCATAAAATACACCATATTTGTTGTTCGGGCCATGGTTTTATACCTTGGCTTTGATGCCACATGGTGAATTTCCATGAGGAAGCTAGTGCAAAGCTTAAGCGGACACTGGCAGCGTCCAAAATGTTAAGCCACTTTTTTGGATGCCCTCTTTTTGCCCACTCTATATAATTTTTAGTGAACAACAGTATTCTTTCACAAGGTACATGGTAAATGTTTAAAAGGTGTTTCCTTGTACAATGTACAGTATTTGGCAGGTGTAGGTAAAGAGGAGAGAACGACCGTGTCAACCATGGATCAAACATAAAACACCAATGTAATAAATAGTGGTTGTACTCCTTTTCTGGAACTCCTTAGGTAAATACAACAAATGTCTCTTCAGTTTTTGTATCTTGCTGTCACATTACAAAACAGCATATGCTGACATTACATGCGTGATTATGTTCGGCGGAAGCAAAAGGTATATCACAGCTGCCATAGGCTCCCATACATGGTGAAAATGTTTTCACCAGTGGAAAAGCCTCTATAGTAGGCAACATTTTCAGAGAGTGTTAAGTTTAAGGACCCTCTATTTGTGTGTATGTGCATGTGTATGCGTGCTGTTAGTTTTCTTGGGCTACAACTCCTGACTCGAGCACTTTCTGTTCATTAGAGACTGGTATGAAAAAGATTAATTTAAGTGCTGACCGGTATCTTTCTCTTAAAGCCTGAGACCTGGCACTGAGCCAGATAATTATAGGCCCATTTGGGAATAAGAGTTCTAATGCTCTGGACTTTATGTACATGTGAATGGCTTTCATTAAACAATTTTGATGCTGACTTTATGGCCTAATTAAGGATACAGTACTGCAGAGACGCACCACAAGGGTATAGGTGTTTTGAACAAAGACAGGAGTGTACACTTCTGCTGGACTGCATTGTTTGCATGTCAATGCATGCGTGCGCATCTGTGTGTTTATTTGAGAACCTTTCACTCTTTATCTTTTTGAGTCTGTAATTCCCCCAACATAGCTCCAGTCATCTCATCATTTGCACTAGGTAAACATCAACGTGAAGTGAGGGTGAACTGTATGTTATCTCTACAGTATATTCGGGCACTAACTCTCACTGACTGTCACAGAAAGTTTCGCTATGATCTTACAGTGGTGTCCTTCAAATACAAAAAGCTTACTGTGCCCGTATCGCTGAGATAAATCGTCTCTCTCTGTGCACAATTAGAAGTGTTAAAGAAAATTGAGTTTATAAAAAAATGCCAGTTTGCATCAGAGAAGCAAGCATAAATGAATTGCCTCTCAACATGGAGGACTTGGAGGCCATTTTCCTTTGAGGGTTGTCCAAAAGTTGTTAGAGAAATTAGATTTTTTTTGTGCCCTTCTGTCTATAATGAAGTTAGTCCCTGAATAGAGCTGTTTAGTAAAAATTTAAGCTGAAAAAGAAAAATATGACAGATTGCGAGTCATGGGTATTCCATCATAGATTTTTTTTTTTTCCTATTTGAACAATTTGTTTAGCTGGATTTTTGGAGACATTAACAGTCTCTGAAGTTCAGTTGTTACAGTGATTTTTTTTTTTTCTCTCTTGACTGTTTCCGTGTTTCTGCCTCTGTCTCAACTATTTGACCATTTGTTCAGCCATAAAGAACACTGTGAAGGGGTGTGTGTTTGTGTGCGAGAGTGTATTTTCCCTGTGTGTGTGTGTGTGTGTGTGTGTATCCTCGCCCATTAGCCCTGTGCTCCATCATGTGTAAAGATCCTCATAAGCCAGATCAAGCAGAAACACTAGGGCCTTTTCTGCATACTTTACTTTCTGTCATTTTTTTTCCCTTTCGTTCTCTCTGTCCCTCACAAAAAGGAAAGGGAGATGGGATCTTATGGAGGTAATTATTTCTGAGAGCCCAGCCTGTCATGCATCCCTCCACCACCCCACCACCCACACATCTCCATCCCTCTATGCCCCCCCCCCCCGCGCACCGCC
>JAPQRN010000014.1:16475268-16535264 GCA_037367275.1 Coranthus polyacanthus | reverse complement strand
CCTTATTTGTAACCGTCTGCAAATACCATCTCCGGGGCAGTTGCCCCAGGTCTGTGTATTCCTGTAAGTGTGTGTGTCTGGCGGTGTCTCTCTTTCTTTCCCTCTTTCTCTCACTCTTTCTCTCCCCCACTCTCCCTCAGTAATCTGATTTATTCGAAGCATATGTGTGCTGCTCTGTCTTTGTCTGCTTCTATTAGGGCCAGTGGGGGCCCATATGACATTGTTTAGCCAGTAATGAAATGGACATTTTTTGCATGTTTTGGAGAAAGTCAGAGGAAAGCCAACACTCCTTATTTGTAACCGTCTGCAAATACCATCTCCGGGGCAGTTGCCCCAGGTCTGTGTATTCCTGTAAGTGTGTGTGTGTGTGTGTGTGTCTGTGCGTGTTGCATGTCAACATATGTGTCCGTGTTTTGCAGGTTGCATGTGATCATTTTGGAGCTGATTCTGGGCAACCTAATGAATATTTGGGCTCAGAAATATTTCTCATTTTTCCTTTATGATTCCTATGTTGAACAGTCCCGCCACCCTCACTAACCTCAACACATAATAAGGTCTTCGTGATGCACACTCTTCAACGGCAAAGACATACTGTGTCGCATGTATATTTGTCAGCATATGGAATTTTTATGTGCTAATGGAAGCTGCATGTTGCTCTGAAGTCAAGTGAAGCCTCCATCAATAAGGAATGTAGTCACTGAAAAGCACAGAAAATGAATAGAATGAATGGATCCGTAATTCTGGAAAAAATAATTTTCTTTACATGTTTCAAGCATGCCATTTTCCTGGCTACGAACTGTGTATTTAACACAGCACACGCACAAAACATATTGATGATGTGAACATGTGCACTGCCTTTTATATTTTATACATGTAATATTGTAGACGTGCTTTTCTTTTAGTTTAAATCATCGAAATATCTGTTAAATCACAAAATGTATCTGTATTACAATATTATGTATTTTAAAAAAACGGATTTATCTAATCTTTTTAATGAAATAATTATATTGATAATTGGTGAAACCTGCACATCAGTAATACAACCGTTTATGATCTTAAAACTGTAGCTGGGTGGAATTGGTATTTTTATCTCTCCTTTCTATCTACTTAAATGTTTTCTTTGATTTCCATCCAGGATTACAGCCTTGTTTTTGGTGGCTCTGAAAGCAGATGGTTTTTATGCAGCTAAAAACGGGCCAGTAGCCCAATAGGATAAAGATCTGTTTAAGCATTATCCATTTGGCCACTGCCCGTCACAGGCCTATTTTAAGCATAGATAGACACACATACACAACCATTCTCTTAAACCATGGCAGCCATTTTATTAGATTCTCTCTTTTCAGGCCTCATATTAGCTCCCGGAAAATAAATAAAGCTTGAATACATGACAAGGACCAGTCTGGTCAATTGGAAACTATATCTATCCTGCTGGTATCTTTGCTTACCAGTGTAGTGATGGATGGACAGATAGAGGGGTAAATGGATGCACTGGGGAACAGATAGGATGGGTATATGGATGGATAGCTGTGTGAAAAGATATCAAAATAGATGGACAGATGGATAGATAGGTGGATAGATAAATGGATGGATAGATAGACAGATGAGTGCGGCAGGGAGATCTTGTTGGGCTGATAGAGTTGAGCAGGTATGCCGAGAAACAGCTGCTTTCTTCATTAGGTTCATCTATCGATCTTGGACCCTCGCTGTGCGTGTGTGCGTCTGTGTGTGTGTTTTTGAGAAAGAGAGGGGAAAGACAGCAGCCTCTGTAGATAAGTGCTGGTAATAGAACAGAATGAATTCTTATCACAGAGATGGGAAGGCCATTAACCCTCCGCTTCTAGTTCTCTCTCTCTGTCTCGTTCGACTCTCTCCCCCTCTCCCTCTCTCTCTCTCTCTCTTTTTCTCTGTTTCTCCCTTCCTCCGTCCTCTGGTCTGGACCTGGCAGGGTCACGTTGGCGAGCGTGTGTGATATTTCCACTATGTGTGTGACTCCGCGAGACTGTGTGTGCGTATATGTTTTGAGGCTGCCGCTGTGCAGACTGCCCCCTCGGCCAGATGTTTATAATCAGGGGCTAGATAAATATTGGACTGAGGAATCATAAAAGACGAAGAAAAACAGAAAATAGAGGAAAAGATGGGGGAAGATGAAACAGAGGAGAGGAATCTTCTTTTCAAATTATTCCTAAATCCCTCAGTAAGCTTGCCGTGCCGCCTCTTCAATTCACCCACTCAGCCTAAGGTGATTCAAACAACCGAAATGCAATATGGCTGTTGTGTAAGATGCAGGTGTGTGTGTGTCTGCACACGTGTGGAGGTGTACAGTAAGTGCGTTAGCCTATTGTATAAGGCCAGGTGCTGCGGCAATTTTTTTCTACCACAGAACCTTTTGAAGCTATATTTGTGTCCTGTGAAAACCTTTTGTATTTGCTATTAAAGAATCATTAACATCGTCCCCCCCAGTGCTCACAGCACTGAAAATGAAACCCCTCTTAACACGAAACAACAGTTTCTGTCTGCACAGCAAGCAAGACACGCAAGCCTTTAATCTTGGCTATGTTTATTCATATGATTTGCTTTTTTTCTTTTTTCTTTTTTTGAAAAGAGTAATAGGTGTTTTGTTAGTCGCCTGCAAGACAGCGGAGCGGGCAATTTGAGCAAAAGAAAATACAATGAAGTGTCTCAGGAAGTCATAATTGACAACAACAAAGCAAATTTGGAGCTGCTGATACAAGCATTTTTTTACACAAAAGTCATTTTTTCAGCTTATTCTGTCAGTTCAACTTATTGACATTCACACCAGGAGCGTATTAAATGTGACAATCCTATTGTCTGGCTTTCAGAGTCGACCTGAAACAATAGATATTTTTTGCTGGTGTAATAAGTTCTCATGTGTTTTGGGCAATACATGGGTGGGTGTGGGTGGTTTTGAGCGTGTGGATGGAAACGCATGCGTTTGCTTTTGCTAGCGTATGTGTGTTTACATGTTAGCATGTGGGCTGTGGATCTCTGTGCATGAAATACGTTGAATGCTATGTGGGAGTAAATGTGTGTGCAGAGGGTTCCATGTGTAGGTGTGGGTGAGCGTGTGTGTGTGTGTGTGTCAGTTATTCCCAGACCCTGTGCAGGAGCTATAGCCCCTCTCCGCTGGGTTGATGTTTAGTATTTTAGACATGCTACATTAACAACATCTGGTTAAGATCTAAATGCTTGTTAAACGCGCTGAAATTCGGGGGGAAAGGTACAGGGAGAACGAGGGGAGAGAGGGGGGATAAAGAGGGAGAGTAGGGTAAATAAAGATTTGAGGGTGAGAGAACAGGAGGGAGGGAGATCAGTAAGTTTGTAAGGTTATTACTCTGGCAGTATTACCACTGGCCCTTGACTGTGTGTGTGTGCATGTGAGCAAGACTGTGTGCTCGTTTGTGGGTCTGTGTGGGATGGTGTAATGTTTCAAAGCTTTCCCCTTTAAAACCTAGAGGCCAAACTAGAGCCACGCGCACGGCGCAGGAATGTGACATCACAGGGCCCCTATCGCCTGCATACCCATTCCATCACACACACAAACACACACACGCATACACACTCTCACAGGGGACATGACCAGAGTTGTAAGAAGAAATCAGCATCAACATCAGGGCTAAGTGGGGGAGACATGGCAGTCATGAGTGTTACGCAAAACATTAAGACTGCATTACGTGCACAGATACACTGGCCACCGATTCTTATTATCTTTAGACGTAGATTTTACAGTATTGATAATGTTGTAGAATAGTCTTGGCAAATAATACCGCAATAGTTTCTCAGTCTAGATGTTACAGCATTTCTCATATATTTCTTGGTTACGGTATTTTCTTTGGCAGCAATTAACATTTCAGTCGATGCTCCACTTTCATAGTGCCTGATTTAAGATAAACAATAATGTAAAAAAAAAAGATTTTTTTTTTTACTCTTTTACCCCTTTAATGAGCACCATCCTAGCCCTAAGGAAGCAAATTAGAGGCAGCTCGGTCCAGCTAATGAATTCAGCCATTTTGGAGCCTTCGTGTACAGTTCCTCGGCGTGGCATTGCTGTACGGTTGTGTGCTGTACGACTGAGTCCTCCTCCGGGCACATAATGACCCGGCATGGCGGTTATGGGCCCTTAGGGGGAGACGGGAGGGGGAGCGAGTGGTCTCAGAGCAGGTCATTATACAGCTAGAGGGCACACACACATACACACAAACACACTTCACTGACACTTTCAATACATCCTCCATTGCCTCCATCTCCCATATGTCTGTTCCTAAGTTTTGTTTTCTATCTGAACATCTCTTTCTATATCCTCCTACATATCTCTGTCCTGATATCCAAAAGATAATCCCATTTTCTATTTTCTTACTGTGATGTTTTGCGCAATCTGAAAACAATTTAGTCCTGAAATAATACACAGGCTTTTTGTTTTTTTAATTAAAATTATGTAAACACAAATACACGCTTGGGGAATTTCAAACTTAGTTTATTGGACAAAAAGGAAAGAAGGAGGCCTTTATCCAAAGACCTAACTGGTTACGTTGGCTTCCAGTTGATAGTTGTATCTAAAACCAGAGTGATTTGGCTATATCCCTGATCAAGACTCACTTAATTATTCTTCCTCTCTAACGGTTAAATATAGGCTGGTGTTGGTTGCAGGGTAATCGGACCCAGGGTCTGTGGTTAGCTTCATCTCACCGGCCGGCTTTAATGTTCCGACGGATCCACATCAAAGAGAGTCCCACCACGCTGCCAGAATCACACACCCTCCACAGTCTGACCCACTCCTTCTGTATGCATGTGTGTGTATGTACACAGGCAGTGGAAGGTGACTGTGAAAGTTTTGCTCTTCATGTCCTCTGGTAGCGATTAAGTTGATGGTTAAGAGTCTGCCACAGAACCCTCTTTCTCTCTCTCTCTCTCTCTCTCTCTCTTCGCTCTCGCTCTTTTGCTCAAAAACACACATACAAACACACTCGCACATGACAACTCACATGCAAACACATGCAGCCGCTGTCTCACTCACTTGATCAATGGCGCACATCCACGCAAACGCACTCCAGCGTGCGCACACACGCATAGGCACACAGTCATACACGCGCTCACATACACACTCATGCGGTGTGTAACTGTCAGGGTCAGTCAGAGGGCAGACACTGTGCTGATGTATTGAGAGAGCTCGTCTGGGAATGTCCTCAGTGTGGAAACACATTCCCCGTATGCACACACGCACACACACACACACACACACACACACACTCCACCACAGATCTAAACGACTAGAAGGGGAAAGGAGCGAAAAAAAACACTGATGAGGCCCAGATGATCACCCCTCCTTTCCTCTCTCTTTTACTCTTTCTTCACCCACTCTTCACCCTTATGCTTCCCTCTCTTTCCTTCTCTCTGTTCTTTGTCTTTTATTTCTCTTGTGTCCTATCTAGCTACAGGTAGAGTGCCCCCTAGAGGTTACTTAATATGGTGGTTAAGCAAATTTATGGTTGAACTACAGGAATCTTCCTTTCCTTATTATCCTCTTTTAAGTAATTGAAAGGGAGCCCACTTAAATATGTTGGTATAAAAATATATTATCATTTCTTGCATTACTTTACATTAAGTAGTATGGAAAAGTTACATTTAGTGACATTAGTTTATTTAAATATTCATAAGCATAGAGTTTGTTTCTAAAATAGGCCCTCTGACATTTGTTGATAGGGCCTCACTAGCTTGTTATAGTTTATCAATTTTTTTACAGCTATAGAGCATTAGATAAAATAAATATTTTTATATGAAATTAACAGTGTAAACAACGGCATCTTAATATTATATTCATAATATAAAATACTTCACAACAAGCATTTTCAGTCAAATACCACCTTACCTCCAATACCTTATATATATTTAAATATATATGAATATATCTATGTATATATTAATGCGTATATTCAAAGTCGTGAAGGAAGACAACAACAAAGAAGCCAAAGAAGTGCTTTTTCCTTGTCCTTTTTGACATTTTTGTTTTCTTTCTTTTGAGACATTGTCGTGACCTTGCAGTATGTGAGATCTCGGAGAGCTTTTTTTTCTCTGTATTTCTGTTTTGACCCCTCTCCCTCCCCTTTTTGTTCTCACTCTTCTGTGAAACATGCGGTTCGATTTCTGCCATTCACTTTTCCTTGGCATTGAACAAAAGTCAAGTATAGAGAAAAGATAAACCAGTGATGAAGGACTTTCAAACCCGCTACGCTCAGAGCATTTACACCCCAGCACGCACACACACGTACCCCCACACACAGTATCCTTCCTCTGTCCCTCTACGCGAAGGTGTGGTGAATTAAAATAAAAAGATGGACGCTGCAGCACCAGCAGTGAAAATTGCAATTTCTGCAGCCCAGGCTCTCTTGGCTGACAGGAGATATTTCATCCTCGTTGTCACCGACATATTAATAAAACATCAGGAGCAGAGTGCAGTCCCAGTCTCTCTGTCTTTCTCACACAAACACACACACATACAAGGACGCACACTTACACCTTGACATAGACTGTATACACATAAAATGTGTACAGGATTCACACTCAAGTGTAAATTCAAAAATACAAAAGTGCTCATGAATAAGCACACATACACACACACAACCGCAATTTTCCTTCTCAATCACATGCCAGCATCTGCCATGAAAATTTCATGCTGTATATAATGTCCACTTAATGTGTTGGTGCTTAAAGCAACGGCGCCAGCGCTTAGTCTATGTGTCTGTCTGTTGCTTTGTGTGTGTGTGTTTTTTTTAAGTTGTGTGTGTGTGTGTGTGTGTGTGTGTGTGTGCGCGCGTGCAAACCCCGCTGTATGTGAAAGGGTTAATCATATCATGTTTCCAAGGGGGGTTTCTGGAGACCCCTTGTGCTCGTCATACAATAGCCAAAGTGATTGTATGCAAATGCACGCTGACCTCAATGCACCCTTTGCCTGATTTCTATGAATATGACTCTGCGTGTGTGTGTGTGTTGTAAAATATGGTTATTAAGCCAGTGCAGGATTGATGAGCGCAGCTCTTTTACACGCACTCACACAAACACACATACACCAGTTTCATTCTCTGGCAGAGTGAGGGGTTGTGGTGAAAGAGACCACCCCCCCCCTTCCCCTGCTTCCCCCATTTAGAAGACATGAAATTTTTAACGGTTTTGCTGTGTGTGTGTCTGTGTGTGTGTGTGTGTGAATATGATACTACGTGTATATAATTTGACGCCTGTGTGCAAGTGTTTCTGTTTGATTTTTGCAGTTGTGTGTGTTGCCCCGAGTAGGAGGAGGGTGCTATGTGTCTCCATACATGTGTGCGTATATATGTTTGTGTGTGCTGTGTGTGCATGCGTGCGCGCACATGCCTGGTTATCTGGCCTCTCTCAGACTGCTCAAAATTCATTACAAAGTGACATCAGCCCAGCCGGAGACAAATGATGGCTGGATGAAAGGGAGCGCTGGGGCTCGGCTAGGATTAGTGTTAGCTTGTGCTGGCGACACATATACACACATACACACTTAGAGACACACACAAATTGCACATATACGCACTGACACACACACACACACACACACACACACTTTAATCCACTGGCAGAACACTGCAGATACACAGAATTATCAAACAAGGGGCTGAACTCTCAGAGATGGGCAGGCTAATCTGCTAATAGTACAGAGCTGCACGTTTATGTGTTGGTTTGTGTGTCTGTGCATGTGTGTGTATGCATGCACATTTTTACAAAAGTCACACAAAACTATATAAACAGAATATCTTGAAATTCCTGTACCTTAAAACAGTATCCTTTCTATTTCCTGCATTCCTTATAATAGGAATATTTCTAACCAGAAACAATAGTTGAAATTATTTGAAGACCGGGAAAAAAGGAGTGTGTATTTAAAATAAAATAAAGGAGAAAGTAAACATTAATGTGGTTTGTCCTTCAAATCAAACCCCGTTAGTTGTAAGAGGGGTCGAAAATGACTAAAATGGTTTTCACTGTGGGATATATTTTGTTGTCACAGTACTTCCCTGCTTTCAGCCCATGGATGTATTATGTTTCATCCACTATAAAAGTCATGGCAGAGCTATTTTCAACTGGACATGTGTTCAAGTCACTAAAGCATTATTTTCTGGTGAGCTATACAATAGGATCAACTTGATCTTTGTGTAAAATGGGTTTCCTGAGGATTATTTGTACGTGTACAATCTGGAATATTTTCAAAATAACTGTAATAATAATGATATCATACAACAATATCTGATGAAAGAGCAGCTCTGGTTTTTCATTTAAGCACCATGGAAGATTTTTTTTCTCTCTTTTTTTCTGTGGTGGTGCATAGTGGGTAATGTAGTGTGTTTCTCTGTATTTCCAGAGGAGACTGGTGAGGACAGTGAGAGATCCCCTCGCTCTTCCTCCAGACCAGGACTCGCTGAACGAGAGTTGACTGACAGCAGGAGAACTGACCGTAAGTACACACACACACAATGTACGCACACACAAATATGCAAAACACCTATGAACCGTAAGCTTCCCTTCTTTCCTTAATTATCGTTCATCTCTTGCACCCTCAGATAAGGTTCAAACATGTGTGTGTAACATGTGAATGCTGCTGAGTAGCCTCCATGTGACCTGCTTTAATCGTTTCCATCTGACAGAAAGAGAAAACGAGAGAGAGAGAAGAGACAGGGGGAGAGAGTGGGAAAGAAGGAAAGAGGAAAAACAGAGAGAAAGAGAGAGGGATAAGTTGAGTGTTGTGGATATTACCAGGCAATGTCCAGGCCCCAGATTATTTTTTAATCAAATCAGTTTGCGTGCTTGTAATTTATAAGCGCCTTGCATTAATCTTTTCTCGTTCTTGTGCCCTCTCCGATGACATATTAATTTTTCATAAGCGCAGGATTAGATGGGGGGGCCTGTGTATATGTTTTTCTAATATTGCACTGCATCCCTGCAACCCTTAAATTAGTTTTTTTCCTGCACCCTCCCTTCATTTTTCTTTCTCTTCTATTTTTTCAAGGCTCAATCCATCCCTTAATTGTTGTCCAATCTCTGACCCTATCGCCAAGCATTACCTCGGATAGGAAAGAGCACACGATAGAAAAGAGGAAAAAAAAAAAAAAAAAAGAAGAGAAACTGTTTATTCATTTGTAAGAATAGCACAGTTGTAAGCAGGGAGGGGCAACAATCTGTACAAGGCAGCTTGGTGTTTTTGTTATTTTGGGCGAGGAAGAGCGCACATAATGCCTCTGCTGCAAGGCTGTAGTCGGGATAGCCCTGGCTTTGTTAGATTTGATTTACCCAAATAAGAATTCATATGGTCTTTTTATGTATGAGATGGAAATCCACGGCTGGGGATGAATATTGCATGGGGTCTCTCTCTCTCCTCTTTTTTCTCTGTCATTGCATGGGGTTCTCTCTCTCATTCTTTCTCCCTCTACTAATGTCTCTCCTCCTCTTTCTCTATTACCCCACACATCCTCCCCCAAGTCACACACATGCACACACGCACCTTCTAACTCCCAACCTCTATCTATCTCAAGCACTCTCCCCACCTCCTCTTCCTAGCATGCCTTACCTAGCTCCATAATGTGAGGCTCAATGAGGCAGAAGGAGAGCTGAGTGAGGCTGGGGCCTATTAGTTTAGCTAGTCATCTATCTTTCAGCTCTATCTCTCTGACAGGCCTGTCTGACGGACTGGCGGGGAACCACCATCCATGCATTTCCCGCCGCATATTACCGCCACCGTCATTTAACACCACCGCACACATGCAAAAAAGCAACGAACACAATGTCCACGTCCCTCCTACTTTGGAGCCTGCCTACATATGTGTGCATTTCAAAGTGTAGTCTATCCGATGTATTCCTTTTCATTTAGAAAATTTAATCTTCCAGTTTTTTTTACTTTTGTATTTGTGTGCTTGTTCTTTTATCCTGAATGGTAGTTTGACCCAAATGTACGCTGACCCGTGGAGACTTGAAAAAATGAAGGGTTAAGACTTGGTTTTAGGGTAGAATTCAGTTAAGGGCAGGGTTAGACATTCAGTTGTGATGGTGAATGGCTGAATGTATTATGTCAATGAGTGTCCTTACTCTGATAGTGAAACAAACTTGTGTGTGTATGTGTTTGCATTCGGATAAAAAAGGTTTCAGGAAGTCAAATGCTAGAAAATGCTAAAGGGTGCCTGGTGTGTCAGCGTGTTGTTATGCTAGGGTTATCATCAGAGACAGGGCCTTGTATTTTTTTTTTTTTTCCCAGCTTAAAGTAGTAAGATTTAGCATCTCCTTCCTCAACCCCAAATCTCTGGCAAGCTTGAAATGTTCAGAGCTGTGTGTGTGCGCGTGTGTGTTTGCGTTTGTGTGTGTGTCCATATGGAGATCTCCAGGGAAGGGATTACAGTGTGACCAAGTGAGCAGTGTGTTTGCGCACTTCATCTCCAAGACCAAGATCCCTTAAACAAAGAGGGGCAGATACTGTAGATAGTGAGAGGAAGAGAGAGACAGACAGAGGGGGGAGGGGCAAGGAAAGACAGAGAGAGCTTTTTCCCTTGCTTCATTTACATTGTCTTTTTTAATCCCATGTCACTTTAGATTAATTATAATCCATGTTACATTTTCCATGCAAATGTCCCCGATGTGGATTACTTCCAGATAGCTTTGTGCTGTGTGTGTAGATGGCGCATGTCACCAACATGGCTCAGGGGCCCACTTCTTATAAATAACCAACTAAACAAAGGCCCCAGCATGGAAATGAGCCTGTCAGGCAGCCTAAGGAAATTACACATCCCTACCTGCTTCAAATTAGCAAAGAAATTACTCATTGTTTCTACAGTCAAATGTTATGTATTAATTTCGTGTACAATTTTGAATTGTGAAGATAAGGGTGGAAACAAAACTGAATCCCACGCAAGCAAGATCAGATGTTAAATATTCCATATTAGCTGGTTCACATTCTGAATAATTTTCAGTCTTTATTTTTTTCTATTTGCATGCATCTTGCAAATTTGCTAAACTTGAGATGAAGGCTGTGCTCGTCTTCTCTCTCTCATCCAAAATGAGATTAAAATATATTAAAGATATTAGCATGTTTAATTACAAGCCTGCAGCAACCCTTTTGTGCATGTATGTGTGTTTGCTATGTAATGACAGCTTGTTGAACCTTTCAGATGATTTGTCAAATGTGACAAGGCCTTGCTCATATTTATCTCTCGCAAGCTGAATAGGGAAGAGAAAAGAAGGCTCGTCATTAAAAAACACAAACTGAAAGACAGCTGCTGTTTAGCAGCCGCTCTCTCGCTTTCTCTCTCTCTGTCTTTCGCTCTTCCTACTTCCCTCCGGCTAGATCTGGGCCTGCTGAGGGCTTCAGTGGGAGTTTGGGGTTCAGAGTATGTTGCTGTAATGTTATCAGGTGACCGGGGGTCACCCTAATGCGTAACCTCAGAGCAGTAGGCCAGTAAATCATGCTGGCCGGCCCTCCCTGGCCCGTTTTGGCCAGCTCTCCCTCCTAGATTTACTGCTCTGTAACCCTAGCCAGTCTGCCAGGGCTCAGGACAGCTAAATTGAATACTAAATCCAAGCTGCCGCCACCCAGCCTGCTCCTTCTTAATTGACAGTCTTTTCTCCATCTCTCTCTCTTTGTTTATGTTTTTTTCATGAAATTAAATGTCAGGGATGGAATCTATTGTTTTGCAACGTGTAAGGCAGACAAAGGTAAAAAAAAAAGATTGCAATAGATTGTTTTGTCATTTTACTCATGAGACTTGATCTTGATGGTGTTGTTGATCCGAGATATAAGAATTTAATGATATGCTTGTTTGTGAGAAAATCTCATTTACTTGGTTCAGTTTTCACAAAATAACATCCCTCTTAGATGCAAAAGGTTAGATTATAAAACATATCTGGGGAAAAAGCACTGTGATGCCATGGTCAGTCCTCCTCCCTTTTCAGGAACAATTTGGGACAGAAATATCCTGAGGTGTTTCCAGCTTTTCTGTCCTTCTCTTGCTCATTTTTTTTCTTTCTCTACCCACTGTTACTCTACCTTTCACCGCCTGTCCCTCCATTGCTCTGTACTTCTCTCCATTTGAGCGTGCACTTGTGTGTATGTTAGTGTATACACCGCTCCCTAAACACCATTGACAGTTGCAAATAAAGATGGGTGGTGAGTGTGCCGCTCTCTCCCCATGCAATGCAAAAGAGGTTGAGTGTCATAAATCACCTTTTGATTTATCTAATCAAGCAGGGTCCTGCTGCATGCAGACATTTGTCATTGGTGGAGGGTGGGGGGTGTCAGGTTTATTCTGCCCCTCCGCTTCACTGGGCTGCAGCTGGTGGAGCCCACATAAGGATGAAGGGAAGGTAGGAAGGGAGGGGAAAGAGCGTGGAGGAGGAGGAAAAAGGACATAGTCATTAAGTGTAGGGTGCAGACTCAGAGACAAAGGAAAATGAGAGGAGAGTCTCTTGCTCCTGTCTTGTTCTCTACCCTGCTCTCTCCCATTACTTCTCTAATTATTTTAGCTCTCCATCCAGTATTGAGGGCAAGAGTATGAGGCTGGGTAAAAGCTACCAGCAGACGGGTTTTTTGATATTCTATCTTAAATGTATAGGTAGCATTTTGACTGTGCTAGGTATTGTATTTATTTTTATTACAGGCATCTAAAAAAAAACTTTACTATTCAATCACAGGACATAGCATTGAAAGCTCCTAAGTGGCCATAGACAGAATTGCTCTTTGAACATTCAAGGTTAACCAACTGTTTTTTTTTTTTTGTTTTTTTTTTTTGGCTTGAGTGTCATAAGTGTCGATGAAAGCACTAGGTCGAAGTCGAATCCAAAGCAGAAGGACAGATCTACATGCTGCACAGGCGCACACACATACACACACACTGCACAAACATATATTTACATTCAATATGACAGTAATCAATGTTGATGTGTGGGCTCTTTCCCCCGCCACATTGTAAATGTGTTTGCAGCCTCTTGTCCGACAATCGCCTCATCTCCTTTTGCAGGGATGTAATTTAGTTGCAAATTGACTGGAAGACGGAGGCAAAAATTGAAAGTTGAAATTAGAAATGGTCATAATAAATATGGGAGGCGGGGTAAAGGCTTTGAAAAGGTCAGGTGATATGACGGGTGCTTCCAGGCTGTACCATTCTGACCAATGGAGTATCAGAGGCCTGTCATGAAACACATAATACACACACATACATACACATAGACACACACACACATAAGCCCTGCAGGGGCCATCACAGGCAGTGGAAGACGAGATTACCTCGCTATTCTGAGCTGCAGAGCAATTCTCGGATGTTCTTGGAAATTCACATTGTGCCCTTGTGTTTTTTTCTCCCCTCTCCCTCTCTTTCTTCCTTTCTTCCCTCCCTCCGTCTCTCTTGTCACTTTCCTTGACAGGCCAATATTTCAGGCTCCAGATATAGGGGATTACAAATAAAATAAGTGGAACGCCTACTTAATGCAACAGAATTAAAATGCATGAACGGGCCGGAGGAATTGATATGCGCCCAATACAAACACGACCCACAGAATAATATGAAATACAAAATGTTTTTTTTCATCCCCCTCTCCATGTATCAGTGCTTTGATTTCCCTTTTTTTCCATTTGTGCATCTAGCGTGAAGCGTTGATTCGCAAGAGTGAGGCTCACATATTGCCTTGAGTGACCAGACGAGGGAGGGGAGGCAAGGGGGGGTAGGGGGGGGGGTGGTTGGCTTAGGGAGAAAGAGAGCCAGGGAGAGGTAGGGAAGGAGGGAGGAAGAGTTGCTGTGTCTTTGTGTTGTGTCGAGTGGGTAAATTGCAGTGGCAGAGTATAGCAGGGCCTGCACGGCCTGTATCGTAGGATGAGGCTAATGAAAGATTTATCAGCGGCTGCAGCATTTACTAAATACAACCAGAGGCTGATCTCTCCACATTGAGCCCCACTGTTAATGTCACACACGCTTACACACACACATACAAATAGACACACAAGTTGTGCTGCTGCTATACCACCAGCCGTGACTGAGCTCTGAAAATTTTGCATCTTGTACAGACATAGAAGTTCTGGCAGCAGCTGGGGAAATGTATATGAACTAATGAAGTGTATCATATTACCATAACATTTAATGTATGTCATGCTGTGATAATGAGCCTGCCTGAGCTTTCTCCATTTCATATGTCCTCAGGCAGAAACACGTCATTGTAAATGAATATAAATAATGCAGCGCATGTTTGTATCCGTACTTATGTTGTCTTGATGTCAAATAATTTTTAAAATCATCACCTATATTCCACTGAGTATTAATTTGGTAGACTTGTTCATGTTACTAACTCCTGCTGTTCAATAGTCATTTTCCAGCTTGCGTCAGTTGCACATTTCAATTTTTAGCAACATACTTATATACTTAAAAGCATATATTCTGAAATCAGTGTGTGATTTTTGATCTGTTAAGTATCAGTGCACGAATGGGACATGACTATTTTCTTCTCATCGTTTCATTCTCTCTTTCTCTCTCTTTCCTTCACCCTGTACCAGGAGCGAACGCCATATCCAAAGAGGTTACAGGACCTAATGCTATAGCTAAACATTCCCTCCTGCCAGATCAACAAATTGAAAGCCCACCCAAAAGGCCCAAGTCTGCTGAGGGGAAGACATCTGCCAGCGAGCAGGTAAGTCTTTTTGGAATATCAACAAAACTTTCCAAACATGCTACACAAGTAGAACACTCCCAAAGATATTACTGCTATAGTTCTCAGCAGCTCAAAGTGTGTGGCAGCTGATTCTGACAGTATTTGAAGCACCTAGAAGGCAATAGTGGATCTCTGACTGTCTTTAACTATTACCAACAAAATACAGGTTTAGGTTATGCATGAATTTTGTGTCCATCTATTGGGAGTAGACATCTGGCAATTACTGTAAATTGTAAATACAGACCAGAATTCGTCATTTGATGTTGGGTACAAAAATCTAATAGCTAATGAGGCAAGTATTCCTTCATAAGTGCCAATGAGATTTTATGTTCACTGTCACTGTGGGATAAGCTAATGGGAAGATACTCTTGAACTGTAAGAAGCAGAAATGCTAACCTAAGCATTTAGCATTTGCTGGCGCCAGCTTTCTTTCAAAGGGTTAAACACAGCCCACCATTCCCTCCCTGACAGAGCTTTTTAGCATCAAACCTTGTAGGGCAGTCTTTGTGTTCTTAAGTGGAATACCTGCACTAGCCTTAGGCCTCCTCACTGCTTCTTCCCCCTTTTTGCATCTCTTTAAATTATATGTGTTTTTAAATTAGATTATGAAGTATTAGCTCGTCTGGTCCTGGGCTCTGCAAGGAGGGAGGACTTAGTCATTTCAGAAATGGATTCTATTAAGACAGGTGGTGGGGAGGCAGCTATGTTCAGAGTACTCCCTGTAATGAGGGCAAGGCGTAGCTTGAGTGAGTACACACCTTTGTCATCTGTAATATCCTGATTAGAAATTCCGGCCAATCGTGTTTTCTGCTAATAAAATTGCATGAGATCAGAGACTTAAGTGAATTATTGGAAACATAGTTGATCCACATTTTCTGTGGTAAGGTGGGCATGGGGTTAGTGGGGAGAGGTGAAGAAGGTAAGATGAGGTGAGGAGGGCATAGGAAAGAATGGGAAAGTCCTGTAAAAAATTTAATTTGATTATGGAGATAGTTTTAATTATTTTCACTCCTAGGACTGCGGGAGTTGTATTTCTTGAATTCTTTCATCTTGATCATGAACTTTATTTGTGATGACTGCAGTTTCTTTGTTTAAATTCACCATCAGCTACTTATTCCTATATCCTGTTTGTTTTCTTTTTGTAGGTCCAGCAGTGTCCATATTGCAACTACAGCAGTAAAGATGCCAACCGTATGCAGCTCCATGTAATGTCCCAGCATTCCATGCAACCAGTGATCCGCTGCCCACTGTGCCAGGATGTCCTGAGCAACAAGATACATCTGCAGCTGCATCTCACCCACCTACACAGCGTGGCACCAGACTGCGTGGAAAAGCTCATTATGACTGTATGTAGAAGTATTTCATGCCCATGTATTAAAATTAACTTGATTTTATAAGTAAAGATGTGGTTTAAACACTTCTGTTTACAAACATCAGAGTGGACTTGGACTCTTATCACCTTATTTTATCATTCTATTGAATAAATAATATATAATAATATAGATTTATGTTGCTCTTTTTAGGTTGTGGGACCTGACACAGCAACACCAAATAATGTAATGCATCCCCAAACTGGACAAGACAAAGGTCTGTCTTTAATGGATTCTTCTACCTCTCTTTCTGACGGGACAGGAAAGTCTCAAGGTAACAAGAATATAAGTATTAAAGTATTATTAGAGTATTAAATTATTTCCTTCTGATATGGCACATATAATACAGTATTTTAACTGTAATCAAGGCATCTATTTACATTTGCTCTTTACAATGAAAAAAGATACATAAAGAAAGCAGTGTGTATGTATTATAATTCTCAAATAAACTGTACAAAAATTCTGTATGACTGCCTATGCTTCCTCTCGACATAACTTAATAGTATTGAATTTTATTGTTTACTTTTAGGAAACATCTTAAAGGATGAGCTGACTGTTCAAGAAAAGAATGAAATGGACATACAGTGTGAAGAACTCAAGCCTCCAAAGGAGGCCTCAGAGGCCCCAGACTGGAAGAAAGCCAGTGGTCTAGGACATGACAGCAAGTCCCCTGATGCCTTACAGGACCATCTCAGTGAGCTCCAAAGGCTGCAACAGCAACAACAACAGCTGTCAGTGTCTGATCGTCATGTCTACAAATATCGTTGCAACCACTGCAGTCTGGCCTTTAAGACAATGCAGAAGCTTCAGATACATTCCCAGTATCATGCCATCAGAGCAGCCACTATGTGCAGCCTTTGCCAGCGCAGCTTCAGGACATTCCTGGCCCTCAGGAAGCATTTAGAAAATGGACACCCTGAACTTAGTGAAGCTGAAGTGCAGCAACTCATTGGAAATTTGCCATTAAATGGGGATATCACTGAGAGTGAGGTCAGGGCCTTGGAGGAAGCTCAGGCTTTTGAACATGACTTGGATAAGGATGATGAAATGGACCAGGAAGAGAAGCCCAGTCCTACAGGAAGTGACAGCAGCTCTCTGCTAGATGACATGGGAGCAGAACCAAAACGGACCTTACCATTTAGAAAAGGGCCCAACTTTACAATGGAGAAATTCTTAGACCCTTCACGGCCTTACAAGTGCACAGTATGCAAGGAGTCCTTCACCCAGAAGAACATCCTACTGGTCCACTATAATTCAGTTTCCCACTTGCATAAATTGAAGAAAGTCCTTCAGGAAGCATCAAGTCCAGTTCCACAAGAGACAGGCAACAGCATTGACAACAAACCATTCAAATGCAATATTTGCAATGTTGCCTACAGCCAAAGCTCAACACTTGAAATTCACATGAGGTCAGTACTCCACCAGACCAAAGCCAGAACAGCCAAAACTGAAATTAGCAGCAGTAGCAGTATAAGTGGCGCTAGTGGTCCAGTACCAGCAAAAAGTCCAGCCCCAAGCACACAAGGGAACAATACCAACTCAGACACTGCTAGAAGTGGAACACCTTCTGCTAACAAAGAGAACACTGTGGAACCCAAAGAAGCTAATAGCAGCAACAACACGAAACAAACCACAACTACTGATCATGTTTCTGCACAGGCAAGCAGCCACCAGTCAGCACAGTCTTCAGCCCAACTGCAACTGCAGCTTCAACATGAACTCCAACAACAGGCTGCCTTCTTCCAACCCCAGTTCCTTAATCCAGCTTTCTTCCCCCATTTTCCAATGACTCCAGAAGCACTACTGCAGTTTCAACAGCCACAGTTTCTCTTCCCCTTTTACATCCCAGGGGCAGAATTTAACCTTAGCCCAGAGCTAGCGCTGCACTCAGCAGCTGCTTTTGGAATGCCTGGTCTTACTGGATCATTCCTAGAGGATCTGAAGCAGCAGATGCAACAGCAACACCAGCTGCAACAGGCTCAAGCCCAGCAACAGGCTCAGCAGCAGCAACAGCAGCAGCAAGCCTCTCAGACACAGTCACAGATTCAGCAACAGAAAAACCAGCAAATGCAGAACCACAAACCTAAAATTGAGTCCAGCACTGTGTCAATCTCAGAAATTCAGATGTCAAGAGAGGCAGAAGACCACCTAGAAAAGCAAGAAAACAGATCCAAGATGGAAAATGGAGGTGATGCATTAAATGATGGAGGAAAAGACAACAAAGACCTTAAAAAGTCAAAGTTTCCAGAGCCATTGATTCCTCCTCCACGTATTGTGTCAGGAGCAAGAGGCAATGCAGCCAAAGCACTGCTGGAGAACTTTGGATTTGAACTGGTCATCCAGTACAATGAAAACAGGCAGAAAAACCAAAAGAAAAATAAAGATGGAGTTGAAGTGGAAATGAACACTGATAAGCTTGAGTGCGGGATGTGCGGAAAGCTTTTTTCTAATATGCTTATTCTCAAAAGCCACCAGGAACATGTGCATAGCCACTTTTTCCCATATGTTGAGCTTGAAAAGTTTGCCCAGCAGTACAGAGAGGCCTATGATAAACTCTATCCAATAAACCCTGCTTCACCTGAGACTCCACCACCGCCACCACCACCCCCTCCTCCTCCTCCTCCTCCTCCTGCTCCTGCCCCAGTGACTGCTCCTCAGCCTCCTTCTACATCAATGACCAAGCCCCAAACCCCAGTACCTTCACCAGTTCCTGTTCCCCATCAGACCCCACACCAACCATCTCACCAAGCACCACCACCTCAGCCACCACCCCCTCCTCCACCACCTACTGCCCCTCCTGCACCTCCACAAGTGCAGCTCCCTGTTCCTTTGGATCTGCCACTCTTCCCACCTTTAATGATGCAGTCTGTACAGCACCCAGGCCTGCCCCCTCAGCTTGCCCTCCAGCTGCCTGCTATGGATTCTCTTTCAACAGACCTTACGCAGCTCTGCCAGCAACAACTGGGTCTTGATCCAAACTTCCTCCGCCAGTCCCAGTTTAAGCGACCACGCACTCGTATTACTGATGACCAGCTGAAAATCCTTCGTGCCAATTTCGACATCAACAATTCCCCCAATGAAGAACAAATTCAGGAGATGTCAGAGAAGTCTGGCTTACCACAAAAAGTCATAAAGCACTGGTTCCGTAATACCCTCTTCAAAGAGAGGCAGCGAAGTAAAGACTCTCCCTACAATTTCAACATTCCTCCCATTACTACATTGGAAGACATTCGAATGGAGACCCAGCTCTCCTCACAGGAATATTACAGAACTGACTCAAGCATCAACAAGAGGTCCTCCAGGACCAGATTCACCGATTACCAGTTAAGGGTGCTTCAAGATTTCTTTGACACTAATGCCTACCCAAAAGATGATGAAATTGAGCAGCTCTCTACTGTGCTCAACTTACCAACCCGAGTTATTGTAGTGTGGTTCCAGAATGCCCGCCAGAAAGCTCGCAAGAGCTATGAAAACCAGGCAGATTGTAAAGACAATGAGAAAAAAGAGCTAACCAATGAGCGATACATCAGAACTAGCAACATGCAGTACCAGTGTAAAAAGTGCAACATTGTGTTCCCACGTATCTTTGATCTTATCACTCACCAGAAAAAGCAGTGTTACAAGGATGAAGATGAGGAAGGTAATGAGGACAACCAATGTGAGGAATACACAGATTCTTATGAGCAAGTTCCAGTTAAGATCCAAGTACCTTCTGAGTCATCCAGACAGCTCCACGGAACTGCCAGCAGTTCTGGTTCAAGCTCCCCTATAATGGCTTCTCCTCGTGCCAGTATGGGAAAAATTTCCCCCAAGCCAGAGGTTGTCCCTGAACCTGAACCCAAACAAACTGAGACTGCACCATCACCAGTGATCAAGACACTACCAGAGCCCAGACCATCTAAGGCCTGCACACCTCAACCGCCTCCTCAAAAAGCTCCCCAGCCCCAAATGTCAAGACCCCATTCCCAGCCACAGGCAGCCACAGTGCCCTCAAGTCCACTTTCCATGGCCCTTTCCACACTCACAAACAGCCTTCCCCACCAGATGCTACAGTACCAGTGTGAGCAGTGTAAGATTGCATTTCCAACTGTGGAGCTGTGGCAGGAGCACCAGCACATGCATTTCTTGGCTGCCCAAAACCAATTCCTTCACTCCCAGTTCCTTGAAAGACCCATTGATATGCCCTATATGATTTTTGACCCAAACAATCCCCTAATGGCTAGTCATCTGTTGTCTGGAGGCCTCTCCCAAATCCCCTCTCAGAGTAGCTCTGGTCTGGCTTCTGCTGCTGGCTCTGGGGCAATCAAGAGGAAACTGGATGACAAGGATGAAACTGCTAATGATAAAGATGGTGGAAACAGTAGTGAAGAGCAACACAGAGATAAACGTTTGAGAACCACCATCACACCAGAACAACTGGAGATTCTCTATGACAAATACCTACTTGACTCTAACCCAACAAGGAAAATGTTGGACCACATTGCACGAGAAGTTGGCTTGAAAAAGAGGGTTGTGCAAGTTTGGTTCCAAAATACTCGAGCAAGAGAGAGGAAGGGACAGTTCAGGGCTATAGGGCCCTCCCAGTCCCACAAGAAATGTCCCTTTTGCAGAGCACTGTTCAAGGCTAAATCTGCTCTAGATAGCCACATACGATCTAGACATTGGCATGAGGCTAAGCAAGCAGGCTTTAGCTTGCCACCAAGCCCAATGATGAATCAAGACAATGAAAGAGGTGAAAGCCCAAATAAGTATAATTTCTTTGACTACCCACAGCTGCCTACTAAGACTGAGCCAAATGACTATGAGCTGCCTGCTGCATCCTCAACCCCTCTTAAACCATCTGAGGCACAAGTAAAAAACTTCTTAAGCCCTTCATCCTTAAAAGCTGAAAACTGTGATGAAACTGAAGGGCCTAATATTAATTCAGCAGAAGCCTCATCTTATGATCTCAGTAAGATGGACTTTGATGAGACATCATCAATTAATACAGCCATTAGCGATGCTACAACTGGCGATGAAGGTAATAACAATGAGATTGAAAACCTCACAGCCAACGGAGGGGACAAGCTCAGCGACAAGAGTGGCCTGTTGCCAAATTCTGATTGTGGAAATGACAGGTTCCAATTCAGCATGGTCAGCCCTGTCCTCAGCTTCTCTGGAAAAGACTGTGACTCTTACTTCAGCTCAAGGGATGATGATATGGATGAAAACAATGACAGAAGTGAATCATCAAGTCTTGCTGATCCCAGTTCTCCTAGTCCCTTCGGGTCATCTAACCCCTTCAAGTCTGGGAAAGGCAACAATTCGGGAGATCGGCCAGGACACAAACGCTTCAGGACCCAAATGAGTAACCTGCAACTCAAAGTCCTCAAAGCCTGTTTTAGTGACTACCGCACTCCTACAATGCAAGAGTGTGAGATGCTGGGCAATGAGATTGGACTTCCCAAGCGTGTTGTCCAGGTGTGGTTCCAGAATGCCCGTGCTAAAGAAAAGAAATTCAAGATTAATATTGGAAAGCCATTCATGATAAGTCAAGGCTCACCAGAAGGGCCCAGGCCTGAGTGTACTTTGTGTGGTGTAAAGTACACTGCCCGGATGTCGGTCCGGGACCACATATTCTCCAAACAGCACATCACCAAAGTGCAAGAAACCCTGGGCAACCAGGTAGATAGAGAAAAGGACTACCTAGCACCAACCACTGTCCGTCAGCTAATGGCCCAGCAAGAACTGGACCGCATAAAGAAAGCTGGTGAGGGACTCAGCCTGCCTGGCCAGCAGCAACAGACTACAGTGGACAACAATAATGCACTTCATGGCCTCAGTCTGCCCTCAGGCTACCCAGGGATATCTGGTCTACCGCCAGTGCTACTTCCTGGGGTCAATGGGCCGTCATCGCTTCCTGTTTTCCCACCAAACACACCTGGTGAGTTAGTATGACAAACAGTGAAAAAAGTCAAATAGACTAGAAGCTTTATGAACTGAGCTTTACCATGCACTATTTTATTTTATTCTACTACTGTTTATTCTATATCACAATGTGTTTCTCAATAAGTCCTATTTTTTAAAACTATTTTAAACTTTTAAATGGTGTATTTAGTGCATGCGTAATCAAAGTTGTATTGCTAACTGATAATTCAGAGATTTTTTTTTTACAAAAATGTATCTATATCATGACTTTCATTTGTGTTGTTTGTTTTCCCCATAATTGTAGGTTTGATATATTTATATGCTAATATATTGGCAGATGAAATTATCTTAAAGCGCATGTGACAGTTTTGATCCATAACAAAATCTTAAAAAGACAGATAAATAATCAGCCAGTGACAAATGAAGCATCTTAATCTTGTCATGCAAACAAATATCCATAGTAATTTGGGATTGAATATTTAAATATTGAATATTTCCATATTTATATACCACTGTATTTCAGCTTTAGCGTCTCCCGGTGCTGGCATGCTTGGGTTCCCTACACCAGCCACCCCCTCTCCTGCCATGTCTCTCAGCACTACCCCAACCAAGACTCTTCTGCAGACTCCTCCTCCTCCTCCTCCACCTCCTCCTCCTCCTCCTCCTGTTCCCTCCACACCTTTGGCAGCAGTAAATCATACAGAGCAGCAAGGTAAAGACTCAGAGAGAGACAGCAGCAAGAAACCAGGAGACAAGCCACTTCAGATGAAGGTGAAGGACAGAGAGAACGAGAGCAGCTCACGCCCTGAGACCCCTAGCATGGCCAAGAAAAGGGAGAAACCAAGTCCAGCTGCAGGGAAACCAGGAGGTGAGACTTCACTGGACGCCGCCCAACTTCAGGCACTTCAGAATGCTCTTGCCGCTGGTGATCCAAGCTCTTTCCTGGGAGGCCAGTTTCTGCCCTACTTCCTTCCCGGATTTCCCAACTGCTTCTCTCCCCAGCTTCCTAGAGGGGTCCAGACAGGGGGCTACTTCCCACCACTGTGTGGAATGGAAAGCCTGTTTCCATATGGCCCAGCAGCAGTTCCTCAAGCTGCCATGGCTGCCGGTCTCTCACAGACCGCTCTCCTGCAGCAGTATCAGCAGTACCAGCAGTCCCTCCAGGATTCACTGCAGAAGCAACAACAGCAGCAGCAGAAGCAACTTGAGCAACAGCAGAAACAACAACAGCAGCAGCAGCAGCAGCAGTCACAGAAACAAACCCCTGTGAAGACACCCCAGAGCATACAGAGCACCACCACCACCACCAACTCCTTCAAACCAAAAGAAGCTATAGATGCTAAGGATGAAACCAACAAAGGCTCTTCAACAGAAAGCACAAAAGAAGAACCGAAAACAGATACCAAAAGTACCATGGATTTTCCAGATGCTTTTATTGTACCGTCCGTCAAGCATGAGTTTATATGCAGAAAGTGCCAGATGATTTTTGCTGACGAAGATTCAGTGGTGCGTCATCAGAAGTCCTTCTGTTACTTCGGACATCCTTTTACTGACCCGCAAGAGACAGTGCTTCGAAAGGCAGTGAGCAACTACACTTGTGTTGCCTGCAATGTGGTTGTTAATGGGAATGAAGCACTTGGCCAACACCTTCAGTCGAGCTTGCACAAAGAGAAAACAATCAAACAAGCAATGAGAAATGCCAAAGAGCATACTAGATTATTACCTCACTCTGTCTGCTCCCCTACTCCTAACACCACATCTACCTCGCAGTCTGCAGCTTCTTCTAATAACACCTTTCCTCATCTCTCTCGCTTGTCCATGAAGTCCTGGCCAAATGTCCTGTTCCAGGCCACCACAGCCCGGAAAGCTGCTTCCTCCTCCCCGTCTGCCTCTCCTCCTCCCCCCCTCTCCTCACCTTCAACGGTTACCTCAACTTCCTGCAGCACCTCAGGGGTTCCAACCTCACTACCCACCGAGAGTTGTTCAGATGAGTCTGACAATGAGCTAAGCCAGAAGCTGGATGACTTAGATAACGCGTTGGAAGTCAAGGCTAAACCGGCCTCTGGCCTAGACGCGAGCTTCAGTAGTATAAGAATGGATATGTTCAGTGTGTAGGAGTGACAAAAGGATCCCTTGCTTAAAGAAAAAAATAAGACTTTTTAAACTGCAGTTCCAAAGTTTCTCTTAACCCAAAAAATTACAGTACCAAATGATTGACTCAGGATTGTTTTTCCCATATTGATATGCTGGCAAGATATTGATTGATTTTTGTTATGGACAGAACTGTTGCAGATGCTTGACTGAGCTTATATTGTATACAAAAACATGGAGTAGGAAAAAATCCCACAGGCTCCCTTGGGGGGCTTGTTTCAAGCCAAAAACTCTCACGATAGCAAATTGCACCTCAGCTGGATTGTTTTCCAAATGCTAGCATGTACTGTATGGGATGACGATCCAGAACCCTCAAAGAGAATCTCTCTTAGTTTAGATAGGTGTAATTCAGTAGCTTTAAATTCTCAGGTCAGAACATAACATTTCTCATTTGTTAAAGCAGCAACAAGCCTGGGTACACTTGGCTTATAACCAAAACATGTCAAGCTTTATCGGACGCATTTCCTTGATGTGTATAGAGTACCAAGAGACAATATTACTGTTACAATGGACGATGTGCATATCCTTTTAGTTTTGCCCTACAAAGACAGTATGGTTTTGCCACTGAGGGAATTTAGAATGGTGAAGTAAATGTGTATGATGCCCCTGTGTTTGCCAGTTTGTATTTCAACAAGCTGTAACTATTTCCCACCCCTTTATTTCTTGTAGTATATACTAATCTGTGCCAACTCTTACCTTCTCACTTTTACCTCTGCTCACACCCTTTTCTGAAGAGGTAATAACTCTAGTTTTGATAGACTCTTGAATTATGTGAATATAACATTTTTCATTTGTGAATTGCTGTACTGTTACGGTACCTGCTTGTGTCTGGACTATAGTGCACTTATTTTGTTTTTATTTGTCTTTTTATTATTTGAGTAGGCCATTTGTTAATTTAATAGATTTTTTCTGTTTGTATGTATGTATGTTTGTGTTTTAATTATTATTTGTGTCTATTGCAGCAGCATATTGGTCCATATTTGTTACAGGATTGATGCCTAACAATCTAGAGACATATTTAACAATTGGTGCATCCATGAAAGCAGTACTGTATACTTGAAACTGTTAAGGTACAAGTTGGTCACAATGTTAAAGATATGATCATTTGCTATACATTTGCAAATATGCTGCTTTAAAAGGGGGACAACAGCATTTGTGTTGTATATTAAAAACATTTTCATGTACTTGTAGAACTTAAAACAGTGTTAAACCTATACACTGCCATTAAGTGCATAGGTTGACGTCCTCCCATCAATTCTCTGGGCACTTGATCTACAGTTAAAGTCAGCATTTTAATTTTTCCACATTTAGTGATTTCAACATTGCAAAGTATTACCTTACAAAGTTTGCTGCTACTGTGTAATGTTATTTTGCTTGCCATAAATTCTCTCTACTTTCTACCAGACAGAATACTGATCCATTAATTGCTTTGCTTTGCTTTGTTTTGTTTTGTTTTGTTTTTTTTCCTTTTTTTTTTTTTGCTGTGGAACTAAGAATGTGAAAGCTGTCAAAGGGTGTTCAATTTTTTACGAATCACTTTCTAGTTTGGTAATTGAAACCAATGTGATTCATTCCAAAGTAACAGAAGGCTATTTGTATGAAAGAAAAAGGCTTGTGAACAAAGAAAGCTAAGCTGTTGTACATATTCGTAGTTGGCTGTGCATGGTACAAATTTATTAATATGAAGAAATGCAAAAATGTATTGCTTTTGGTATTTCCTATTCTGAGATGAGCAAGTAGCATGTAATGCAACTGTTTGACAGGTTAAATCAAATCATGCTTAGTTATTGTTTCAAACAATGAAATCAAGTAACATTTCCTCTTACGTTTTATTATTGTAAAGGTGTTTTTTTCAAGGTTTTAAAGCAAAATGTCAGTTTTTAATTTTCTGCGTGAGCTTTTTAAATGTCATTATTTGGATTTTTAGTATTTTAACATTTACTTTAATCCTGAAGACACTTTTTGATTGTGTTTCATAAGAGACATCCTGGCCTCCCAAGGTGCAATTCTGCCATTGTACAAACATGAGCGACTGTCCTGATTCCAAAGGCTTTCACAACTCTGGCTTTTTGCCTTTCCCCACTTTGTGGCTCAGCATTAAAAGACTGAACTGTCAGCTAGCATCGTGTGCTAAGATGTTAGCGTCAGACAGGACGCTTTCCACACCAAGGACTGGTAAAAGCTAACAAACCAACAAAAAGGATGGTCCAACAATATAACTGTACATAGATATTGCAACTGCACAGCAGCCAAAAAGAAAAAAAAAGAACTTTTTGAAAAAAAAATGGATGGATTGTGTCATGTTTATGGGGACAGCCTTCAAAAGGTTGAAATTGGAATTGTTCTTCTGGATGTCAAAGGGATTTTCATGGCGCAATCATATCCTACACAATATGTACTCTTCAACATCTGGGTTACATAGGAAATGCACCCTGAGGTTTTAATAAGAAGAAGCCCCTATGGCTAAAACTTTAAATAAACTAAACCAAAAATGTTATTGATGTTTTATATATAGAGAGTAGTCGCATTAGTTTTTGTTACTGTACTGTTTGAGGTCTCAACTGTACCGTATCACGGTAATAACATGGTTTTGAAACCTTTTTTTTTATTTTGTCACAGACCTGTTGTCATAGTTGAAATGACGTTTATTGTAGATGGTATTTGAACAACTTCTGGAAATAGTTCATCAAGTATGTTTGTTGCTCATTGTTGTGATACATTAAAAACTGTATCTGCAAACCAGTTTGGCCTCATCAAATATTCTTTATTTCTTTTCAGCTACTTATCATGTTATGATGAAGTTCCATTAGTTTGTCTTTTTAATACCAACTTTTGGGATTTAACTGAAATTAATGCAAAATACGCAATCGAACGTGGCCAATAAGTATTTTTACAGTAATGTAATCTTTATGTCCATACATTCAACTGATCACATTGGCAGTTGTTTAATATTTTGCCAGTACTACACTGTAATTATTTATTCACATAGCATCTATACTTCACTTTCAATTGATGTGCAACGCCTTTCGACTGTTATGTGTAACCTATTGTGTCAATGTCACTGTCATTCCATCGACTGACGAACCAAAATTCAAAATGATATAATGGATACTTCCTGTCATTATGCTATTTGTGGTAATCTGACTCTAAGCAGATGCAGGGGATTATATTCGGAAGTGTCTTCTAATCTGGATCTGATCAGGTGCCGCTCTACACCCCACCCATTAAAACAGAGACAGCCACAAGAATACATCACAACCATGGATACGCAGATATACAAGAACAACAGAGAGCAAAGAACATCTGTTAAGAGTTGGAAAGGTTGAACCCCGCATTACAGGTATGTAAGGCCCACACCAAAAGGATATAACATACGTTACTGACAGTAGGTTTCCTAGGCAATAGAAGAGAAACTGTGTTTTGTGCCACTGACTTTATAGGGCTGTTAAAATGAAATTAAAAATCAAAATGAACACAAGAGGATGTAAGACGTGAGGGTGACTTTTTAGACCTGAGGTCAACATATGCTGTCACATTAAAAATAGCACCTAAGGGACAACCTCAACACAATACATCACACCCTGCCAGAGAGATGTCCGCCACCAGTGTCAGGGTCACGGAGAGAGCCGACATTCACAAGTCGTTAAATCCACCTAATGAAATTTCACAAGGGCAGCAAAAATGAAGGGGAAGATGAGGATCTTTTCACTTTGGCAGAATCAGTTGTGGCCTTTATTGTTTGACTCAACAACACTTCAATGTGCAGTGAAACAGCCGCAACACGTAAAAACAGCTTTTTTTCTCCCCCTTCTGACTTGCCCTTGACGAATGTGCTCGGCTCACAGGGTGCAACTGTTCTGCTGAATGGCCCTTTCCTGTTTCTCACCCTTAAAGTGCAGGCAGTTGCCGAGGTAGGGCTCCCCCCTGCCATATTATGGGATTGAATTGCATTTGACCTTTGTGGAGAACAATGGCTGAAGGCCTTTCATTTTTCTGGCCTTCTCAGCGCCTAGAAGAAGGACCTCTTTACACTGCGTTTTCAATGTAGTCTGCCAGTAAATCACAAACAGGATAACAGGGCGATCTGTGCACACAGTAAATGTGTGTACATAAGGGTATACACCAGTTTATTGTTTGCAGATTCTGACTCATATCTGCTGAAATTACTGTCATAAAAAAGTCATAAAAAAATATAAAAGTCATAAAAAGAGCCATTTTCATGTAACCGTATTTAGGAGGCCACCCAATTCCACAACCTACATGTAACTGCACTGTCCTAGAATAAAAAGGGCCCTCTGAAGAGAAGAGTAGTTCATAGTAGTTCAGACACAGCTTTGCTAAAGAGGCCGCAGCAGAGAGCGGTCTTGCCCTGAATACACGATAAAAGGTTTACTGTAAATTCTAAATGGCGTTTTCTGCAACCCATACATCACTCATGACCATTAGGTTCCACCCTCACTGCACAGTGCACCCTTCTAGCCACAGCTTTCCAGATGATACAGTACAGAGGCTGCAGTGGAGGCAGATCTGGCTTTGAATAGCCTGCAGCCAATGGATTTTCTCTGGATAATACAATGTTTGGGACAGAAAGGCAGGGATTAGTCCAGACGGATACATCCACCACCCCCCACATGCCCAATCTAATTAGACTGGAATCAGTTTAAGATGAAAGCAAGCCCTAGCATCACCGCACTAAATACTGGAATTAGTATTCCCCGCATGGGAATTTAATGATGGAGACTGAAAATCCAATCACATTCACTCCCAGTTTAGCCCCTCATGCATCGGGCCCGGACAATGACGAAACCAAAGAACAACAACAATGATTTGTCTGTCAATAGATATTGACCAACATCACATCTGAGGCCACTTTCATATTGGCGTTACTATGTTGTCATCATTTAACAAGGATAAACACCTTATAATCAAATATTTAGCCTGTTTCTGATGTAAAACCTTGTGACTCTTCTATGGCCCATAACAGAAATGAGTGAAAACAGGAATAGGAAATATTAGGAATTAGGAAGGAACAAACACGCCTAATGATCATCATATTCCTCTTTATTTACAATAAGTTCATGTATCAGTTCATCGTTGGGTTGCAAATCAATCACGCCTGTGCATAAAGACATCTTCTAAGACATGTAGACTTTTTGACACTACAAAGACGTGTTTCACTTATTTGGTCTTTTTACAAGGGTACATTTGCATGTAAATTCCTTGAGCAAGGATTGGTAAAGTTACTTATTAATCAGCTCCTTACATCAAAGCCCTGATTGCTACATAGGAATTGAAACTGTCAAATTATTGTTATCAGACAGACAGCATCAGATCCTTTTTAGTTTCTATTATCTTGTAGACTTTGAGCTCATATGTGCTGATAAAACAGAGCACATTTTGTAGCACACATTTATATGAAACATTCTCACAGTCTCTTGGCTTTATCTTGCCCTTATTATTATTATTTCCCTACCTAAGTATATGCAGTCAGGGGAACTCTATTTTAAAACCACTAAAATGCAAGCCATATTTCAGCGTCAGGTTGGTGATTAACGGCACAGACCGGAAATAACTCCGGCACCTGGGTTCCATCCACCACACAATATCTCCTACACCTGCGATTCATCCACCAAAGCATTACACCTGAGAAATCAGGAAACCATTGTCCCTCGTGCACAAATACTAAACATGAAATCTTATTATTTATTGCTGGCTGTATTTCAGGGTATGCACCAGAACGGGAACCTGTTGTTTTTCTGCTAACAGGTGTAATGCAACTTTTAAACTCACCCAAAAACTGATTCTGCAAAACTTTTTACACCCAAGAGAAAATTCCTCGGTGTAAAAAGTGTTTTTTGAGTAAATGAGGAGATAAATATTGTTGGCAGCACTGCATCAGTGAGGAAGAGGACATAGAAATAGGCAACAAAAGGAACAATTCCTGTTGTGATTCATCCTTTAAAATGGAAAATAAACATAAACAGCATTTTTTTGTCTGGTTTCATCCAAGTGTCAACAAAGGCCACACACAAACTAGCACTGAAAAAAACCAATCTAATCTTTTTTTCTGTACATTTTTCTTTCGGCCTTCCTGCTTTTAGTGTTTACTGCCGCAATACCTCATTTCTGAGGTACAAAAGGAAAGAAGGAAGGTGAGGAAAATGGAGGGGGCAGGCGTACACCTGCCTCATTATTGCATTGTGGATGAAGGATACAATCACTGCTGGCATTTCTACAAGACACACAGCCAACTAACACGTATTTTAAAGTGAAAGAGAAGAAGGAGGAGGTGTGAGGGAGAAAGGGAGGCAGGCCCGAGAGAAAAAGAAAAAGTAACGCAGACAGACAGGCCAACAGGCTGACAGAGACTGAGTGTCAGACACACAGCGAAAGAGAGAGGAAAAGAGATAGAAAGAAAGACAGAAAGAAAGAAAGGAAGAAAGTAGGTGATACAGACAGCAAAATGAGCAAGTGATAGAAGTGAAGTGAGAGTGAGAGCAGGAGAGAAAGAAAAGGAGGGGCGACCTGAGAGAAATCAAACATGGGCTCTGTGCAACAGAGGTACGTCGGCAAACGAGCATGTTATGGCAGCCCGCTGGGACTTCCCCGGCAGATCGTTTGTGCTGTTTCCCAATCTGTTCTGAGGAGCGGCACAGCCTCACTTGGGGACGTGTGAAGGCGTCAAGATGGGATTGCTTAAGACAGATGAAACAAGGTGTTTTTTGATGCCATCTCGAGCGGACAAAAGCCTGATTTCCTGTTTTGCCTGTGACACAAAGGGGGCTGTGTAGTTTGCTGAACAGTTCAAGGCTTTTTGTTGTCAGGGCTGTAAATAACTAAACACACGAGAGGTGAAGTTATGGAAGACTGAATCCACATGCCAAAAACTGAAAAATATGTGGCACACTTTCTTTTTTTGGCATTTATAAACACCTGTAACAAACAAACAGCATTACAGTTCTCTCATCAGTTCCTCACGTACTTTCTTTCAGTGAGAAAAACAACTTGCAAAGTGAACATTTTTCAACACACCCACTTACCTCCGGACAGCCACAGCTTGCTTTACATTCACTGGACCCCTGAAACAATACCATAGTAACAGAGATCAACGTGTCAAGTTTCGTAATATTGCTTTACATTTTAAAGGGCGCTGAGCAGCTTGGCTGAGGTTTTTACAAGGCGTGCTGAGTCGTTGGGGAAATAAGGGAGCAATGGAGGAGGGAATGAAGGAATTTTAGGGGGTGATGGGATATGTCTCACTCTTTGTTCACATATACACACATACACTAACAAACTGAAATCATACCATGTGCAGCGGAAGAGCAGTCGGTGAGGAAATAGAAGCTAAATATAAAGTGACACGATGCATTCCCCAGGTCATTCGCAAGCCCTGCACCAAATCACAATGCTCCACAGCTCGTCGTTTATCACACACAAGCCTGAGTCTCAACAAAGACAATTATAAAGCAGCCAAAAAGGCATGCCTTGTAATTTATCGAATCGCTGATGAAGGGATGAGGAGATGCATTGACATCAAATTGGCTCAGATGCTGGGCATTCTTACAGCCCTCTTTGTGTATCAACTCAGCATCCTGGCAGGGACATTTGTAACAAAAAGCTTTTTTAATGTTTAAATGAAAATTTTAATGAGGCCCTGTGTTGCTTTTTCTTTCTAGTCTTTAAGAGCCCTCTAAATCATTAAAACTTGCTCTTTCTTTGATTTCAAGGTCATTTGAAGAAATAAGGCAGCCTTAAGTGGCCCTCCGACCAAAAGTGGCCTATATGCCAAAGACCGCAAATGAATGTAGCCTAATGCTTTTTAATTTGCATTCATCTTTAAAAACACAGAAGAGCCATCTCCAAGTTATAATAGGCTGAGATGGCAGTTGGAGGCCCTCTAGTCATTAGTAGCAATGCAGCTCCTCTAAAATCAAGGCCTTTCTCATCTTGTTTTAACTTAAGCCCATTACTACAAAGATACATTAGCCTGCTGTCCATTGCCTGTTTGTTAGCATGCCATATTTCTGCTGCGTGTGTACCCATACATGTTCTCAAATATGCACGGCTTCACCTCCTCTTCTTTACCATGAGCACATGCAAGACCGCTTTTCAGCCAGCACATGCATGAGAACAAAAGATGCTACAAACAGGGACCTTAGGAGGAGACGACATGCTTTGTTTGTTTAATTACGTGTTATGAGATGACTCTCTGTAATTATGTTGTCATCTGCCTGCTTCAAAACTGCAAAACTGGGCCGCTACAGCATGCGTTGCTCTTGCTCATAATTCCACACTTCAAGCAACGGTCAAAAGCAAGAAATGCTTTTTTTTAAACTTCCAGTCTTTCATCTTTATTCCTTTTTTGTATCACAAACACTTCTATGTAGAGAATGAAACACTGGTGTCTTTCTTTCTCTTTTTCTTTCTTTCATTTTTTTTTTCTGGGAGCAGTCACATAAAGCCTACTTGACAGGTACCATGCATCAACTCCCAGTGCATATGAGTGTAGGGCAGCAGATGAACGGTTTTTAGGTACTATATTGAACTGATGAGACAGCAAATAACAGTGTGTCCTATTAAATACAGCAAGACGGGTCTTTCTTCCTTTCTCTCCTTCCCTCCATCCTTCCCTTTCAATTTTGCTTCACGTCTCCTTCTCGCTTCTGTTCCATTTCCTTTGCCATCCCCCCCCCCTTCCTTTATCTTCAGCTTTTGTATTTGTCTCTCTCTCTTTTCCCCTTTTCTCTCTCTCTCTCTCTCTCTCTCTCTCTCTCTCTCTGTAAGGGTAGGTGGTGTATGTCTGTGAAAAACTGAACATCTCCAGTGAAATTGGTTTTCTGTGGAGAAACTGATGGATCACTCCATGTTCCTGACGGGAGAAGGGGATTGTTTATGCCATACCGACAAATACATGTATACACACACATGCTCGCGCACTCTCAGACACATATGCAGGGGTGAGAGGACAAGGGGATTGTTTATGCTGAAGGAGAATGAATTTTTATGTGCTGTAGATTGCTGTTTATGGGAAAATACACTTTTAAGCTGCAAGAGATGTAATCTAGATTGCAGCATTCCCAACAATGAATTATGGTTTTGGAGGCAACAGCTGCAGAAGCCTTCCTCTCACCCTATATTTCCTCAGCACACAAAGCACATACACATGCAAGAACGCAGATTAGTGGCAAAATGTCGCTGCTTTTAACTTCAAACTCCCAGGAAATCAGGCACATCCCCAAAAAGCACAGATCATGAACGTCTTGACTGTAGACATTTGAATGGTGGTAACATGTAGCTGAACTGCACGGTTCATTTCTCTGCTATGACAGGAAAACACACAACACTTATGTCAAAGATGCACGGACGAATAGTAGCAAATAGTCCAATATCAGTACGTTTCTGAATGTCATGATACATATTGTTCACCTACTATGAGATTACACTTTAAATATTTAAAAGATATAAAAGATGTGTTCAAAATTTATTTTCTCAACACCAGTATCATACATGTGAAATGTGGTTATCACCAGCAATTTCTCCTCCTCCTTCTCCTCCTCTTCCTACACAAACAGACATGTAGCAAGCAACACACACAACACACGCACTGTGAATAATGCAGCTCGCTAAGACTGTTCTTCCAAAATGTAAGATAGTTACGTTAACACTTGCACACACTAGATTTACATTTCACACCACTAAGCATCAGTTGCTTGCTGTGTGGTCACACAAAACCTCTTACTTGGATCACATATACACACAGGTTTATTTCAAGCATTTAAAACACAAGATTTGGTACAAACAAAAGGAGATCTCTTTCGCCATTATGCCGTAACTCTCTTTTTACTGACATCTTCATGACATTTCCACTTTGCAAACGGTTTTATGTACAGCTGTGGTTGTCTCCTCCTCCTGATTCAGAGGCACATTTCCTTCACACAGATAAATAAAATACATGCAGCAAATGATGGTTTTATTAAAAAATGCATATAATAAATGAATTTAATAATGGTGTACATATAATATATATTTGTAGCAACTGTAATAAACTAGTTTCAGTACAATTTAAGGAGGGCAGTCTGTATTAAGTTTAAGATTAAGTTCATTAGAGAAAAAACTTAGATCTTAAAAGCACAGGAAAATCACAGTCATTTACAGATCACTCAAAAATTAATGCATCAATAAACAGATACAGAAAAAAAAAATACTGAATAGTAATGAAAAATATTATTGTCCTCTGCAGGAGTGTCTACTTTTCATCTGGCATATCATGACAATGACACAAATTTGTAATTCTAAACATTTAACTTCTTGCAAAGTCAACTCATATTAATGTGTAGTGGAAGTAAAGGTTTTTATTCACAGATTAAATTCATCCCCCCCCCCCCCCTACAGTTTTTATCAGCACCCCTGCAATAACTCGAGCGGAGATGGAGCAAATGTATTCCACCCATATGTATGAATGAATGAATGAATATGATTACCAAGTCTTGGACCCTCTCAAGGACAAGTGCTGTGTTCTTTCTGTGTGTGCTGTTGACAGCCTTTTTGTGTGGGAGTGGGCGTGTGTTTGTATGTTTTGTAGCGTATTCTAAAATCAGTGTTCACCTTTGTTCATGTCTCTGTTTTGGATGCACGCAGCTTTGAATTTGAATTTTGCGAAAGATATTTTCTCTTCCTGTCTGTGCATGTTTGTGCAGGTGTCTTCATGCGCAATTAAAGGTTCACATCCTGTTTTATCTACGGGTGTGTGTATGTGCGTGTATCTGCAGGAGGCTGTTTTCTAGGACTGAGTCCATTCTGCTTGTTGTGGCGTGATGACAATCTACTTCCTCCCACAGTGCACACATACACAGTACCCGTCCTTCCTTGGTCTCCTCCCTCACCTACTGAGTGACTGTCACATTCAGATGCAAGCATTTGCAGGTGACGTAGCCAGTAAATGCTGTGTTGTAATTGTGTCGCTCTATCTTCCTGTGGTGAGGTAGTTGGTAGCTTGCCGCCTGCCTGCCCACGACTCACCAGAATTACCAACTGAGGGGAGAAAGGGGTGAAGGGAGGAGAGGAGGGGTACCATTAAAATGCAAAATCACCACTGCGGTGCAGTGCAGCGCCTCGCTCCCTCACTCTTTCTCTGAGGCAGCCATCTTATGATGGAACGAGTATGTGTTTGATGGTGTGTAAATGTGTGTCCGTTTAAGTCTATGTGTGTGTGTGTGTGTGTGTGTGAGCGCACGCATGCATCCATATGTCTGTGTGTTTGATAGAGTGTAGAGTCGAGCTACAGCGAGGAATGGTGAGATGGCGTGGGGTTGGCAGGCAGGTTTGCGTGTGTGTGTATGTACGTGTGTGAGGCAGGGGTGATAAATCAGAGCTAGGTAAAGGCTTTTTAATGCAGCGGACCCCTCTCCCAGCCTCCATCTTCTGTCAGGGCTCAGTAAAAGATGAGAGCCCCCTGGGGAACTGCACTAGCCCGCAGCATAGCAGGGCTACGCCGCAGGTCACACACACCCGCACATATACGCACACACACTTGAGCCTGACGCATAGCCACTGACTAGACCTTGTGAATGAGTGAATACATGAATAACTGAATCTATTGAATGCATGAATATATAAATAAAACTTTCCACAGGAGCCACATTTATTGATGAACACCGCCCAAATAAATGCGTTTTTCAAATGATTTCCAAATGAATTCCTAAATGATTTATGGCTGGTGATATTGCATTTATATCAGAGAAAATATTTTCGTAGAAAACAGAATGGATATTTGGTTCATTTCTGCTTGTGCTCCTAAGGTCAAACAAAGTCTTTGTCGATGATGTGCCTTGAGTCTTGAAGCGGCCCCAAGTTTCAGGGGGCCGGATATGAAAAATATGTGGAATTTGCCAACATCTGACAATACTTAGTCGGCAATATATCTCCTGTCTGATAGAAAAATGTGTTCTGAATTGCAGATATGCTCTCTTTTCTGGCATACCTTTTTAATTTGACTTTGAGGGAAAACACACCGGGCTCCTAGATAGACAAGCAGAGATATGACTGCTGAATGTTGTGTAGGCCTTTTTGCATAGGGCAGCGCGGACTCCAGCAGCTTGGCGCTGAAGACTAGCACAAACACTTGAGAACATAATACTTGACAACAAGCCCAGAGTGTCAGTTAGGAGCCCTACAGAGTAAAGTCTGGCATGTTTGTGAAGACGATGAAAACAGAGACTGTGAAAATGCCAGAGAGCTGATTTTTTTTTGTTAGAATGTTAGATTATCTGGAACCGCATTTTATGACTTTTTTTCATAAATTTGTCTAGTTATTAAACAATCCAGCATTACTTCCCAGTGGAGGTCATTACACTCTGGCCAAACCACAAAAGTCTTAATCTTAGAAAACTGATGATTGCAATTTTTTTTTCTTTTTTCTGGGCCTTAGTTGAAATTATATAAAGGAAGAAAAATACACCAGCCTAGCGTGAAGCACAGACTCACTCACACGGACTGTATAATGCCACAGAATTCCTGCTCTATCAGGGTGAGTTACAGTAGGAATATATATACAGTATATATTAATTTGGCAGGTGCTACAGGAATATAAATGCATAATTTAGTTGACTTGGTCCCTGTCGTAACAACCCTCTAACCAGGGTTTGATGCTCTGTGCATTAAGCTCAAGCACTGCACCGCACGGAGAGGGAGTGTGAATGGACAGAAAATATTTCTGAAACCATCTCTGAGCTTCAACAGGAAGTTAATAAATTATATTATATGAAAACATGACACCTAATAATTATAACAAGAACTACACCAAAGGAAAAAAAAAAAGAGAAAAAAAACGGAAAGAGCACAGTGTTATAGCCTTTTGGAGGGAGGATTCTGAGCTCAACTCATTAGATGTTTAGACCTCAAGTAGTACAGAGGAACAAAATAATAATCAAAGTTTTTCATGTTCAACGTACAGCTCTGTGTTTACCTGGGAGAGTTTTGATGATGTGTAGCTCGACTCACACCTGTGTGCCCGTGTGTTTAGAAGCCATAGTTCAGTTTGTTCTGTATGCTGAGATGAGAAGGTTAATGTGCATGTTTGTGTGTGTTTATTATTCATTCTGGCGCATGTGTGTCTCTGCATCTGTTGGACTGAGCAGGTTAATGCTGGTTGACACATGCGGTTCACTGATCTCCTAGAGGAGTCAAGACTCGCAGCAAAACCTTCACACGCAGGTATCCATGGAAACCAAAAAAAAAAAATTATATTTCTTCCTTCCCCGGCAAGCCAGAGATTCCAAGATGCTGAAATGCACAAATACATTGTCATTACCCGGCAGTCTCATATTTAACAGGGTTAGGCTTTTTTGTCTGCTGTTTGCATTGTTCAGTGTCTTACCTACACATGTAATTTAGAAATTCCTTCTGTTACTTTTCCCACAAAGAAACTCCATATTATCTTTACATGCAGGGTCGATGCTTCTCTCTATGCTCATGTGTGGCTGCTTTATTGAAATTCCTCCATGGTCATCATTGTGTTGGGCTTTGATTTTTTTTTCCTCAACTTGGCTCTGATATTTAAAATATTACATATGAAAACACTTTTGTTGATGAAATGAAGTAAGAAGAACCCGATTAGCAGAACATTATCAAAGATTCATGACACTTTACATCCTGCTATTGTGCCTTGTGTGGATCGAGTCCTTGGAGAAGCACTGATTGACAGTTGATGGGAATAAAGCCCTGCACTCCACTGTCTTTCTCTGTTGTTGCTGACAGCCAATGCCTCAATGCACACTGATTTCTCAAATTATCACCCTTATTATTAATACAAAATGGTTAAATGTTTTTAATTACTTTACATTAACCTAGAGGCAAATCAAATCAGCACCGTCTGATGTAATTTGCTGTGTACAAACATTGATGTAATTGCAGACTTAGAAACTTAAAAAAAACTCTATAACAACAATATTATTAATTTTTTTAAAGTCTCACCCGGTAAACAGCTTAAAGTGCGTATATTGTTACCTATAGGTGTACTACAGAACCACTGCAAGCACATTGCCTCCTTTTTCATCTTTTTCAGGGGAAATGGGTATAAGCACATTGTGTCCTGCACCACATTCCTGAACAAGCAGTGGTTCAATCACAATCGCAGAAGAAGAGCTCAGCTGGTGCCTTAAGCCACAGGAAATTCACTAGGACATCTGGAGGGATGTGTGCAGATTATTGCTCATTTAGTCTGTTCTAGACATCAGTAGGAAGAGGACTGAGATGGCTAAACACACGCACGTATTGGAAGATGCACACACACACACATATATACACAAAAAAAGGCTCAACTTTGGCAGATCTTACCACAGGCACACCACAACACACCTGGGTATAATCCTCATGATGCCCTCTAGTCGTTTGTCCAATCTCCTCACTACTCCCGTCCTTACTCATCCAATCAGAGGACAGGTCAGGTAAAGTTTGCTTCCATCTTTTTAGCCCTGCATTAGAGTAAGAGGATGTAAAATATAAATATATATTGAAAAAAAAAAACACACTGTTGGTGTCTGTTATTTTATTAGTTGCAGTCTCAAATGCCTTACTAGTCCAGTTATTTTACAACACAAAAACAGTGCAATTTTATGTTCAACTCATTTTTTTTTTCCCACTCGGACAAAACTACGCTTCAGGGAAAGCAGTAAAATCTGAACTGAACTGCAGTCTGTGACTACTATAAAAAACAAAGTTAAATGTCCAAAGTTAAAAACAAAAAATCATTTTAGAAAGGTTTAAATATATTAATAAATTCTTATATAAGAAGATATATAACATTGACTTCAGATAGATCTACCACTCTATGCATAGCATGCATGCGGTCAGGGATATCTTTGTTTCTTATCTGGAGGAGGAGGATACAGCCTACATGTGAACTTTTTTTTTAAGTTATAAAGTAGAACAATCTTTATTGATGCATACCAAAGGTCATGGGACTGTTTACTGTATTTTCCTTCTCCTTTTGTTTGCTCATATTGAAGTGAACATATAGATCACACATAGATCCCAAATTACCCTGGGTCTGAACAAAAAAGAAAAGGCCAGAGTCTATATCTTCCCAAACTAATGCTGCTCCATCTTTCCCAGGGTTTGAAATGCAACCAGACAAAACCTCAATACTACGATAAAAGCTCAGGAAATTACTTCCTTATTTTAGGTTTGATTGATTGTCCCCCTGACCTGTTAGACTGAAGAGGTGGTTAAGAAGAGGAGGCAGACTAAGATAATTGGGCCCGGTGGTATCCAAAGCCCGGCAGGTGTTGAAAGAACCCTCATAACACAGGTACCTGCAGCGGCTGCAGTCCTGAACTCGAGCACACCTAGGATTTCCTTACCTTGGAGGAATTTTGGTGTTTTATGTTTGGCATGTCTTTTATTGAATACATGAAATATGAGAGATACTTGTAACTCTTATTGACATATTGGACATGCCACAAGAAAAAAAAAATACAGGTGTCAAAATCCTCTGAGGTGTCAACAAATAAATGGTGCATTTTTTGTTTCATCTTTTCTTGGCATGAAAATAATGTCATTCACTCTTTGAAAGTGATGTCAGTTGTTTGAAATATCTTCCCAGTACAAGTGGGATGTAATTCCCTTACCTGGTGAAAAGTAGGTAAAAGCTTACACCATGAGCAGAAGGATCAGAGTTGAGTTTAGTTGATGTAAAAAAAATAAAAAATAATAAAACACAGGTGTTTTTACTCTTTAATTTCATTAGCGATGCATAGGGGGTTCTGAGTCCTTCTAGCCATTTCAAATGAAGAGGTAAAAGCCAGGCATAAGCTTAAATGATAACATTCTTTCCAGAGAAAAAATATGCATGTACGAATCAAAGCTATTGTACTATCCTTATTATTATCGGCAAGCCAAGGGCTCTGTTCCAATTAAAGAATACCACAGATGGACCATTCAACAAGCATGCACACAAAACGAACCTACAATAGGTACAGTAAAGTACCCAGTATTACAGAGCCCAGAGAAGAGCTTTTTACTTTAAAAACTATTTAATCAGGAAAATCAACGCCTCACATCAAAGAAATGGAGATGAGGGACAGGCGGATAAAGAGGCTCATCAAAGAAGGAGATCTAGTTAGGGATTCAACACCCTAATTCCCTTTCTCTTAAAACCTTCGTCAGAGGGGGCACAGGGCCAATTTGCTCCCTAAATGGCTGCGTGTGAATGTGCAGATTGCTTTGCATAGCCGCTGGGAATCTGGGCTTCTTCCTCTTTTTCTTCTCCACACGGAGCCTGTGAATTAGAAAAGATCCAAAGACAGATAGGCTTAACAGAGCCCTAGCTACCTTCCTTAAGTCCAGAGCCCTGTTCCAACTTCCAACTAATTCAATCCATAGCCTAACTCAATTAATAGACTTTAATGCACTGTTTCTGCTTTATCTTTTCTCTTTCCGGGGGATTGGGGACTTCAATTAGAGCTGTAGAGTAATAGCTGCAAAAAGGTTTGGATTGTAAGTCTGTCTGAATGTTAAGACAATGACATGTCCCAGTGGCATTAAGGTTGATCATATATACATCCTTAATCTCAAACATCTCCTTAATCTCACTTTCTGGGACTTGCCATACATTGATATAATGTAGAGCACTAAATATTGACAACCGGTCTTTACTGTCTCGGGCTTTATGTGCATTGTTATAGGTTTCATTAGTTAAAATGTCCTTGATGTGAGAGATGACTTCAGAGTGTTCATGTGAGCCCACTGTTTTTTTATATAATGCCAAAACCAATCACCATCGCAGATTCTAACCTCCACCTCAAGGTATGCACGTTCCTTTAATCCAGTGAGGTGATATTTCTATACTTCTATATGTGCTTTAAATCGTACAATTCATTAATTTTGGCCTTGCATTATCACCAAGGACATAGACTAAAGCACAAACCACATACTCAGTAGACCTGTGCAGGTGAAATAAAGATCACATTGGTCAGTAACATTAATAATTTAAGTTCAGTCCTCCATTTCCCTACCAAGTATTCTTCAGGACATCATGAGGACAAATATTTCATGTTTTATCCTTGCTGCTCAACAGAAATATAACCTCATTTGAGTGCAAACGTGTACATCTTTCTGAGCCGGTAGATCTGAGACCAGCTTTCTGCAATAGGCTTTCTATCATGCCTGCAGTTCCGATTGATCGTCTTGGCAATCAGCAATTAAGCCCTAGTGATCAGAGTGGGAGAGGGGGGAAAAAGGAGGGAGGTGGGACGTACACATACCCCCCCCCCAACACACATACACACACACACACACACACACACACACACACACACACTCCACCCCCACTCCTCTTGTGTCAGCCCAGGAAAGGCTTCACTCAGCTGGGGTGCGTTTGGCCCGCGGCTGGGCTCACTGGTGGAGGTTAACTCCAGCATAAATAAGCATCTTTGGACTCATTACAGGGATTAGAGAGTAATTCGCCTGCGAGGAAGGAGACGACTGCCAGGGTTTTGGTACAGTTTACTACAGTCTTATAGGGGCGAGGGCCCTGGAGATTACAGAGGGAGAGAGATGGAAAGGCAGAAAAAGAGAGAAAGGCCAAGGGAAAAGAGAGGCTGGCTGTCAAGTAAGTGTGTGTATGTGTGTGTGAGTCAATCCAAGCCCCCGGCTGCCCCCTTGATCTTGAGCATGTTGGGGTGCTGTGAAAACGGATAATGGGAGTTAGAACGACTGGGCCTGTCTAGAGAGAAGTGTGCTGATTGTTATAACTTTCCCTCATCTCTCTCTCCTCCACTTAACTAAATAAACACCCAAGAGGTAGCACTCTATCAATTTTAATGATGTTGAAATACAATTTAGGCACAAAATACACAACAAATGCTAATTTGGTCATGATGAGAGGCATCAGAAATTCCTCCCATTATTTATTCAGCCGACTTTCTGCATTTTTCATCAGAACAAATATTCCCATTTCAACAAACACACACATACACACCCACACACACTAACACAGAGCAAATTTGGAGCATAAATCAACATGTGCACTCATCAAATATATGCTTTGTATGGTTCTCTGTAGTCTGTCCAGTGCACCAAAGACAAATAGTTCTGTCCAAAGTCCAGCCGCAGAAACAGTAGGGGCAGAGGATTGTCAATATATGCACACATACATTAAACATAGCAGGTCGATGTGTGTTCAGAAAAGACTCAAACATCATAAAGACTGAAGTCCAGTTATAAACTCATACATGACCAACTTGTGAATCTTTCAAAATAAACACTCTGCACAAAACAGATGCTTAATCAAGTTGTGTTTTTTAATATATTTTCATTTAATTAATGTAAAATATTTAACATATTGTAAATCAAAATATGGTAAACTTAATGTTACATTTATACACAAGGTAGTTAGTGGTGTATATGCATATTCTGTTTGTACAGCTGTGAAGACATGAGCCACCATTAGAAAATAAACTCCTCCTCGAAATAACTTCCTACAGAGCACGGACGTATTAATCACCTGCCCTCCATCTCCACCTCCATCTTCACCGGCTCAGGCTGCCCTGCTTCTGCACCACATTTGGGACAGGTGAGGTAAGCGTCTGCGATGCTGTGGCTTTTGATGCAGTAGTAGCAGAAAACATGCTGGCAACCCACCGTATGAGGCATGGTCGGCCATTCTCCACACAGCCCACACTCTCGCCACACCCTTTGCCCGTCCTTAACTTCCTCCCCACCTGTACTTTCACGCCCAAATAGCACTGAATATACGCTTGCCTTAACTTTCCTCGTATTGACCAGCGGTAAGAGGTAGATGAGGAACTCAGCAAATCCGTGCCACAGAAGCTCGCGGTTCATGTACTGGTAGGTTATGTCCCGGACCACATTGGGTTTGCTGAAAACTGCGCAAGCTCCCACAATCCTTTCACCCACGATAGGATGGCGACCCTTCCTTAAGAACACAAGGAAGTTGAGGAGATTTGCAAGCTGAGCGATACTAGAAACAAGAGTCAGGCAATTGCGGATACTACGTTGGAGGAACCCAGCGTCTGTTTCTGACACATTCCCTCCTGCACCCAAACCTAAACAGAGCAACAGACTGTGCGAACGCTCCTGGATCCAGCGAGGACCTGCAGTGAGAAGGGCAAGACTCAACTTCTGCCTGCGCGACAGAGGCCTATAACGGGGAGATGAGGACAGAGTGTTGTGGTAGCGTAGACTTAGTATAGATTGGCCTACTGTGGCACTGTTGGAATAAAGTGTGAACCTCCATAAGAGCAGCTGGAGCAGAACCCTAAGCTCAGGTTCCAGCGGGGTCAGAAGACCAGGGCGGCAGTTCTGGAAGCACTGGGAGAACTGGGTCCACACAAGCTGCTCGAGGGCTGAGTCTAGCTCCAGGGCATCGAGCTGGCTAATGCGCAGTACGGGCGTCAGTGGGTCAACATCAGCATCTGAACCAGAGTTTCCAACAGTCTTTTTTTGGTTGTCCTCATGTCCCAAACCTGCTGGGAAAACAAACAAAAAAAATGCACGTTAAAAGCCGATCAAATTTCTCACGTCAAGCTCAAGATTTAGTTGTTTAATATGCTGACTGTTTTGTTTAGGCAGTCATTCTGACATGTTGTATTTTGTTCGCCACACATATGAAGCAAATCCAAATAAATCCAATTTACCCCTATTATCTCAACCACAGTTCATAAAATATTGCAGATCCATCATAACACGGTTTTATGCATGAGTTTTTACACTAAATTAGCAACATTTCAGGTGCTCTTAGCCTCATTCTAAAAAAGGGGTTTAGATTAATGCAATAAATTGGAGATTTCTTAAAACCTTATTTGTGTTTGATCGCCTGTTATGACTCTGTTAGAGCTATTGCAGGGGATCTAATACAGTCTATTTGCAGGGATATAAAAAGTGAGTAAAAAAGATAGCTTAAGATCCAAATTTAAAAAACAGAATGTAACTTAAAAATGCTAATAATTAAATAAATAAATAAAAACTGTCGGGGCTTACTGGATCTGTTTATGTCATGAGCCTTTGCAAATAATGTATACAGAGGTGCAAACTATTAAAGGACAACTTCGTTGTTGGGAGGAATGAGGCCCTGGAGGTGAAGCCCATCCTGTTAGAAAGGTTATTTTTTCTTTATACATAGGAACGGAAATCACTTTTCACATGTAAAACCCGTCCTTAATGCAACCTTTGAGCTGTGCAATGCAGAGGAGCAGGGGGTCTTAGACTTCTCTCTCCAGTGGATAAACACACACAGTCCAACTCAAAACGCACACACAAACACACTCACACATACACACAGGAGGCGAAGCCCAAGGGCTCTTGGTGCCTGCTCCCTCTGGAGATAGGGGTGTGTGTACAAATCACATCACCAGGGATTAGGCTAACGGCACAGTCTCTGGTACACCGTAAACATCTGCCAAATGTGGAACAATTTTCCTCCCCCTAGAGTCGAGTCCATATGGGATCTTACCATTGTGACGTCTGGGCTACTTTGTGCTGCATACGTTTCCAAACTGCTCGCAGTTCCCCAGTTTTATCTGCTCTTTCCCCAAATGAAACGCTTAAGAAGTGGAAGACTAACTAACAGGAGAGACAGAGCAAGAGGGCCAGTGAGAGAGGGAGACAGAGAGGCCTTTTTTTGACAGTGGCTTTTGTGTCTCGCTGAACAGGATTTGTCACGAGGCTTTAAAAGAGATTTCAGCCGGGTAAATATGGCAGTTTTGACAGAAAGAGACAGAGATGATGGTCACTTTAGACATTTCTCGAGGAGGTAAAAAAAAAAATTCTAATATGCAGTGGCAATGCTTAGGGTTTATTGTGGTTCACAGGACCATCTGTGTATTCATGATGTTTCAATAGACCCAGGATACACCACCCAACTAAGTTAGAATTAGCAAATGAATGAAAAAAGAGTGAATTCACGCCGAAGTAAGCAGGTGTGACAAATTCATTGAGCAGCATTTGAAATGCTGCCATGTTTAGTGACTAGAACCTCGCCTGTGACGGAAGTAGAGTTGGGATTATATTAAAAAAAAAAAAAGTACCCTGAGAAGAAGTCTGAATGTGTATGCTAACCAATAAATAGGCTTCATTTGTTTAGCTTAATCTGAAAGTTTTTCCTTGATGGGAGAAAAAGTGCAGATTATGTGCGCGTGCGTTTGAGTGTGACTAGGTATGCACATCAAGGGTAGCCTTGATCTATGCAGAGCTCTTATACGGAGCTAAGTTAATCTATCAGCACATAGATGCACATACACACACAGGCCACGCACACACACAGCCAGGTGGTGGAAATCCCCATCACATCGCAGCAGCCCTCAGGAGAGTAAACCCGGCCGGGTCCAATATTCTTTTCAAAGCCTTTTATTGAGCAGTTTACAAGTTATGAATGAATATGTTTTATTTGGGGAAACACGGTATTGACAGCCACCTATCAATAGTAATGTGACTATTGTCAAGGGTCTGTCAATATTAATGTAATTATGATGTAGAGGGATCAGAGGGATGCCGGAGTCGGGGGCCAAGTAACATCTCCTGCCCACTGCCATATCAATAGCTGGGATTGCTATTGACAGCTTCCCTTCAGACTTGCAGCACTTGCCAAATATATAACAAGCAGACACTTCAGTCAATGCTGGGCTGCCTATAAAAATTAAACATTTGAATTTACAGGGCTTTTACCTTGGACAGCTGGAAATCCATGTTCCTTATGTAATAGTCAAAAGTCACAGTCAATGCCAGTGTTTCCAGAGTCTGACATGGCATTAGTTAGAGCTCACAGGCAGACACTGTAGCATTTGCACACAGAATTATACACACAAGACAGACACAGATTGATGCAGTCACTCACTCATACAAACACACGCACACTCCTGAGGTGATATATTGACTTGATAATTCTCTCTTGGGTAAGCCAAGCAGGGGAACTAGTGACAAAATGCCCTCTGTTGGAAAGCAGGCATCTGATAACCAATAAAATCAGAAGACAGGTTAGAGGAGTTCAATCAAAATCAACAGAACATCGTCTGTCTGAAGTCTTGCTTTTCCATCAGCACTGTATAAAAGACTTTTAAAAACATTTTCCAGAGAATATATTAAAGAGTATTTTGATTCAGGTCAGGTGGTTTTTTCACCTTGTTCTCTTAGCCTGTGCATCTTGTTCAGACAAAGATAACGCACTCACTCAAGGCTGACTGCCATAGCTTACAGACAACAACAACAACAACACCAACAACAACAATATCCAATCTAACTGGGAACACACTGCAAGATTGCTTCAAGGCAATGATCAGAGTGAGGAAGGAGAGATGAGGCAATAGTGCACACAGCATCAGCCTGAATCCTTGCAGCTGTACTGGGTCATCTGAAAACTATACAACTGGCTGTAATGACAGCTACCCAATAGATCGAAGGATAGACAATGATACGACCCAAAAAGACATACACATCAGACAACACATCATGAGAACCTCAGCTGAGAGCTCTGAGCTACTGATACAGCAGCTACAGAAACGGAGGTAAAAGATAGGTAAGGAGAAAAATAGGGAGGTAAACGATAAGCCCAACCCTCTCCCTAGGAAGTGACCTTGGGCGTGATGGTCACAATAAAGGAGGAGGGAGCATCCTGAAGCGTACATGGATCAGCCATACGGAGGTGCAGGCATCCAGGGAATAGCTGATAGACAGAGGATGGCTGCACTTTCTTCTTGACCTTGGCTTTGGAGTCTGGGAAGGGGATGAAGGTGTTTAGGGCAGGGGACTAAGGACTGGGGGATGCTGTAAAAGGTGGAGTACCTCTGGGGGATTACATTTTGCTTTTTCTGCAACACACAAGTGCTCAGAAGCTGTTCATAAGGCTATCATACCATGCCAGTTAGAAACTGTGTGGACAAAAGTCTCGATTTAGCTCCAGGCATAGTGTAGTGCTTAAATTCCTAAGCACTTAGCTATGGTTGTTTGCATAATATATTTGCTGAAATAATGCATAAACGTTCACTTGGCTTTCTATGATGCTTGTAGCGAGAAATAGGTTATGCATTGGCAAAACATACTGGATTACAACTTTACATTTTCTTCTCTTGCTCATGTAAATTAATTTGTGTAAAAGCTCTGGTGAATAAAACCTATTTCTCTGAGCACTCTATTCTCGTTTTTCTCCTCTCTCCCACTTCCTCACTTTATTGCCCCTCTTTCGCCAGGAACGCGTGCAGGCCTATTAGCCAAGGCCTGCTAATGTCCTCACTATGAAAACGGATGAGAATGTCAGATTTAGAACTTTAAGAGAGTGATGTCATACAGCAGACCACAGGCATTACAGGGACGCTAAGATCACCCAGGCGGTAACCAGACTAATTGTTATGAGTCTGTTTCATGAAAAATGAATGTGTGCAAATGCACAGAGGGGTCTTCAGGCTGGGTGTGTGTGCGTGTATGTGCGTAACACACTAATGTTTTATCAAGGCTCTCCTCTTTCTCTAATCACCCAAGACTCCTCCGAGCCGCGGGGTTAGGGCCAAGTTAATGCCTGAACAGAAAAAAAAAAAAAAAAACACATCAGTTAGAGCAGCACATCTGACACACAAAAATGTACTCTGCTTAATCTGGTTTGCACAGAAGGTAAATTATTTAAGAGAATTAATTGATTTCATGGGTATGAAGGTTGAGAATGCTAAGGCTGTATGAGTAATAAGTACAAGGGTTTGCAAAAAAACAACTTAAAAAGTCATGAAACATTTAGAGGCCAGAAAGGCACAATGAATGTGGAAGAAAAAGCAGAACAGCTAATAAATGAGAGAACTGAAGTTGTCTCTTTCTCAGGAGTCAATGAGCACTTGGGCCTAAATGCATGCAAATAAAATGTGTTATCCTGAGGAATATTTGATCAGCATATTTCCTCTTCTCTTTATGCATAAAAACGCTGAGATAACAATTAAAAAAACATTATCTGTCCTGTCTTTAAAAAGAAACAATTAACTGTGCAACAATTAGATGTGTGAAGGGGTTAAGGACATTCCAAACTGAGCAGAAGCTGCTTTTATTCTCCTGGAAAAAATCATTAATATGAAGGCCACTGCTTGATGTCTCCTTAAAAAATTTGAAATGAGTTTTTCAGCAGTAAAACCCTTGTTATTTCAGGATAGTAAGCAGCAGACTAATCAGTAGTGACATTAATGCTTAGCTGCAGCAGTACTGACTGATGTCTTGATCTCCCTCCAAAAAAATAATAAATAAGAAGAAAGGAAATAAATTCCTGTGAAAATGTACACATTTTTGAGACAATAGGAGCGGTTTTATGTCTACAGCCCTCTATTAGCCGATGTAAACCTGTACTGAATTTTAGAGAAAGGAAAAAAAGAAACAAGAGAGGAAAGGGGAAAGAATCAAATTAAAATATTTGATAACTAATTAACCGATACTGTTGACACTTGTGAGTTAGAGCTACCGCAATGTAAACAACCTGAAAAACTGAATGCACCCATGGTGGAATTTGTTCAAAATAAATTCACGTGTTGTCTCGGTGTCTTTATCATCCACCTTCACCTGGAAGACTAAATATGACCTTATGACCCAAGAGAGAGATCACAACCAAAATTAACTTCAGTGACTCTGTTAAAACCCACTCATTATACTAAGTGTTTAGCTCCACACTCGCAGCCATAGTTCAATCTCATGCACTCAGCTGCTCCACACTCTCCTTATAATGGCATTGTCTATTAATTTTTTTTTGCTCATTTTTAACAACAACAAAAACCCAAATCTGCTCCATTTTGATAATAAGGCAAGAGCATTATGCGATAATCACAGTGGGGATTAGGTTTTGGCAGAGTGTGTGAGAGCAGTGCAGTCAAAGCTGCTGTAAAAGAGAGATATAACCAAGAGACAGATAAGAGAAGGGGAGTGATGATTGGGATGAGAGAAATGAAGAGAGTAGTCTCTTGAAAATCAATAAGATCAACTTTGCCTTGAATCTCAATGTGGAAGGTTTTGATCTCTGGCACTGATTATTTAGGGTTATGATGGAATTATATGCGGAGCAGTTTAACATACACCTGAAGGGAACACAGTCACAAGGTTGCCATCTAAAGATGCAGGTGGTAAATATAATATGACAAGACTCGTATTAAATACTAATTTGCTATGGGAACATAAGGCAATATTCACATCTATAGAGATACATACTCGATTTGATTTTAAAATCAGACATGCAGGAAAAAGGACCAAATAGCGACACTGATATGACAGAGCATCAGGTGACAACGTTAGCCTTCGAGTCTTTACACTCTTTAACCGAAGCAATCGTGGCGCACGGCAGCTTCCCGTGGAAATACCAAATACCAGAGCACAATTATGCCGACGAAAATCGTTTCTAAACACCACAGAGAATATATTTACCCATTTCTTTTCAGAAGACAACCGTAATCAATGTGGCCCAGTCCCCCCTGAAACGAAAACAATCCGGACTTCCTAGTTGCAACTATGGACCCGCCTTCTTTAGAAAAACGCCCAATGGTGTGCGGAGACGTTTTTGTGACGAGCCCCGTGATCAAAATGAGCCAATCAGAGCAGGCAGCGCCAACACAGCGGCAAACTGCAGGGGGAAACGTCGGTCTGTGTGGAGCATTTCAATCACATTATTCGTTGTAGTAACCGCACATAGCGACCAACTTGTTGGTGAAGCCACGGTAATGCACATAAAGTAACACTCAGGTCTTACATGCACTTTATTTCAAGGCACTTTGCGTTTTTTTGCGACTGTTAAGTTCTATAGTTATTTTTTTTCTTCTAATAATGGTATCTATGAGGCTGTGCACAGAGTTTACAAGCCGTGATTTTGAGTGCTAGCTAGTCAGGCTGTCTCTGCCCACAGAACAGCACAGGAAGTTTATTCGGTGTTAAAAAAAAAAATGTGCACAACCACGAGCCATGCAACAATACCAGAGTCACGGGAAACCCCGAAGCGTCCGGGACAAGGACATGATACTTTGAACCGACGCTCACTTTTCGGAGGAATAGAGCTAAAAGTAGCCAATGGGGGCCTTGACACAGAGACTAACAGCATTAAAACGCTTCTAAACGAGTTCAGGGGACTTTACGACCAAAGGTTGAGATGCCTTGAACTGGACACTACCATAACCGGAGAGGAAGTGCAGCAGGTAGGTAGACGGTGCGGTTGTCCTGACCTGTGGTAGCGTGGCCGAGCGGTCTAAGGCGCTGGATTTAGGCTCCAGTCTCTCTGGAGGCGTGGGTTCGAATCCCACCGCTGCCATTTATGGTCCTCGAGGTCATTTGTTAGGTCTCGTTTGTCGAACTCCCACGTGTCACAAATAATAGCATGTAGCATCTTAGAAAAATCTTAAAAAAAAACTACCTTTAAAAGAAAAAGTGCATTCATTCATATAATTGAATTCAATATTTTAGTGACCGACATCTGCCACATATCAACATCAGCATATCATGGTATTTTTTTAACGTTCTGGCGTGTTCATGGTGTACCACCGTATTTATTAAATCATTTCTTTTTTTTCGCATGACAGGCCCTTTATATGTTTGTGGGTTATTCTGCTGTGAGGAGTACATAGAACATTTCATCATGTATAATGAAGGCTTGGCCCCGCAAAATGGTACAGTATTTGAAGTAAAAACCTCGGCATGAAACAGCTGCAGAATGTACATTTTTATTGTACAAACTGCAACATAGTAAAAACAGAACTTAAAAATAAATAGATGTACTTTTTTAACATGGCTTCTTTTTCAAAAACAAAATCTTGACTGTATTGTGACCACGCTCCGTCATAGTTGGATTGTTGCTGCCTTTGTAAAGTGACAAAGTTGAAATGAGTTGTGGATAATTAATTGTTGTGCTATAATGTTATATCTGTTAGTAAGAAGAGTCATTTATCATTTACTGGCAGTATATCAAAAATTCATCTAGTATTGGAAATTAAAACCGGTATTCCACATCGTCTGGGATATCGCCCAGCACTAGATATTATTCAAGACTGCGATCAAAGTAGTCCTGATTTCTTTTCTAGGACCACACTGCCACCTTCTTAGGTAGCCTAAGCCATGACTATATGGGTCCAGTCAACAGCATAAATTGTTTAAATCAAGCACAATTGAGAACCCCATTCAGACCCAAAGTCTCGACAGTATGTGTACTTTCCATTGCCATTAGGTTATCATCCATCCAAAACAAATCAAAGAGCATCCTGTCCATCGTGACTCGGCCATCAGAAGATGACCTCCGTCCTGTCAGATAAATGACAGGAGGAAGCACAGGGGTGCTTTCATAAAGCCGCAGCACTTGTAACAGGTGGCAAATTACATTATGTTTCCATCTGAGCGGTAGAGATCAGGAACACAGATCCACATTCATATTTAAAAAAAGAGAGGTTTCTAATCATCAGGATTGTCATGTGACATCATTTAGGTACAGAATGTAGCTTGTGTGAGCTGGGCTGTGCATCATAGGAAGTGTAACAAGGTTTCAGAGATGGGTTTCGGTCAGCCGGCCTCAGTCGTGTGCCTGCTTAACAAGGTTACGTGTTTAGAACCTAGGAGCTTCCAAGTCCTAAAGGTTGATGTGGACAGTCAATCATGAAGCGTGTCCATTGAAAACAGCAACAATTCATCCAAGGAGGCATTGCAGCTTTAAGATTTTTCCTAACATGCTAAAACACTCGAAGAACCTCCTGATTAAATAATTTACATAAGGGTTTTTTTTGTCTGTCTTAGAACAGCCAACATAGCTGCCCCAAAGCTTGGAGAAAGTAGACCCAACAGGCTGTTCCATTTTAGATAACAGTCCCGCAAATTTAAAAACACGATACCAAGCATGTTATCTGACATGCTGTCTTATCTACTGTCTTTTTCAAATGTTATCTCCTCTGAACCTGTACATCATTATATTATGCACAAAGGGATATTATAAACTGCTTGTTGACTTTTTGGCTTTAGGGGACAAACATCTATGAACACAGGCATACAGTTACTTATCTAAGACATACAAGAAGTATTTTAATTCTGAAATTCAGTGCACCCCCGCTTATCGGAGATATAATCAGTGTATCATGTGCAGGCAAACTGTAGTCGAATCACCTGAAGGAGAAAGTTTTCTTTAACTGAGACAAAAGATCGACCTAAAAGACTGAGGATGAACTATGAGTATTAAATATATTATGTTTGTTCAGGTGACCTATTTTTGTAACCAAGAATGTAAACTTAGAAATTCATTCTTCTAGACGGAAAAAAAAGCAGCAGGGTATAACCTCATTGTGAGCCTGCCCTAACCCCTGACAAACTACCTACTAATGAAGTATCACTTTCTATTAATACAGGCATGTGATGCACAAATTATATGTGTTTATTGCTCTCTTGTTGCAAACATAGATTTGGTTTGTCATTGATTTAACTCACTAAATAAAGTACAGTATATTTATATATTTTAAAAAAACCCCACCAACTTAGTTTTACTGTCAGCTTGTTAAAACACACCAAATAAACTACTGTTTGATCATGTTTTGCTGTTATTCTTGCAGAGGAAAGTGGATTTCCTGCAGTCTTATGTGACTGACCTCACAGACCAGAACCAGGTGTTGGTTCAGACCATTGAAGATCTGCAGAAGGAAGCGGACCCCAAGAGGTTCAATTTTAGAGTGAACCGAGGTACCTCCGTTGATATGAACGTAAGGTCATCAACATTGTTTTTAGGTAGATGGATGGGATTCATCCCTATTTTCTCTGATATTACTAATAAATGTTCAGTATTTCATGGTAAACTGATATATTAAGTAATATTTAAATGTTTTAAAGAAGACATGTCTACTGTACAATAAAGCCATTCTCTAAAAAGTGCATCACTCACAGCTTTAAAAGGTTTTATTTTTGGTATACTTGTATATTTGGTTGTGACAATAGTTAGACAGAGAGGATGACATGCAAGAAAGTTCCTTGCAAAATTGTACCAAGGACATTTTTAAGAACAATATCTCAACAATTGCCAGTGTTTTTGGAAATTAATTTGACAAATGTTAAGATCACTCTTAAAGCTCAGGTTTGGAAAACCTATATATTATTTATAATGAATAATATAATATAATGTCCACCCTTGAATGCCGTCTATATACAAATATAATATCAGGCATACATAATGAAAGCGCTGATATTGTGCCAGTGACAGAATTAATTAAAAAATGAGAAGAAGGGTGGTAAGAGAATAGCGGATTTCTTTTTTGTTCAGTGGTGCTATTGTCTCTGGGAGTCTTTGTCTGTGCATGCAATTCCAGTCCAAGGCCTCTTTAACATTAAGTGTAGTCAGTGAATATAACTCTGAATACGGTTAACAAATACCAAAAATAACAAATCCTCATTGTGTAGACAAATGTCACTGGCAATAGCTTTGGTATTATTTAAAGAAAAAGCAATTAGGACATGGAGCCATTCAAAAACATGACAAAAAGATTTTTTGGGAACCTGATCTTAACGATACAGAGAAATCTATAAAACTGAAAAGGGTGAGAAGGGCTTCAATCCTTTTTCTGCAGCGCTATGTAGGACTTTAAAGACATCGTCACCACTTGATGTAGTGACCTTAGTATTTGATTGGTAATACCTTGGTATTGTTCCATTTCAGTTATGGCCAGGCTTCCATCAACACTCGTTCTTCTGAAAGTAATTATGGTCTATTATACATCAAAGTACTTATCTGCTATTATGGACAAGGTCAGAGGGTTAGCTTTGTATGCTCACTGGTCCCAAAGGTCACAGCAATAAAATGTGTTGCATTTCTCAACATTCAAAGCTGTCAGTTTTTTTTTTTTACTTCTGTCAGTTTTAAACTTAGATTTGCTTCAGAGACATTGCTTTAGTAATTGAAATACCAGCATCTTTTCTTCCTTACAATTTTCATAGATGTCTTTACATAATATGATGTGTAATATGTATGTGTTTCTTGAGACTTAATGCATAATGGGTGACTACAAACTGAGAATGCCCAAGGCCTTTAGTAATTTTCAGAAGTCTTATTATCTATATTGGAATTTTATGTACTTCGCCAATTGTTCTGGCTTTCTATTGTAGCTAAAGGGAAATGGGTAAATAAAAATGTGTAAAACGGATTAAATGACATTCTTTGTTGACAAGACTTCAGTACTACATCCAGTTGCACATGATTTTTTGTTTTATTGTTCGTGACAGCAAGAACTTGGCAGCCAAAGAGACACAGCGTGAGGGGACATAATAGATTTTTTGCCGTGCTATCGACCCATCTTCTGAGCTTTTGAATCTCCATTTTCACCCGTCTTAAACGATGCTCTCACTGTCTGTTTAAGTTACTTTGTATGTTTTCTGGGTCTCGATTGGTAAACAAATACAAACAAATGGACTGCTTCACTCAACAGTCTATTAGGATAGTCAAGGGACAACAGTGTGTTTCTGCTCTGATGTCCATAATGTAAAATCCAATCAAATGAAGAGCATTTAGAGCTACTTATGGACCGTTCCACCATGTAAACGATGCAATGAGCTCTGTAATAGGAGCTTGGCAAACGTCTGATTGAATCGTAGTGTATGGTCTTGTTGATGCACAATAGGGTTGAACTGTAATGGACACTAAACAGAGTTTGTTTTGTGGGCATAATATGATGAAATCCAAGGCTTGTATTCTCTGTTCTAGACTACTGCAATTAGCTTGTTGTCTATTTGTCATCTATAGGCTGATGAATGTGCTATTATCATGTTCCCCACTTATAATACATAGTCAAAGTCAGCATTACTTAGAGAATAATACTCAATATTTGTTTTCCTGTCTTTAAAGAGAGTATGTTTTGTCTATACTATACAAATGTGTGTGTGCGCAGTTGTGTGTCTGTTTGTTACGTGTTTAATTCCCAGAGTTTAGCCTCTGCCCCGCAGTGTAGTATGGGGGACTGGGGAAGCCTTGGGGGGGATCAGTGTAGATCAGAACAGATCAGTGGGGATCATTTGGGATCACTGGCCCTCTCTTTGATCCAATCATCCTATCATTCCCAAGCAGTTCTCAATTATTACCATACCAGGCGAAGTCAAAACACCTACATGTTACCAAACACATTTTTTGACATTGTTTCTGCACTGGAAATGAGTGGTATTCTGCTTTGCTGCAGCTTAAACTAGAAGTATCCCATTTGCCATGGTTGTTAGGTTTCCTTGTTTATAAAAGACATGGTTAAGACCTAATTTATTTTCTCTTATGTGTATCTGAGAAGAAACAAATAGGTTAGAATAAGTGTCGACTACAAATTCGCTAACTAAACGCTGGCAACGTCTCCAGCTGTGATGAGAGTCTCCAGTTTTTTGTGGGATTCACAAAGTGACTATTTATGACATTCCCCATAAACCACAGAACAGAGGCTATTAAATCTTTAGGCCTTGGAACCAAATAAGAAAATTGGTCTCATGACTTAATCCATGCTAATGAGAGCATAATTTTTCCTGTCATGTGGAGCCCCCTTAATAGTAGGACTCGTAAGGCCCATTTTACCATTTACCATTCAAGAAAATCATTTATAGAAGATGTCTTTTATCTTTTAGATATACCTTTGTGGCAAGATGGAAATCTAAAACCATACTCTTTTTAGGATTCTGAAAACTTTTTGTATTCATAGAGCTGGTTAGCTTTAGCAAGTCTACAACCACTCATTTGATCAACTTTAAGCTGTTTTTATCTGACAGCAGATAATATACTGTCTTTCCCATCAATTTAGTGAGATGAATTCTAATAGCATTATTTCTAGATTTTATTTGAATGAATTATTAAGGACAGAATTGGGCTGGCTAGCTTGTATATGATCAAGGCCTTGGACGCGCAAAAAGCAGTTGCTCTGAATCGGGCTGACCCTGTGCTGTAGTGCTTTGCTCAAGTCAATGGGAGATTGAAGAAACTCAATTCAGGTCTGCATTAAAAATAGTCTTTGAACTGCGTGACCTTTTTCATTCTCCTTCTCTCTTTCACACGCACACAAATACAGATGCTTGTGTAGCAGCTGCTTGGAGGGAGTGTGGGAGAGTGAGAACGAGAGAGCAAGAGAGGTCAAGGGGTTGCGATGGTTGACTATGCTAATGCTGTTGTTAATGACTTTGCTGTGAGTGATAATTGATCGTCTTCATTACCATATTAACTCCACTGCCCCCACTCTTTCCAGAACCCCCCAACCCCCAGTCTCTCTCTATGCAGTAATGGATGCCCCCGTTTGATCCTTGGAATAATGAACTAATTAGCTTAATTAAAATCAATAGAGGTGCCAATACCGGGTTACACATTTCAGGGACGCTGTCTCTATCTGCAGGCAAAGGAATTTTCTCAAAGCGAGGGGGAGAGGGATGGCAGGGGGTGAGAGGAACGATACGTGTTAACAGGAATGGCGAAAAAAAAAAGGCAAGGAGCAGGGGGAATTTTGGGAAAACAGACAGACAGGGGCAGACGGGACGACAAGCAGTTAGTTTAAAAAGAGGAAATGAGATGTGTTTAAAAAAGAGGGTAAGCGGGGTAAGGAGACGCTGCGAGTTTAAAGATGGTAAAATCTGAGAGGTGCAATTTTAAAAGTAGCGAACAAAGGCGAAGACACCAAAGCGTAAAGGGAAAGGGAAAGAGAATATCAGAGGGAAGCCAGGAGCCAGAGGGGGGGGGGAACTAAACGAGAGAGAGAGAGGGCGAAAGAGGTTCCTAATGCTGATTTATGAGTGCTTGACGGTCGTTAGCTGGAATAAATGGCTTGTAGGAGTGGCTGCAGCATTACTCCCTGTACAGGATACTAAGTGCATTGTAAGGTCAGCCATAAGGCCAAACTTACATATGTAGTTCTCTGCCCTTGTAAACCTTTGTTAATATATCAGCCACAGCATAGAACTGTAACTAGTCCATCTGATGCACCGGGTGACTGTGATTACCTATCCTTTCAGTTTTATTACTACAACAACACGAACTTTAGCTGGACCTAACTGTTGAAGTTGAACAACACAGGATTAAAAACACCTATTATGTTTGGTCTCAGTGTGATTTGGTACAGTTTAGGGCTGAAATGATTTGACAATGTAATAACAACAACAGTTTTGATAATCAATTAATAGTTTAAGTTGCTGGATCCAGCTTCAGAATTTGCTTCTTTCCTAAAACGTCGTTGTATATCTTTCACAAAGCAGTATTGTTGAGTACATTGAGTACATTTTATCCCCTACATTCGCCTGGCAGCTTTAGTTACTAAGCTTTTACAATACAATACCTGGTTAAAGATTAAACCAGTGGTTTCTGATCTCACAAAACGCAAACAACTTTCAGATGTCTATGAGTTTTTAGCGACTCCACCTGGTTTTTCCCTCCAAACCTCTCATAGTTTCATTTCAATAAATGTTCAAATAACTATATATCTCACAAACAATAAAAGATTAGAATAAAAACCCGGAGAGTGAAAACAGATGTTTATCAGAACTTTGTTTTTTCTTCTTTCCTCTTCCATTAATCATCCTATGAGCCCTGAGATTTATTTGATGTCCCTGTTTATAAAACTGGATATAAAGTATTTCAAAGTAGCTCCACCTCCAGTAGCTACACTGGTGATTCAGTATTAATAATATAATGATATCATATCAATCTGAGGGACTCCAGACCAGTACTTTAACTTCAGCATTTTAACTCAATTTTGCTGCTAATACTTTTGCTTCAGTAGGAGTTTTCAGGCAGGACTTTTACTTGTAGTGATACTTTTACCTAAGCAAAGGGTCTGACTACTTCTTACAATAAAAGCAATTTGAAAATGTCAGTCTTGGTGCTGGGATATTGTGATGAACATTTTTATTTTACAGAGTAAATGATATCTATAGTCACATTTACAGTATTAAGCAGAGACGATACAACCATGTAATTATGCTCATTTGCATCTCCCTGCTGATGTGCAAACATTTTGTGAATGCTTTGTGGATGGAACCTACTTTGAAGCAACAAAAGAGCACTGTGGCAATGTTTATTATTCAAATGCTTAAATTAAAGCCATGTCTGTAGAAACTGAAACGTAATGGCTGTGTGACCACTTAAGTCCCTTCATGATCAAGTGTTTCATCACTGTTATAAATATAACTCCTGCTTTGCAAATGGCACTGAAAAAAGCCCTGAATGTAAGGCAGCCGACGTGTGTGTTTTTCCTGTAGGCTATCATCATAGTTGCATCACTTTACACTTGCATCAAGCTCACTCTGGACAAAATTAAAGCCCACATTTCTAGCACATACACAGGCGTTCTAAAAAAGTGGGACTTGACTTAGCAGAAGAAGACACTGGCGTGTTCCTTCCAGTCACCGCCACCATGAGTTTTTTTTTTTTTTCCATCTTTCGGGTTCTATTGTGATCCGGTGACTCACGCACATGTTCGGCTTTTGTTTTTTTTGTTGTTTTTCTCTGTTGCTTTCAGTTGACCTAGCTCCAGACAAAAGGCATGGGGGGAGTGGAGAAATGGAATGATTGCATAAATGGACGTCTATTTTCAGATAGAAAAGAACAAGAAAAGGGAATGTGAAGGGAGAAAGAAAAAAAGGGAAGAGTGGAGGAGGCGTTGGTGAAGACCGAGTGTGACGAGGTTGGAGGCTGGAAATACAGGACTAGAAGCAGAAAAAAGGGAAGAGAAAGACAGCAAAAGGAGAGGAAGTGAACTGATTCCATGAATGACAGATTTTTTAAAAAAGATTCTTTCCGTCTCACAGTACAAGTGCTGCTGCCGCTATTTCTGCTTTAACAATCCTACTATAACTGCATGCACTTGTACTCCTATTACTCGTACTATAGTATACATCTGCTGCGACTAATTGTTTAAAATTGAAAGGATTTATAGTGATGACGCAGGATACAAAAAGTGACCACTTTGGGAAGTATCGGTACTGCTTGTTATAGACAGTACCTCCTACATGAATGTGTTGCAGCTGCTTGTTCTGTTTGTCTTAAAACTGAGTCAGAAAAGTAACTGATGTGATGCAACGTCCATGTAATGTGTTCTGTGTTTCTCTCACTTTCTCGCTTCTTCTCCTCTCACTCATCCACTCTGCTGATTTTGACCATTACTTTAATAGTATTTTTCCTCACCACTCTTTAATGGTATAGTTGTGTTTGGCATAAAACACACACACACACACACACACACATACATACACGAGAACCCTCCCTCTAACAAATGAGTTTACCATGGTCATAACCTTCACAGGGCTTATTACCATAGATTGCAGGCCTTTTCATAAAGCTGAGACCACTGGTGACAGATTACTAACGGGATGGTCACAAACACACACATACACACACACTGTGGTCCGTAATGAGACCTTATTCCGGACACCGAACCCAGCTGCCTGTAAATTACAGCCGCCACTCTGCCATACATACTTAATCAGCTAATGTTGTTTTATTCCTTATTATTAATTTGCTCCTGTTTCTGATTTATCTAAAGCGCCCTGCATCACACCAATATTTTGTCTCCTTTACAGTTCAGAGAGGCAGAGAAAGAGAGGAAGCTGTGCGCGTATTCATGTACTTAGGGGATTGCATCTGTAATGAATTGACTGGCTGTTTAGGCATACATAACACAGCCTACTACTCACCTTAATAATGTAAGCAGGTCGTAACTCCTACTAACCCAAGGGTATATAAGGCATGCATACACAGACACACACATATTCACACTCTTAAACACACACAGCCTACCTATATTAGCCACTGACCTCTGTGTGTGCCAGGTCTTCTCATTGTCACATTGCAGCTGCATTGCAAGATGAATGTTTTATGATTGGGGGAGAAAATGCCGTGTGTCTTTTTTTTTTTTTTTTTTTTTTTTTTGAGTATTAATAATT
>JAPQRN010000014.1:16447291-16475168 GCA_037367275.1 Coranthus polyacanthus | reverse complement strand
GTGTGTGTGTGTGGCCAAGTTGCAAGAACACTTGAAACGTACCTAATCGTCTGCAGTAAAGAATGTCTCAATGATTACCAGTGACTGCCAGAACACACACTCAACGTTCAGACAAGATCACTACTTTAAAGTGCTTCCAGGGACACAAGTATTACCACATGTTTTGCAGAGACGGACAAACCATCATGAAATAGATTTAGGACATTCTTCAAAAGAGTGGTTTTCTAGGAATCCCTTGTTCTTCAGAAAAAGTCTGACCCCAGATTCCCACTAAACCAAACACAGAAACATTAAAAAGCTGTCAGTGAACGTTCCTCTGTCTGATTTCACTGCGCGGTCAAAGTGACTTACTCTTGGCTTGAATTCAGCTGTTTACATCCACATTGGATGATTCATGGAGGCAGTGTTGTGACAAGAAGGGATAAGGGTGTTAGTGATTTGTCGGTTGTTTATTCGTGTTTCCTACATCAATCCTTCATTATGATCAACATGCCCACACTGTACTTTATTGTGAAACAGTTTCACATACAATGCACTGGTGGTGTAAATGCAGCAGTATGAATTTAACCCTGATAGTAGTTATATTTCTGTCTGAACCCAAACGTCTACTCAGACGACTTAGCCTTTTTAAATAATAACTTACTAAAGCATGTGTTTATATTCAGAAGAAACCAAGGGGCTTTGGGCTGAACAAAACATAAACCATTACTACACATGTATAAACACACAGATTTAACACACTTTGGGGTTTCGTCTTTAAGCACTACTTATATGTTTACTTGTTTACTTACTTCATTTTAGTTATCCCTAACGCTGGCAGAGCCTCGGTCCCCTCTTTGTACATCTCTACCAGATTCAGTAAACAGCATTCCTCTACTGGGCCACAGCACGCTCTTAGTTTGTTTGTTCAGAGTCGGTGTCCACTGATGTTGGATGCATTGAATTTGAGCAGACACAATTTTCTGTGTACTTCTGCATTTCTCCTGCTCTCAGCGGTAATGTGATCAGTGAAAACAAGTAAAGCTGATCCACTGAACTGAGAACCTCCATCGTATTTCAGTTCGTGTGTTTGCGATTCAAAGTTGAGCATTTTTATAAACAGAACAACCGAAACTCAGAGTTGGAAAGGACGGAAATGAAGCCAATGCAGAAGTATCTCAAAGGGTAACGCCGCTGACGGCCACTAGATGCAGCCTCCAAAAAGCCCCCCATGAACTTCCTCTGAAAATACTAAGTCAATACGTTTTTTTCCAGAAGTTCCTCCGGTCTCATTTGTTTTATTTGGACCCTCTAGAAGGTGTAATGGTGGTCCACCTTTAGATTATTGCTGGGTTAATAGAAGGCTTTGATGTCTTCTGTGTCGGGCTTTGATGAACTGACAACGTTGATACCTAATGTTGGAGGCCTGTATAAAAAGTGTTACAATTCCTGCACTGTTTATCTGAGGGGAAAGTTGTGAGCGAACAATCTGAGTGTGGGTCCTGGGTAAGATAGGGATCTGCTCTCGTTACATTCATTAAAACAAAGTCAAAGAGGGCAAATAAGCCAAGCAATCACACCATACAGATCACTAACAACTTTGTCGGAAGGTGAAACTGAAAATGAAATGTTAAGAATAAGATATACACTCTGACCGCGTATCTGTCACCAGTTTTTCTGATAGGAATGTTTTGTCCTGAATGTCACCTTCAGCAACTGGTTACAATCAACCTGCATAATGGCAGAGACTACACAAACTCCATATTTTCACCTGTTCACACATCCGCAGACTGCAATCTCATTCCCTCTTCACCATCCTTGTCTTCTTCACAGTCGGCAGAAGAGGGAGCAGTGAGCTCGATCTACTGTGCAGTGGCAGAGGAAATGGAGGGGGTATCGGGGAAGTACGTCGACAGTGACTGCTCCCTGGTCCTCCCCGCCCCTTTGGCTCGAGACACTGCCCTGGCGGTCAAGGACTATGAGGTCTCTGAAAGACTGACATCAAAGCTCTGAAACAGCTGTCTCTGCACGTGGACACTTGACAAGATGAAAAGGGTCAACATCGCCTGTCTTACCGGAAAAACTTGCGCTGAGTAAAAAGGGTTGAAATAATGAGAAAGTGATAAAGACAACACATTAACACCTTTTTTTTAATTGATTTTTTTCAGTGTCACGCACTACCCTCGTGGGCTTAAAAGACACCACAACACAAAGCTGCAGTGGTGACATTCAAATACAATTCATCACAAAAATCCAATTGTCATTTAGAATTCAGTCTTAAAATGTTTTGTCTTATATAATAATAAACTACACTGCACACACTACAGTACAGCAAAAAACCCCTTCCTAAAACACAACTCCAGTTTCTCATAATCACGCAGCCAAAAGAAATCAACATAAACAGAGGATTCATTGAATCAAAAAGTGCATTCTTTATGTCCTCATAGACAAGACGTCAATTTCAATTTCAACCAGCTCACACAGCAATCAGAGTCTGTCCTCTGCTGGAGTGGCATTAAACCTGCTGGTTTCTGTTGCTAATGGTAATGTCCTGAACACAGCTGCGCACATAGTTGTCTTAGTTTAAATTATCGCTCACATATTGTTCTACATTGTAGTTATTCTTTGAGACAATGCGCCTCATGCAAGAACCACTCATACTAACAAATCTGTTCTTAAATGCAACATACGAGTGATTTAATTGAGCTTAACGCATGCACTTTTTTTTTTCTCCGTCTTTTGAATTTTCTTTCAGGTATGAACACAATAACAAGTGGTCCACGTTATATTGCATGTTTCATTACTTTGAAGCAATTTTGAGTTTGAAAACCCTTTACGCCTCATAACTTGTTGACATTCTGTTCGACGTGGCATCCATCAATGTTGTCATTTGCACCGTTTTCTGAAGCTTATCCCATCGTGCTAAAGGAAGTAAGAGAAAGTTCAGATACCGTCCGGAAATGTTCTGACATAAAAAAAAAAACAAAAAAAAACATGTTGCTCCTAATCTCCTGAATATCACAAATTAACCTGTTCTGGAAAATGAATAACAAATTGTTCACGCAGAATAAGGGCTTCAGCTCATCAGAGAGCAAATTTAAATAATGAAATATCTTTTTACTGAGTCTCTATCTTCACGAGTCTATTCCAAAGCCAAAGTATTTGACATGTATGATGTGTCTACTAATGGCCAAAATGTTAGTAAATTCATGAAATACAGAGTTACAACTTGTATGTTCACATAAAACCCAAAGACCAGAGATAGTCGGACTCACATGAATTATACAGTTGTGTGTAAGTATGGAAGCTCTGCCTCCTGACTGAGCTTCGCCACTGACGGCTTCTTTTAATGTTATGTGATTGTCCAATGTCAAGTCAAGACACTGTGTTTACACTGATCATTGAACCAAGATTAAACCGAGATTCAAAATAAACTTTTCTCAAATTATTTTTTTTCCCTCTAAAGTTTACGATTTGCGTTTTGTCACCATTTCCAGCGCTATTCAGCAAACAATGTTCAGCTTCGTTCACAAATGTTTCTCATGTTGAATGTCTTGTGTTGTTTTTGTCTTTTAACATCTGGGGACCATGTTGGAAATAAGTGTAAAACATCAAAAATGCTGGAGACGTGGAGTGCTTCCTGGACTCAAAAAAAGCATTTGTTTGAGGTGCTATTTGGACTGGTACACACTCAAAAGCAACAAAGAAGTCCAAGGCACTGTCTTTGAAAACAATAAAAATGTCTTTATCTTTTTTGTTTTGTTTTTGACTTCGTGACAAAGGCTTGATGCCGAAACATTTTAAAGGTCTAACAAGGCCGTGCCAAGATAATAAAGGCATTTTAATTGTTTTCAAAGAGAGTGCCTTGGAGTTCTTGGTTGTTTTTTTTAAGTGTAAAACATCTCCTTGCTTCCAAATTGTTGAGAGAACCATCTGCTTGTGTGTGTTCATTAATCTTAACACAAGTGCTTGATATAGAGACTTAATGGCATAATAAACCTTCCCATTAAAACCGGAATTTAACAACCCACATAGAAGAAGTTCCCAGTTTATCCGGTCTCCTGGAAAACAATAAAACAAAACAAATATAGAATTCTTGCGCTTGTTGTAGAAGCGACGAAATATATATATCATCAGTACATGCTCTGGCTTTTCTAGATCCAGTTTGATAAACAAACCCGTCCTCTCAACGTGGGCTACAAGTCTGCAGTTTAAGAGTTGAGATTATACACTTATACCCCCATAGCTTGAGTGGGAGTCTGGGATCACTGACAAGACCAAAACATGTGACTCATCAAACAACTGCAGAGGCTTCAACGCTTCACTGGAAATGTCATCAATTCCTGTAATAACACTCCACTACGCAAAATGTAGGGACGTTGAAAGAGTCCTTCAACAAGCGCCTCTTTTAAAATGGTTTTCAACGTCACAGACATCATCTGACATGTTTAATATTTGTATAAACACAATGTCGTGGTCTGTGTCGCACAATGAGCTTCTGTTTGTAAATTAAAAAAGGACTGAGAATAAATAAATGTATTCAATGGTTGTTGCACGACCCTGTACGCTCACTATTTACCATTTAATGAACAATAAATATTTGCTAAATCACTGATGCTTTGTCACTCTCCTCGCTGTGTGCACCTTGTGTTTAAATACAGAGTCACTTTTAATGACTTGCAATTAGAATCATTTTCTTCATGAGATGCTGACACCATGTGGTCAAGCTGGCTTTCTTCCTCAGAAGTGTGAATGACGACGGAGGCTTCAGTTAGTGGCTCAATCACTTCCCTTTATTGACTTCATTAAAACATGATAAAGCATTCAGAGTTTAAATATACAGCGCTCGTCCCCTCATGTCTTCGGCCTTGCTATTTGGCTGCGGAGACAAAGAAAATTGCAGTTAGGAAAAATGTTTCAAAGAGGTTTTTAACCAAAGCACCATCACTTGTTATATCACTTGAGATTCTCTTTGGATAATAATTAAAAAAAAAAAAAAGACTGATGGTGTGGCTCTGCTTTTTAGCTTTTTTAAAACAAATCTGTTTCACTTCCACTTTTACCTTGCTGACGCTCCTCCACTATTTCATGGATGATCCCTTCCAGCACTGGAGCTACCTGTTCCAGCTGTTTGGGTGAGAGTCGGACCGCGATCTCCACCGTCTTATCCTGCGAAGACACACACGTGAATGTCCTTTTAATGACATTTATTTTAACCACTGAGGTGAAGACCTGACCTACAAAGTGAGGACGTTTTGATGATCTTCAGATGGACCTTCAAAAGGCTGTTTGAGGATTCAGGTTAAGGTTACGGTAAAGGGCAAGGGAATGAATTATGTCACTGAGTGTCCTTGCGGTGCTATTTGGCACAAACGTATTCATGTATGCGAGTGTGTGTGTGTGTGTGCGGCGTCTACTCACAGGATTTCCACCATGTTCGACCTGAGGAAGTTGCTGGACGGTAACTTCTTGAAACTGACCATCCTCAGACCGAGGCTCCACGTCCTTCCTTCCTTCTCGCTCCTGCAGCATGGACATAAAAACACAAAAGAAACACTTATTATCTACATTTCGATGAAAATCACTACACTGATTCAACACTGCAGGCAAACCCCACTATTTATTTCAAAAACTAAAACTCTTGTAAGTTTTCATTTCTCAATCTACCGTTCCTGTTGTCCAACGAGCATTACTGGCAGATCATGTTTTGGTTTGCTTTTTAATCACTTAATTCATTGTTTGATCTAAAATGAATCAACTGATCTAAAATAAGTAAGAAAACAGTAAAAAAGAAAAAAATCCAGCAACATCAGCAACACATCAGAATGTCCTAAAACCCCCATGTGATGCACCAATTTGCTCATTTTGCTTATTTTCAAATAACAGTCAATTTGTTCTTGCCATTACTCAAGAAAGCAGCAAAATTCACAACTGATAACCTGGTATTATACAAAGGACAGGTTGGAATTCTTGCTCGGGAAGCCATTTGATTCTCAAAATATTCGCAGATTAAAGACACAGGACAAAATAACCTAAGTCATCTCGTCTAAGTAATGATTAGCGTTGATTAGTGTTTATGTGATTCCACTAAAAACATAGTAATCCTTCTGTCGGCTTTATCAGCCAGCTTTACTTTTCCACAGTGTCCAGTCAGACACAAGCCGCTTACCTTCATCAGCATCATCTCCTTAGGGCTGAAAAATGTGATGTGTCCCTCCGTCTTCTCAGCGAGCATTGCCACCAGGCACGCCAACACCACACAACCAGCCACTGCTCCGCGAACGCTCATTCTGCTCTGTCCTGGACACATGCATATATACACACATACTCTATATAGGCGTCAATACAGAAGAGCAGATTCACACAGACATACAGTTCGGTTCCACGTGAACATAAGTGACTGGCACCGAGGCCGTCCAGAATCTAGGCGATGTTCGTTTTGTTTTGTTGTTTTTTTTTTTTTAAATCAGTGGAAAAGAGAGAAAACCCTGAAAATAGGTCAACATTCAGTATTTGAAATAACATCCAGAGTAAGTGCCAGAAACAATAACCAAGTGTAGGCAAGCACGGAGACGGACACGGGGGGAATCCCAGGTCGTTATGCAAGGGACGGGACAAATGAACAGCAGATAGGGAGAAAGAAAGATAACAAGTGTGGAAGTTACAAAACACAAACTGCTCCAGGGAGATAAGAGGCTGGAGTGGATCAGCCATACTCACAAGACAGCTGCATGCACAAATGTAAGAGAATGTTGACAGGACGCCAAAGAGGAAAGAAACGGGAGCAACAGAGGGTGAAGAAAAGCCCGGGAGACAAAGAAACCATATGTTACTCACGTGCTGTGTCAGCCTTGGTCAGTTGCTTCGGGAAGTGTGATTTAAGATGAGCAGAGCGCCACCAGTCTGAGCCTCTGCTTGTCCTGGTCAGCCTTTATATCAAGCCCTCTCCTAATCCCTCAGCTTTTTATTGTCCTCCCTCACATCCGCTCCTCATCAGGCTCCTTCAAGCACTCTCCTCCACGCGCCTGGAAACACAGATATTCCTCAGGAATATGGCTTTTTACTAAGGGACTACACTCACCACCCAGTATGTAGCAGGCCTTTGACAACATTGACAAAATGACACAATGATAAGGAGTCCTGTGCTGTCCACATTTTTCTGACTTGTGTGAACTGTTGCCCTACACATGCAGAACATGCTGGATGTGACTGGGTAATGGGAATTTATTCGACTGAAAACTTTTTGCCATTTGCAGCAAAACTTAAAAAAACATAACTAGGAAATAAGGTATGTTTTAATGTCTCATTCATTTTATCATCATTGTATATTTTATTGTGATTTTTATTTACTTCCTACCTCAAAATAGTTTGGGATTTAAAATAAAATTTGAATGAATGAATGAGAACTGAAAAGACAATATTTTATAATGTGCTGATCTTTAGTTGGTGTGTATCTGTCCACAAATACCATAGAGCCATAAATACTCTATTTTGAAGTAATATCCAACACAATGTGGCATTTACGAGCAGCCAGTAAATTACTTTTGTGCACAAACAGACCTGCATTCATCTGTTCCTTGGAAACCTCATGACTCTACAAAGAGGTATGGGTTATTTTCCTGTATACGACTCTTGACGCCTTCCTGTGGTGGCAACGGGTTCACTTTATAATGTTCACAGAATACGCTGCCTAAGTGGATAGTCAGAAGTTACTGCCACTGATTTATTTGTTATAGCCTTGTGTCTTTTTGTAACATTTTATATAACACCATCTACTGCTGCACAAGCTCTGGTTGCATTTTTGTATCACCTTGTTAGTATTTTTCCACCTTCTATAATAACTCTTAGCGCTGCAAAAGCTCATGGTAAATAAGCTATAAATAAGCTATAAATAGCACCAGTGGTGGAAGAAGTATGCAGATCCTTTACTGATGCAAAAGTTCCAATACAGCGGGTAGAAATACTCCATTACAAGTAAAAGTCCTGTATGACAAATCCTACTAAAATAAAAGTAACAGCTGCAATCTGTAAGTTAAGTTGCTGAAGTTAAGTATTTTCACCCGTGTCCATCTGACCGATATATTATTATACATGACATCATTTGATTATTGGTATTGAAGCATCAGTGTGTAAATAGCCCATTACTATTGTAGCTGCTTTAGGTGAAGCTAGTTTGAATTACTTTATATCCAGTTTTATTTACTGGGACACCTCATGAGATGATTCATCTGAGGAAAAAAAGAAGAAAAATTAAGTTCTAATACACCAACCTATATTCAGTCCACGTCTTTTTCTTTAATCTTTGCTTCTTGGTGAGATGTTGGATGATTTGAACATTTATTGAAATAAAGCCATGTGAGTTTAAAGTGGAAAAATCACTGTCTGGCGGAGCTGAACACATCTTAAAATATGAGCTTTTTGTAAGACGTCAGAAGACAAAAAGGTTGGATACCACAATTTCCTTTTACATTGTCTTGTATTTCAAAGTTTGCTATATCATTGTGTAAAATCTTCATCTTAAAAGTAGGCGTCAGACTCTGCAAAGAGAATAGAAACTACAACGTTGCCTCTAAGATGTAGTGAAATACTCGGGTTCAAGTACCTCAAAAGGTACTCGACTAAATGTACTTAGCTACTTTTTCCACCACTGAGTTGTACTATTATACTTATGTGAGTCACATTTGTAAGGACGTATAGTAATAGCGTAATATTGATTTGTATCTGATTATTTTTGTGTTATCATAACAATATCATAACTCAATAATAATTCATTATTTATTGTCCTTGAGCACGGCATCCATAGCTGATCACACTCTTGGCTGATTAGACCTCCTTCTCCACTCTCCTGTTACTTACTTAGAATTAAATAGTTTGGTTACACAATTTCCATCAAGTCTGACTGGAGCTTTAATCAGGCAGAGTAATTAAAGTCACCATGTGGCTTAATAAAGCTGAGTGCCACAGAGATAAAGTGGTGACACTGATGAAATAGCTGTTTTGGTCTCTAAATTATCTCTCTAAATTAACCGAATCTTCACATTATTCATACTTTGGAAATTTGAAGCAACTAATTAAAATTCGATACCTAAGAGATAAAAACAGATGCCTCTCCGCCGGGTCTCGCGATGCGACGTACTATCGCGGTATTTGGAACTAAGGGCAGTACACAGAAAACGTGAGATCACCGTCTTTTACACGGGGTGAAGGAGCGGAGCAGACGCGTTGCGTGCTGCTGTACAGATTTTCTAACTATGGTAAGAAAGGTGGTACGGGGTGTTAAGGCATAGTTATAAAGGCTCACATTCTAAGACGTAACCGAAGACTACTTGATGCTACCAATGCTTTGTGTGTAGAAGTGTCTACTTTTCATGTCTTTTAACTACCGCCGTCTACTAGAAGGCCCGTTAGCATGAGTTGAGAAGTTAGCCACTCCTTATGCTAACATGAGCTATGAAATGTGTTTGTAACTTCGATTACACGGGCGAACGCTACCTATTCAACGCGAATGTATTCAAGCGGTCACGGCTACACTTGTAGTTTGCACTGTACGCGGCTGTACGCGAATCGGAGACATCATCATTCTGAGCTAATGTTAGCTCGATGCTAGCGTAAGTTTGCTAGCTACGTCTGTGCGACACGGGCCCAGGTTTTAACACGTGGGTAAACCATGACGACAACGTGGTTCGTAGAGAAGTTATGGCGGTGTATTTATCCACCAGATTTACACTAGGCGCCACGCACGAGGGCAGATTTTCCAAATTATATTTAATGTCGATCAACCCAAGAAACGATAAAAGAAGAATTGGCCACGAACGCCTTACTGCTCACCACGTGGAGAAGGGCTAGTCTCTTACTACACAACATTAATGAGGGTGTCTTATTTTGGTTACGGCGTTACCTTTTTATTCTGAAGTCGACTGGTAATAATGCATCACGTTTTACCTCCGCAGGTGCTGTTGCACGTGTTGTTCGAGCATGCGGCGGGCTATGCGCTGTTCGCCGTCAAAGAGGTGGAGGAGATCGGCATGCTGCTCCCTCAGGTTGGTCTAGTGTCCTCGCTGTTGGTTTGAACCTGGCCTCCAGGTGCGGTTTAAATAACGCCGTGTGTGTTTCAGGTCGAGGAGAGCGTGCTGAACATCGGGAAGTTTAACAGCATGGTGAGCCTGGCTGCCTTCTTTCCCTTCAAGTCGGCCCAGGCTGCTCTAGAGAACATGAATTCCATTTCTGAAGGCGAGTTATTGTTCTATTTTCTGCTTTTTTTTCTTTTTTTTTAAGTTTCCCAGTTGTAATGATGTTTCCATAATCTGTCAATCCACTGAATTAATGTGCTGACAGCTTAATTTAAATCCTGAACACCTAAGTAAAGCCTTGTGGAATGCAGTACTTTAATATGCATTTTTTTATTATTTTTTTTCCTGATTGGACTATGCAGTAGTCATCTGTTAACACTAAAACTACAGCTAACTACTATACTGGTGAATGTCTTGCTGGATTGTATTTTATAAAAACAAAACAAAATGGGGCCACTGAAATGCCATTTCTAATTAATGCTATAAACGAATACTGATCCAGCTACATGGGAAAAACTATTTAACTCATTCCAGTACGTTTAGGTCTGGGGACAGTAAAGGTGAGTAGGCCCAATTACATGATTAGTAATTAACATTAATTAGTGCTGCAACTTCCACAATGGCTTTGCTGCAGGAACTGGAGTGCATTATGAATAGTGTTCACGATAAGCTGACTTGTGTCTCGTTTGCATGCAGGCGTGGTTCATGCTGATCTTAAGTTGTTCCTTGAGACAAATTTGCCCCATTCGGCAAAGAAGAAAGCGGTGTTGGGAGTTTCAGATGCCAAGATTGGAGCAGCTTTACAAGAAGAATTTAACATTTCCATCCAGACCAGTGGGGTCGTGTCTGAGATAATTAGAGGTAAGAAAACCTCTAATAGCTAACACTGCAAAGTAGAAGTTACAAGCAGGTGCAGTTATTGGGCCTAGGGCACGTTGCTAAAATTAAAACCTCAACTTCTGTCTTCAAAAAGATGTGGCTTGTTGTGATGATCTCTTTTATCCTGAAACTGGTGATGGTTCATACTGAAAATCTGAACAGCCACCTGTCATATGCTTTTGTGCCACTGTTCTACATTTCAACAAATCCTTATGTGTGTGTCTGTCCCCTCAGGTGTGCGTCTACACTTTCATTCCCTGGTGAAGGGGCTGACCGCTCAGGCTGCCTCTAAGGCTCAGCTGGGTCTTGGTCACAGTTACTCCAGAGCTAAAGTCAAGTTCAACGTCAACAGGGTTGACAACATGATCATCCAGTCCATTGCTCTGTTGGATCAGCTGGATAAGGACATCAACACTTTTTCCATGCGTGTTCGGTAGGGTTCCTTCATCACACCACGTCTACTGTAAAAGACAAGTGTTTCCTTCATGTCTTTCCTTCAGGCTTTGTCCAGTACAGAGATCCAGAACAGACGCTTGTGTGCCCTTAGATCATCCTCCTAATGCTTACCACAGACAGCACACCTTACGAGTGCTGGCTGTATAGAAACGGGAGGGACATCAATCTCTTCTGACACAAATGCTCTGCCAGCTGTGACCTGGTGGGGAGATGCTGTTGGATGAGATATCCGCAAGGACTCATGCATGCATTTCCTCACCAAGCATGGTTGTGTTTTTTACTTAACAGCATGTGGAATTGATTCATGGTGACTTGACAAGTGTTATGTTGCTCATGATCTTCTCTTCTGGTTCTCCAGCGAGTGGTATGGTTATCACTTTCCAGAGTTGATCAAGATTGTGTCAGACAACTCGATGTACTGCCGCCTGGCCCAGCTTATCGGAAACAGGAAGGAGCTGTCGGAGGAGAGTCTGGAGAGCCTGGAGGAGGTGGTCATGGACGCCGCTAAGGCTCAAGCCATCCTGGAAGCATCGCGCTCCTCCATGGGTCAGCACAACAAACTACAATTCACAGTTCAGGCTGCAACTTATTGATGCATACCTAGTATCTTGCATGATGTTGGTTTTTGGGTAACTGGGACTGGCAGATGAGACAATGTCCAAATGTTAACCCTATGTGCCACAAAGTGACATGCTCATATGCAGGCTCAGATTGAAAAACCACACGGTGCCCCTTTTTTGCCCACCTTGGACCGATGATGTTCTTGGTGCCTAACACAGGGGGGCAGAGTAGCTCTCTCATAAACCTGTAGTGAAGGCACAAATCCTCACTGCGGATCCTGTCGGGAGAAACAATCACTCAGTCACACAGGAGATTAGAAGTATAAATTTGATCATTTTGGAATTAGCAGCTACTGCATAAGAGAAAATGTTAGTAGTAGTGACCCTCTGCTCACACCCATTTCTAATTGTTCTCCTTCAGGTATGGACATCTCTCCCATTGATCTGATCAACATAGAGAGGTTCTCAAATCGTGTAGTATCTCTGGCTGCTTATCGACTGGAGCTGCAGGAATACCTGCGGTCCAAGATGAGTCAAGTGGCTCCAAACCTGGCAGCCCTAATCGGAGAAGTGGTGAGTAAAGGGTATTTCTGGTTTAATGTTGCACATGGGACCAATGATGTAATACCAAAATCTGTCAATCCACTGAACTAGTGTGATGAAAAACTCACTCCGGTACTGATGGTCCTCAATTTGTGTGTGGACAGCTTCTTAGAAATTAAATGCCCTCTTTATGACTTTATGTATTATGTGACTAAGACTCAAGCTTTTTTTTTTTTGTCTTACTTTTTAGGTGGGCGCTCGTCTGATCTCCCATGCTGGCAGTCTTACCAACCTGGCCAAGTACCCAGCCTCCACCGTTCAGATCCTGGGAGCAGAGAAGGCCCTGTTCAGGTACTGGGGCACCCCCTCCCTGCTGGGGAAAGAAGTGGCTGCAGTGATGGCAGGGCTGGGCTGGAGCAGAGCAGGGTGACTGGAGGAGCCCAAACTTTAAGGTTTCCTCCCGAGTGATCCCTCTCGCCCGAATGCACCCCCACAGTCTGAGCAGCCACTCACAGCACTGAGGTAGAGAACTGGAAAAGCTAGTCCATGTGACTGCAACCCTTTTGATGCCTTAATGTCTGTAATAAATTTCTTGACACCGACGTAGAAAACAATCTTAACAACCACTGGTCTGATCAAGGCCTGGGATTTATTTTTATAGTATCAGATTACAAATGTCCCCTTAAAGCTTTTCATAGACCTGGCTTGTGACTTGCCGTTTTATTATTTACACATTTATTTGCCTGTCAACAAGGGAAGCTGTTGTGGGTCATTGTCAGATGAATAACTGATGGTGAAAACAGATTTATGTCCACGCAGAGCCCTCAAGACTCGTGGCAACACTCCCAAGTACGGTCTGATCTTCCACTCGACCTTCATTGGACGTGCCGCTGCCAAGAACAAAGGCCGCATCTCCAGATATCTGGCAAACAAGTGCACCATTGCCTCACGCATTGACTGTTTCTCTGGTAAGTGAAATAAAGCTGCTGGTTCAAGTCAGTTTCTCGTGCTGACATTAACTCTTATGTTCCTGTGGCATAGTTTGCAATGATGCTCATATTTTTCGTCAACAGCATTCATCCCTTTGGGTTGATGTTGAGAAGCTAATTCCTGAGCAATGCCACGTGACTTTTAGGACGCCACGCCTGCAGTTGTCTCCTGCTGCCCCTGTGACTGTATGCATTTTCACTTTTTTTTTACAGAGGTCCCCACAAGTGTGTTTGGTGACAAGCTCCGTGAGCAGGTGGAGGAACGTTTGTCTTTCTATGAGACTGGTGAGGTACCACGGAAGAATGTGGATGTCATGAAAGAGGCTGTGAAAGAGGTGAGTTGAGAGCTCGACAGTTTAACAAACAAGACTAACAGTGATCTGACTTTTATTTTATTTTTTTTTCCCCTTCAAATTTCAATATCATACATTCAGAGTCAATGCTGTGAATGATGACATGTCTCTCCTGACATTACTGTGGGGGTAAAAACTGATTTAATGAGTCTGACGCAGCATTGTCACTTAACAGCCTCTGGTTTCTCCCCGATTTGGAATGAAATCCTCATGGTTTTTGTTTTGCTTTTTTAATCCCAGGCTGGTGACGTTGCAGCTGAAATAAAGCGGAAACTGGAGAAGAAGGAAAAGAAACGCAAGAAGCGTGAAAAGAAGTTGCAAGACCTTGACGCAAACGGTGAAACAAACGGCGACGCTGAGGTAAGCCTTTCATTTTAGGGTCTACTCGAGCATGTTTAGATTTGAGGTTTGACCCAGACTGGTGGTCCTGTCTCAGTGTACGACATGCTAGATCAGCCTGACTCCGAACCATTGGCTGGTCCTAACAGTGGATTACGTCACTGAAGTGAGTCAGACATTGAAATAACCTGAAGGGTTTATGGCTCACTTTCAGCATTTCTGTGATCGTTCATTGAGTTTAAATTGCTTTAGTTTGTTTTTGTTTTTTTCTTATTTGTCATGTTTTTTCTTTGTTCATTAAAGGTGGAAAACGGAGAAGACGTCAGTGTAGCGAAGAAGAAAAAGAAGAAACAAGGAGCTGATGACGTCCAAGAGGAGGAGGCAGCTGCTGCTGAGAATGGAGCAGAGGAGACGCCAGCAAAGAAGAAAAAGAAACGAAAGGCTGAAGCAGAGGAGGCAGAGGAAGCCGTCGTGACCGATAACGGTGCAGAGGACACAGAAACTCCAGCCAAGAAGAAAAAGAAACGAAAGGCTGAGACCGTGGAGGCAGAGCCAGAAGAGGAGGCCCCAGAAACTCCAGTGTCTGAGAAGAAAAAGAAAAAGAAGAAATAGGAGAATTCCGACTAGAGAAAGTGTTCAAAGACTGAGTCCTTTTTTGTGTACAGTTTATTTTTTTGTTTGTTACTCTTTACTCTAGATCATGTACGCAGCTTTATGTTGTATCATTTTAAAACCTCAGCAGGTTTGAAACAAAACGCTTCTGTGCCTTGAAGTTGATGAAATGTACCTCTGTAAATAATCTCAATTAAACCTTTTCAACAAACGATGTCTGAAATGTGTCATGTTTTGAAGGCTCAGGGATCCACCTGTGTTAAGTATTCATGTAGCGTATATATTTCCGTATTTGTTACAGGGTTTAAATGCAGCATGAGATTAGAATATTTTGTAATGGAGTCCCAGTCTGGATAAACTGGATGGGGGGGGGGGGTGTAGAAATCTTTCCAAACGATTGTCCCTTCTACAATAAAATGTGGAATTCTCTAGTTGAATTGATCTACAAGCAGTGTTTTTCACGGCATTTGGAGCAGACAAGATGCAACCTTCTGTCAATCAAAAAATACATGGAATATAACGAGCAGTGTTAACTGATTTTAAAACTGACATCTGTATCGTCTTCAAATTTGACTAAAGAACATAATGGACTCTTCAACTTATCAAATATTCTAGTGTTTTACACTTTATTCACTGAGAAGAATCGACCTCTTTCCCAAAGACCTGTGTTCTTGTGCGGTCTTGCTGTCAAAATCGTGACGTGGATCACTTGTTTTTGGATTACACTATTCAAGAAGTTTCTCAGGACAAATGTGGTAAATTGTAAGAGAATAGTCTATTAAAAAGTTGAAAACTTATGACTGAAATGCAACATAAAATGCCAGACCACAACAAACTGTTCATAACTTTTAATTTGGACAACAAGGATTAAACCAATGTTAAAATGACATCAAATCCAAGGCCTGGCTGGTCACACCAGCCAACTAGTAATAGTTGAGGAATGAGAGACAGATGGAAGGAAAAGGGGGCAAAAAGAAAAGTCAAGCTATCAACTCAAGTCACCCTCAATATAAGGATTCACAGATGCGGGAGACCAAAGTTACAAAAACGTATTTCTTCTAAAATAAAAAAAGGCCTTTGCCGTGAAAATGATGTGTAGAATCTATGTACATCATTCTCGGTTCATGTATGCATACAAAAAAATCCACATCACAAGATGCTTGTGTTCAAGTATATTCACCGACTTCATCTCCATGATTTAGCATTCTCATCTTTCCACATTTTTTGAAATAAAATGTCCTTCAAAATAAAAACAAAATGCAGAAAACCACATTTCATGTCCTACCAATACATATATACTGTATAAATACATACATAAATATATTTTACATACAACAGCCATAAATTTGAAAAGGGGATATACAGAGCAAAAGGGAAGGGGTGGTAGTGTGTGTGTTTTAGCTTGTGTTGTAAAATGGTTTGTCCCTCTATGATCTTGTTGGTCAGATGTGCAGGTGTGGTGCTGTGTGTTGGTGTCTGTCCATGCACGCACACTCCCACACATCATAGATGTAGCCACCTCAGTTGGCCCAGTAGGGGGAGCTGCTGTAGCTCGACTTGTTGACTTGGCTCTTCTGCTGCAGGCTGCTGGACTGGCTGCGTTGGCTCGGACCACCCTGAACAGAGAGGACGACAACAAACCCCACCCGGTCAGTAACAGCTGTGGATCTGGATGCTGCTCACTCTTCTGAGTTTTAGCCTCAACCCATTCATGTACCAGTTCGCAGGTTTCATGCAGTTAATTAGTCATCACAAAACTGTGTTGCCGTTTTACACATTTGCTGTATTAACTATGCAGCTCAACATGCAGCTGAGGGGTATCTGGAAAGGCAGTCAGTTTCAGGGTTACCTGTCCATCCTGAGCTAGATGGTGGTGTAGCAGCTGTGAATGTGGTTGCTGGTGAGGCAGGATATGGAGGAATGGGGCCGGTGCATAGCCTCCAGGAGCTGCTCCAGGGTTCAGAGGCCCTGGGCCCCCCAGCGCCGATGGCAGGCTGAAGGGAGGGGGGGTCCCCGCATGGAAACCCTGCTTATCAAAAGACTGCAAGAAGAAAAGAAAGCATGAGAAAGTAGGCCTCAATAAATCATCAAAATATATACACTAGATATACAGCAAGACAACAGGATGGGTGAAAGGTGGGGTTAAGAGGTGACAACGCTCACCTGGGTCTTATTGTAAACACTTCCACTGATGTCTGGCACACCCGAGTTACTGGACGTCACTGAGACGCCTGGCAACATAAGATCAGCATTAAAGTTAGAATTAAACAAAACTATTGAACAGGATATTAGAAAGAGCACACGATCTTGTTGTCCTTACCTTTCCCTGGCCCAGAAGCAGCAGATTTGGCTTGTGCCTGTGAGGAGGAGTTGTACCCTTTACTGTAGTCCACTCCTGCTGGCCCTGCTGTCAGCTCCTCATACCCTGATCAGAAAAGATTAGATGAAGGGTTTAAATAATACACACATTTCCAAACAATATGTTGCGATTTCCTGGTATGTGCACTTGTTGCTAACCTGAGCTGAAGGTGTGCTGACCGTAACCGCTGGGTTGCTGCTGGGTCTGCTGCTGGAAAGGGCTAGCGGAGGGGTTTCCGAGGCCGAGCCCCATGTTGTGCTGCTTAGCCGAAGCCGGTCCCGGGCCCCCAGGAGGGACAAACATAGTGGGGCCGTACTGGAAGGCAGCAGCACTGGGTACAGCGCCGGGCACCCCAGGGTAGTAAGGCAGGCCTGTGTAGCTGTAGCCTGGAGGCAGAAAGGCCTGCTGACTGCTGTGGTGCTGTGGCTGGCCCTGGGGCTGAGGCTGGGCCTGAGGAGGCTGAGGCTGGGCCTGGTTCTGTCCTTGGCTCTGGGCCTGGGGTGGCTGTGCAGCTGCCAGGCTCGTAGGGGGCGCTGGAGAGGTGGAGTCATTCCTGCCAAACTTTGTGACTTCACCTAACGAACAGAAAACATGAGAGCCACATGTGAGCAAACACTGGATTTCAGCATTTTAGAAAAGGCCAGCAGGAGGTGAAGGTGCTTTACCTGAGTAGGGGTTGTTGGTTAGGCTTCCGTCTCTGCCAGAGAGAGTAGCTGTGGGGCCAGGGAATGTAATTCCATAGTAATCCTGCAAAGAGGGCTAAAAGGACAGAAGAGGGTTAAGTACAAAATCTTAACAACAGCACAATCTAACAATACGAGTGAGGATGGAGGACAGTGACCAATACAGGTTTTCTGCAGGTTTCAATAAGTTAATTTTGAGACTTTTTAAGTCCATTATGAATGCAATTTAAGACCTACTGCAGGTCCACACTGGCAAAAAACCAGGAAGGATATGAAAGAAAATGGTCTGAGTCTGACTTTGGTGAGGCTCCCTATGTGAATACAGACAAATATGTGCTCCAATAAATTCTAATATTTTAAGGTCTAAAATTCAGGATTGGATTTTAGACTTTAAGGGCCTGTAGAAACCCTGTAATGAAACTAAGAAAGCTACCCAAGAGTTTTACAATGAGGCTTACCATTGGCAGTCTGGATTGGAGCATGTGGAGGTCCTCGTAGCCGTAGATCTGCTGTGATGCAAACACAGGTAAGGTCTGGTACTACAAATGTATTACTGTAATACTCGTTCAGAAAAAAATAGTGCATCATGTTTTCTGTGAGGGTTCAAGTGTAAATATGGGGAGTGAGTGCATGTAGTCACTGACTAAATAAAGGAAGAGGTACTCAATGACAGATTTAATACAGGAGATCAGCAGGCTGTGTTCACTTACACTAGATCTTAAGGAGCTACTTACTGGGTACGCTGGCAGCAGCCCCCCTGGACCCATGATATACTGATTGGGCAGAAGAGGAGGCACTCCCTGGGACAGGTTAGGAGGAGCTTTACCTATTGAGACAAAGATGCGACAATCACTGCTTTCATACTTATATGTGAAAAAAAAACAGCTCCAGTTTGAAGCTTTATTAATTCTTTCATTTTAAGTATTAGGTGTCTATCACACATTAACACCGCTTGTGTGTGTGTGAGCATGTGCGTACCAGTGGAGGAGGAGAGCAGGGGTGTGGTCCTAGGTGCAGAGAGGTTGGATGTGGCAGGAGCTCCATTGGAGCCAAGTCCCAGCACTGCGCTGGTGGCGGCGGCGGCCGCAGCAGAGTGTAGTCCGCTTGTAATACCGCTGACTGTGCTGCTCATGTTGTTACCCATGTTGGGCATGTTGGCCAGGTGGCTGATGCTGCTGCTACTGTTGCTGCTGTTGTGAGTCGAATGGAGTGCTGAGGCTGAGGGCTGCGAGGATGCAAACGAGCCAGACGAGGGAGCCAAAGAGCTGACACTGCTGCTGTCAACACTGGTGTACTGAGGAGATAAAGTGGGGAGAAAAAACAAGACTATTCAAAAATATGTTTGACATTCCGTCTGTTATAGAACTGGGTGATCGAATTAAACAGAGTTTATTTTTTTAATGATGTGAACAGTGTCTGAATCACAAAATCAAGATTAGTGCTCTGGAGGCCTTTCTTGCTCAACAAAAATTCAAAATGTTTTTGTTTTTCTTTAATATGAATATTTTTCAAAAATATTCATGTTTATCCAGTCATTGCCTACAAGTGATAATTAATTTTATTGATTTTATTAAGTTATTTTTACATCGAGACCCTTTGCAAGTTCTGTTGTTGATGTTTCTGAGTCATGTTTTGTCTTGAGTGCATGATGACAGATTCATTTAAGATTCAAATTAAAATCAATCAGCCACCCAGCCCTAATTTGGCAGTGCACACATTCTCAGTCTTTGCACTACATTGCATGTATACTCTGCAGATCAGAGCATTTAAAACTTTACTAGACTGCAAACACCCAGGGTGCACAAGGCCATTCATTGAAAAAACAGGTCACAATTACAGTCATCCTGAGATTAAATGCTGACTAGCTGGCTAGCTGACTAACAGCCAGAACTCAGCAAACTGCTGTCTATAAATTACCTGGTTTAAAATAGTGCATTAACATCGATGCCAATTAAAACTGTTACTTACCGTGAGGGAGTTGGAGCCCAGAGCTGAAACTGAGGAATGACTACTGGCATGGCTGCAGAGTGAAGACAGATAGAGTGATGAGTGATAAAGAGTGTCTTTTCTTCATGGTAACGTCATGTAATTACACCTACAGAGTATTTCTAACCCTCACCTGTTGAGCGAGGTGAGCTGGCTGGCAGAGGGCAGGTCCTGTGCCAGGTTGGAGAGCGTGGTGGAGCTGTGTGCCGGCAAGGTGGAGGGCAAGTGGGAGGAAGGGGCGGGAGCGCTGTTGGTGCTGATGTTCAGAGCTGGGGACTCTGGCTTTGGTGTGGAGGACGCAGATGAAGCTGAGAAGAGTAAAAAAAAAAAAAAAGTGTTTTGCGGAAATACAAAATAAAACGCAAATCATAGTCTCCTAATATAATACATAAAATTAACAAATTAATCTGTAATGGGGAGCTTACTGTCGAGAGCAGCAGAGGTCCTTACACCATTCAGACCATTCTGGGAGGAGGAGAAAAAAAAGAAAGAAGAAAAACATCAGCTCAGTGACCATTTCCATATATGCGTAAGACATACAGTATAAATGAACAAGAGGGACTTCAGTTCCATTTTGCTTTACAAAACAACCACACCAACCACATACAGAAGTGAAAATCTAACTGTATTGAAAGGGGATTTTTTAGTCCAACACTAAAAAAAGAATTCTCAAAACAGTTATCATTTTCACACTGTCAGTCTCAGTTTCTCAGCATGGAGACACTTTATACAAAATTCAATGGCCTGCTATTTATCAGTGTCAAGCTGTCACAAGAGGGTGAAATGGGATACACCATCCACACTGCAGGATGCTTTAAATATTGCAAGAATAGTTTCCACCATGACATATTTGAATTTCGACAATCCCTAATGTCAAAGCATAAAATAACCCCAAGAAACTTCTCTGTAAACGGTTTCTACTCACCATAACTGGCACTGAGGCCTCTTTGCTTTGGGAAAAGGCCAGTCGTGTGTGAGGGGGCATGGTCCCGTCATAACTTCCCCCCACTGCGGAGAAGGGCGAGGAAGAGGGCACGGAGGAGGAGGTGGTGGAGGTGGCCGAAGAGGAAGAAGGAGGATTGGTGGAGCTGGAAGTCCCTAATGAGGAGGGGGTGAGGCTGGGCAATGCCACAGAAGAAGAGTGATATACTGGCTCAGATGAGGAGAGGGGCGGAGGGAGGGCAACGGAGAGAGGGCTGCCCAGCGACTCACTGCATGACAGTAAAATGGACAAATGAGCACAGACTTCAGTACAAAGCACCGTGCGAGACGTGGCTAAGTCATCCCCATCTTACTCAGGGAGGAGGTTTCACATTCTTCATTAATGGGACAATTATGTGAAAGAGCCTACCATTGGGCACCTATTTCTGTTACCATTTTCTCCCCCCCCTCGAATATCAACAACCTCTGAGCTGTAACTACAAGCTGAAAATGGCAGCCATTCTGAGATCTCGGCCCCAGTAAGTTAGCAGCACAATATTACAGTAAAATGGTATGGTAATACAGGAGCATAATTCCCACCTTGCCTTTCTGTATCTATGGGTTAGGATGTATTCCTCATTTATTTTAGCGACAACTTATGCTATGTTATGTAAAGATAAAATGGGACAAATGTTTTCAAACATTCTGGCAATAGTGAAAAAGTTAGCAATACTGGTACCTGAGGGGTTTGGAGTACAGGCTTGACTGGCTCTGTGTGCCTGGTCCTGGTGCAGGGGGTGCTGTGGAGGGGGCTGGCGTGGACTCCCTAGATGATGCACTCACACAGTTGTCAACAACCCCAAATTCTGGTAATGCTGACTCAGAGCCGAAGTCTAATGCCCCAAACTGAAGGTTTAGTCCAGGGATGTCAGCTGAGCCTGGCATCTCTACTGCCATGGAGGGTATCTGCCAGGAGGAAAGGACCCAAGTCAGAGTTCACTTCTGCATTTAAATTCCCAAGCAGCCAAATCACAATGCAACTGCAGCCACTTGCCCTATCGCACACCTACCTTTGATGTGGGAGGTATCCTTCGTTTCTGTCCTTTGAGCTGTGCCCGTTGCTGCTGTGGCAAACTGCCACCCTGAGGATCCAGCCCTGCGCTGGGGGCAGGAGGTTTCGTACCAGCAACTGCCATCACTGGGCCTGCCTGCGCTGGCGTGCTGGTATGCTGGGAAGCAGGCGAGGCAGAACTAGGGGGGGCTTGTTGTTGCGATGGAGGACTGGGTTGACGTGCCAGGGGCAAGGAAGGGCCAGTGTGCCTCTGAACCAGTTGACTCAGCACAAGTGATGGCTCTGGTTGTAGGCCAAACTCACCTGCACACACAGAAACAAGACAAACATTTCACATAAACACATTTAGTTGTTTGGCTTTCATGCATGGCAGCATTACAGCCATTCCTAATTAAGCACTTACGACTGAACTGCGAAGAGAGTGAGGTGGTGTTGGATTCTGAAGCCTTCATGTCCCAGCTCGAGGATGAGGGTGGAGGTACAGGTGCTCCCAGGCCTGGCAGTCGGCCAATGGAGGTGTTGCTTCCTTGGGTGCTGGCAGGAGGGGCCGCCTGTGATGAGGGTAGCGGACCCAAGCCAGGACCCTTCAACTGTTCCAGTATCTGAGCTCCGGCACTGGGCTGGGTCCTCTTAGCCTGGCCCAGGTCCCCAAAACCAGCTCCCAGAACTGACGACTAACACAGACAGAAGAAGAGAGCATAAATGTTGACTTCTGTCTCTGTGTGGATTCAGTGTGATGAATGAAGGAAGGAGGTGGAGGTAAAACAAAGTGGATCCAAAGCATTTGTTTTTACCAGAGCAGCGTGTGCGTAGCTTGTACTACTGGTGGTGCTGCGGCTGGGGGGCGGCTGCTGTGGCTGCTGCGTTGGCTGGTGGTGGTGGGAGTTGGTGAACACCAGACTTTGAGAGGAAGAGGAGGAAGGTGGTTCTCTTCCTCCAACCACAGGCTTTTGCAGCAGAGAGGCGAGGTCCAGACTAACAGAAACAGTCAGTAAAGTTACCATTTCCCCCATAGCATTTTCAATAGAGAAAGAAGCCACCAAGCATTCTTGCAATTTATGTAAAGTAAACTGCACCTTATTAGTCCTAGTGCCTCACTTAAAAAAGGTTCCTCTGATGTTGTCAGAGGACAAAAATGTTGCACAAAAACTGCCATAAAAATATTATATGTTAATGTTATTTTCCACTTTCACAGTGTTAAACCATTCAGTCCTGATCATTCATTCACAGTTCATTCATTTTCAGAAGTTTAATCTCTCTAACATGCACACATCACTCTCCGACATCCACATGAACACACCACAATATAGGAACAATGGAAGTAGCATTCATTTAACATGATAAAATGCTTAACCTGATGGAAAACAGTAAAAACTACAATTTTAAAGCCACTGCTCTGGATTGAAAGCCTGATATAATATAAATGTATGATTTTATGCTGTAATGGTCATGGGATCAAAAACTGACGTCATGGGTTTAAAGTGAGACATTTTTGTCCATAAAGAGTAGAGTTATTATTTTGGCTACACTGTTTATTAGACTTTTCTATTGAACTGGTTAACCTTCCAAATGAAGAAAAAAAAAGTCACACCCTTCATAAAATGTATTTCACATGCATTAACGCAGCCAAAATAGTGGAAAAAATAAGAATTAAAAAGCCAAAAAGGAAGACACAAGGGTTATAAGAGTAGGATCTAAGTATTAAGTTGGTGTTATGTATGTAAATAAGCTGATTATTTACCTTTGCCCAGGTGTGATGTGGTTCTCAGCAGGCGGTGCACACGAGGAGGTGAACACTTTGGTCTCTGAGAGCTATTGCAACACACAAAGAAACAAGGGTAAGATTTTATTTTGATGCAAATTAAAAGATTTTGTCGGACTTCTCCAGTAATGTTTTAATCCTCAACTCACACTGACATCCTCACTCCAGTCCTCAGCTGCCCAGTCTTCCAAGGTATTCCTCCAGGCAACTAAAGCACAACCAGTGATGAGTTAAAATGCTCATGGGTCAGGTTGAAAACAAGATGCAGGATGTCTGGAGCTCATGTTTATGAGCATCAATTATCACTTCCACTGTGCTACTCAGAGGTCAGTACAGGGCTGCCTTCATGGGAAAACATCAGCACGTGTACTCGGTGGAGCTTACCTGTCCCATCTGTGTTGTTGTTGGCCACTGTGTCCCACACCTCAGTTTGTGTGGTCCCTGTCCCAGCCTCTGAGGTATAGTCCGCAGGATTGAAGGTCCTAATGAAGAATGAAGAAGAGGAACACTGAGTTCTAAACCAATTAAAAAGTAAGGGCATGGCGTGGTATATACAGTGGATGTCAGCAGATTTGCTTTGTAAGTGAATAACTTTATTTATATAGGCTATAGGTTATACTGTTGATAAAGCTCCCATTGGATGAGGGACAGCCATTCTGGCTGTCCCAGGTGAGACTTCACAGTTGGCAAAGTGCAAGTCATTATAAAGATTTGCAGTCCTGCTCCCTTGTTGAGGATCTTAAAGAAATCACCAATTTTACAGCCATAAAAGAAGCTATAACTATAATAATCAATGGAATGGAAATTCCAGAGGGTATTCTCAAACGTAACGATGCTTAGTGACTGTCTGACCTTTGGGTTTCTGGCATTTGTAAAAGAAGCTTGTGTGTGTGTGTGTGCGCATATTTATTATTTGAGTGCTATCTGAATATACTATACAGACTCTAATGAACCAACACTACCAACACTTAGGAGCAAATATACGCTTCTCAAATATTTCTAAAATCAATTTGTGCTTCATATTAGATGAAAACCAGTGTGTGTATTTGTGTGTGACACAGCCGTACCCCATTCCTTGGGCTGAGAACCTGCTCCCTGCTGGCGCTCTGCCTCTTCCTCGACCTCCAGATCCTACACAACATTCACACACGTCAACAACGTCTCCTCAAGCGTCTCCTGTACCGACAGGGTTTCAATGTGATTCTGCTCACCTCGACCACCTTTGACCCTCCGACCTCGTTCTGAACCTCGGTCCCCCGGTGTCACCTCCACACCATTCTCCTCTGGACGCGCTGTGCATGTTCAAACACAATATGAACTCAGCATCAAGAAAAGAACAAGGAGCTCTAGACTCAATCTGCATAAACATTAAGGCTCTGTCTAGATTCCATACCCTGCCGGGTGCGATTGGCTCCTTTGCCCTTGCGATTGGCAGCTGCGCGACCCTTACTAGCCTCCCTCTCTCCTTTCTTCTCCCTGTTCTCCTTGTTCTCCTTGCTTTCTGATGGACCCTCCTTCACCAGGGGCTTTTTCTTTCCTACGGTCTCCCATGAGGTCTAAAGACAGAACAGGAGCGACAGCAAACAGGTAAAAACACAGACAAGACATTCAGACATTAGAGCAAGCAAAATAAATATGGTGGATTTCGTGTCAAACAAAAGGACATGTCTGATAAAATGCACACTTGATGCACACCTTTGATTTAGTAAAAGAGGAAACAAAGTGTATGCAAAATTTTTAAAAATATGCCTCAAGCCAATATGTAAAATATGTATCAGAGATAAATCTCAGATAATTAGGGCATAATTGAGGCAGGCAAGTGCTTCATTTTATTCTTAAAAACACCTATAAAGCAAGATTTGCTTGCTTCAATTTAGTTAGATTTACTGACATACAAAGAAACCTCTGGAATGCTGCAGTTGGTTATAAACTGCATTTAAACTTGGACATTTTGCTTAGGAAAAAAAGGCATTATACCAAGTTATATACCATAATTTCCATGTGAACCTGTGATTTTTGGACCAACATAGGTACTGAAATTACCACTGTGCAACTGTGTTGTGTAAGAAAAACAATATATATTACACCGTTACTGTTAGATACTTAAATACTGAACTTACTTGACTTAGATTTAAATTATGGACAAATAAAATGTCTAAAATAGTGATTATGGACTAGAGTCACTTTAATTCATTCATTTAACTGGACACTCTTCTTTTATCACACATATCATCACAGGTTAGAGCTTTAAAAAAAAGCATGAGTTGATTTAATTAGAGGTTTTGAAAATATAACATAACAGTGGATACTTTCATGTAAAAGGGAAAACCAGCAGTTTGCTATTTTTGGACTTCTGCGAAACCAAAACAACAACATGCGTAGCTAACTGGCTGACTGCCCTGCCCTCCAGCCTCTCCTCGCCATCTGTGCCGGCTGGTATTCTTCAAAAAATGTTGGGACTCACAGCACAAAGGCAGAACAACCTGCACGTGTTAGAGATTCAGCAGCCTGAAAAATGTTTACAATAGAATTCATTTATATCTTATCGTTTTACTTTTTTTGGTCCTGAGATGATGGTGTGGTGCTGTGCTGTCACATCACAAGGTCTAACAAAATTACAATCAGAAAAGTGGGTGAAATATGGGTATATAACGACAATCTAAGGTAAAATATTGGAATCATACAGACAGGCAAAATGTAACAAAGTTAATATCTTTATTCAGTTTCATTTGAATAAAAAAAATTATTCTAATGACGATAATGATGATGATGCCTGATCAGCAGATTAAAGTGAACTGATGGAGCTCATTGTATACACCTACCATGTCCGAGGTGCTCTCCAGGAGGAAGTTGATGGCTCTGCTAACATCCTCATTGCAATCATGAAGTGCTACCATGCACTCATCCTGGTTCTTTCCAGTCACCTCCATCAGCTGAGAAAAGAAACAAGCACACGTTACAAATGTGTCCCAGTCAGCAGAGGAATGACATTTGGATATTAGGGCTGTCAATTTTAAAAAAAATGGATCATTAATTACACAATTTGCTGTTATTAATCTTGATCAATAGCATTTTTTCCTCTCGAGACTGAAGCTTCTAATAATGGATATTTAAATGTAAAAATCACTGAATTCATGTAGAATCAACACAAAGAAATTATATTTGAATTCAAATTCTATTGTGTAATAGCATCTTTTTAACTTTGAACACAGATTTTCTCCTTTTCTCTATTCCGTCTACATTATCGGGTACCAACCATTGGTTCCTCATGTCACATCATGTGGAAGTGCTTTCGACAAATGTCGCTATCATTATACGACTGTGTGTATGACAGTGGTGTCACATAACTTACTCAAACTGTACACATATAGCAGAAGAAAGAGAGAGAAAGAGACAGTACAGTCATGGTAGATTGAGTAGATTGATCAATCCAGTTAGAGAAGAATATGACAGGTCTGTCTCAGCTTAGTGGACAAAAAAATCATGTCTCATGTCTTTTGGGAGGTACTCAAATGTTTCTCACCTGGTTAACTTTGTCCTCAAAGTCGGCATCATTCTTGTCGTAGATCATCTGGGCAAGCCGAATCTGTTCAGCAGTAGCCTGCAACACAAAGCAGCAAGACAAATGGGTCAAACTGTGTCTCCTATTGTCGCATTAAAAGGCTTGTGATGTGTGGTTTCCTTCAAAACTATTTTTTTTTTCTTTTAAATTCAATATTGACCAAGATAACTCCACTGTGGTTTGCTCATGGGGTTAGCCACATGTACAACAACATTTCACTGAGAGGTTTGCAGATGTGTGTATTTTCATTTTTTTCAAGCTGATGTGGCTGAAATGACTTACCTGTATCTGTTTCTGTGGTTGTGATGTGTGAGTGGCAACGGGCAGCGCTTTTTCCCGAGGACCCCGGGCCTTTTCACTGCCCAGAGAGCTCATCATATACAGTATTTACAAAACTCTGTATGTACAAAATACAAAAATCTGCAAAGGAAAAAGGCAGTAAAATTAAAAAAAAACCAAACATAGAAACTCATAGATACTCACATTAACACGCATTAAATCTAGTGAAAAGAACCTTGTGCAAGTACAAAAAAAAAAAAGCATAAAGCATTTAATACAAGAAATATGTGTCTAGGCATAGCTACGCCTTATTGCAGAATCATGAATACTTCCCTTATGGAAGCTGTAAGACACACAGTTGGCCTGGTGACGCAACAGCTTTGCTGAAAATCTGGGTCAAGGAGGGAGAGCGACCTAGTGTCCTCTTACAAACAGAACAGACCACAGTGTGTGTGTGTGTGTGTGTGTGTGTG
>JAPQRN010000014.1:16415218-16447191 GCA_037367275.1 Coranthus polyacanthus | reverse complement strand
GTGTGTGTGTGTGTGTGTGTGTGTGTGAAGCAGAATAAACACTACACACCCTGAACCTACTGCTAGATAGTTTCCAACAATTTAAGGTTATATAATATGCACACACAATCAAAGCACTTGACAAAAGTTGAAGCATAAAGTAGCGCAGTAAAAGACTGAAATTCTCTCCATGCGTATTTGTCAACTGCATCCTGTATGAATGCTGAATACCAGTTTCTACTAATTAGGTGCGATACATAAGTGGGAACCAGTCATTTTCAGTAGCACAAATACGAATAAATTAGAAAACTGCTACTACCACATATACGCAGGCTTTATACACCTGCAAATGCATTGATGTGCAATTGCCATTTGCTAAAAACCTTGTAATGGAATTTGAATTGAAAACTTTGACAATGGTGTCCATTACTTGAATAATGACTACAGAATTGCCCACTGACCCATTTGTTTTATGTCAGAGAACAATAGCAATCCAGTTTACAGTGCCTGGGTGACGTTGGCAAATGCACTGATGCCATTGGCTGCTGGGCTGAACAAAGCTAATGCAAAAGGACACATCAAATGGAATTTCAGTGAAAAATGACCAGAGTAGCTGCGACAAAAAAATATTTTTAATGTCGTAAACCCCTGGCAGCAGCAATACCGTGTATGCTATGGATAAAACCCTATCGTAAAACCAATAAGTCTGAGCATCAATGGGACTGACCATAAACAATAACAAAACAATAATACAGTTAACTCTTTATGAGTTGTAGCATCTGATTTGATCCACAAACGTACTCGGGCAAACGGAGATGACAATAAACCCGCCAGTAAAGTGAGGCATAAGTGTCCGGTTAGAGAAAACTAAAAGTTAATTGACAATTAGCCTGTTTTCTTGTCAAATGAAGCGGAGCGTTGTTGTGAATCAGTGCTAACGTTAGCCACTTGCTGTATTATTGTCTTCAAACGGGACTTTTCGGTAATGGTTAGCATTATCTATTTACCTCGCAAAAAACAAATCAGACTCTTGTAGCGTCGTTATCAACACAACACTGACCGACTCGGAGCAATTGGTACTAGGGACCCCTTTGTCCTCGCTTGCGTGAACTGAAGTTAGCCAAGGCTACCTAACATGCTAATGCTGACACTACACCGTCGACACTGAACAAACGATGCAGTTTGGATGAGGCTAGCTAACGATGCTAAGTTATCTAAAATGTGGTCCAAGTTCAGAGCCGACGGCCGTCTAACCGACTCGCGTACGGTCTTAAGCGTATTTATAGATCCGAACAGTTATCCAACGTTACTGGCAGTTACATCGGTCGTGTCTTGGACATCTAAACAAAAGCTAGCAGGCTAACAACAAAGCTGTATCAAATCTAGCGGAAAGGCCTCACAGCAAAGCACAATCCCATCCCGACATTTCTCGCCGGGAAACAAGACAACAGAAAAATTGCGAAAGACATCCCTCACAAGCTTTTGTCGGTAAAACAATACACCCCGTGGATAACTATTGCGGCGAAAGTGCTCTCGAAAACGCGATTTAAAGGCGCTACTATACGGAAACAGAACTTGTAAAACGTACGAAAATATGTGTTTTTATTACCTGCTAACACGCTTCACTCGGCCAGCAGCAGACAAGGTGGTCACGTGACGTGCGCTGCCGCGGTGGATGCTCCGCTCTCCTCTCCTCTCCGGGTCACAACTTCCTAACATTCAACGCGTATTATCATGCACGGATTAGGAGGGGAGGAGGCGGGGGGGGGGTGCCATTATCGACGCTCGAGTAATACCGATTGCTGATCTTTTTTTTTTTTTTTTTTTTTTTTTTGCGTATTACTAATTGTGTCATTCTGTTTTTTGTGGCCATAGTGATTCATGGAGGGAAGACTGTGATCACTTTGGATCATCGTATTTCTTTTTTTTTTCCTCTTTTTTTTTCAGTTTTAATGAATAAAAGATCTGTGTATGCAATTGGAAATTCTAAAACCACAGCTGTCATTTATAAATAATTGAGGAAATTGAATTTAATGAATTTAAAAAAAAAAAACAGACTTTGCTGTCACAATAAGGTGGTAAATACAATTTCAAGTCGTTAGCGGGTTCAGTCTAATTTTGCCGTCCTTACCGAGTCCTCTTTTGTATGTGTTTGTGCGTCTATATTTTGAGTTTATAGTAGTGTGTGTGCGTGCATTTCACTTATTTTTTTCCACTACCTTTACACTAACACACATACACATACCGTATGCATTATAAACCCACTGAAGCTCACGTATAGTTTAAATACAGACACACACACACTCACACACAGGGCTACGTGTTGACCTGTGAGTCATCGCTGTCAGCATTGATTTCCTTTTCCCAGAGTGACCCCTGTCACCACGACGATAGAGTGGCTGATATTTCACCAGTGCTGCCCTTTCTCCTTTCTTTCTGTCTTTCTGTCTTTCTTTATTTCTTTCTGTCTGTCTGTGTCTTTCTCCCACTGTTTCTGCCTTCTTAAATTCTTCTTTTCTAAGCCACTTTCCTTATCTTTACAGCTCGTTTCCTCTCTTCCCAAGAGTTTGTGTTTTCTACTTTATAATAAAATGTAAAAGTGTGAACTCACCTTGCAATGTCCACGTGACCCAAATTTCCCAACCATACAAATACTGGATCAGAAAAACAAGACAGGCAGCGTAATGAAGGTTATCTGAGTCCACTGAGTTGATCTTTATCTGAAAATGAACAGAAGAAGTGAGTGTTTGTTTCTGTGTTTACACTTTTATCTGCCTATGTACAGTCTTCATATCAAAGCCTTCCTTTCAGAGCAAGTGACCTTCTGTGCTACTGTTGCATCAAATATGTTTTTAAAATCCCCAAGGATGAAAGCAAAATTATTAAATAATTACAATAATCATATTTCAGATTTCAATTGTTTTTTTGTTGTTTTTTTTTTACCTCTCCTCTCTTCTTTATTTGATCTTGTCAGCTTTGCAGCTGATTTGAATCGGGTGATTCGTGTACAGTTGATCCTGTTTTGAAACTAAGTGAAGCTGAAAGCAGAGACATTTTGACCATAATGGTTTCTTCACTGTGCCTTTTTTAAAATTTCTTCTTCAATTTTCTCGTGACACTATCATGTTGTCATGTTGTCGTGGTCAACAAGGTGCAACTCCTGAGCAATTAGCCACGGTGTCACACTTCACACTGTTATTACTGTGTGCTGTCAAACCTCATCACAGTTAACAGTTGCAAAAAATCACTGACTACAAAATCATGTTATTTTATTCAGCAGTGTCTAATTAATAAAGAGAAGTAAAGCAGCAAAAAGGGGGAACGTTTTTTTAAGAATTACAGTATTGTTTTCCTCCTTTAAAGTCGTACAATAGTGTACCACAGAATATTATTCTTTTCAGTCTTATCCAGACAGTAACACATCTTTCTGCCTGTGTCCTAGGTGTCTGAGGAAGAGGTGAAGCCTTTGTCCCTCAATGAACTTGTTGGACCCACAGCGCACATCCCACAAAGGTACATAAACACAGACATACTGCTCACTTCTTACGAAAGCTTCCCTCTTCATCAACACTGTTTTTAAGAAAAGTTCACTCTTGACTCAAATAACTAATAACTTCCTTTATAATAACTTCATGAATGGACCACACACATACATACTCGACACACTAGTGTTGAGAAAGGTAACAGAGTTGGCCTCAGGGACTCTGTCTCTCCTTAGGGATGTTGAGCTCCTTAGGGAGCCTCTGTAACACCACTGTCCCCATGGCAATATGCAAATCCCTATATGATATTTCCCACCATGCAGTGCTCCAAAGCCCCTAAAGACTTGTTCTGTTTCTAGTTTAGGCCTTTCCGGAAAGACATATTTTTATTTTAACTTTTATACTTTTTGACAAAACTAATGAAAGTAGCATTTTCTGAATCTAAATCTTCATGCTCATAAATATGTACTTATTCCACATTTTTCCATCGATGGCTAGACACCTGGACTCACCAGACCAGGGAAAATTTTGATATGAAAATCACTCGAATTACAATAATCTCCAGTGCTCGCTGGAGCATAAGTTACCTGGTGATAAATTTCAATATGCTCAACTTAAGCTACTGTATATAGTAAGTGCAGCCAAGCACAATGAGAAGTGTGATGCACTGAAGACAGATCAGACACATCCAGGTTTAAAATCCCCCAAATAAACTTTCAAATAAATTGAATACATCTAATGTAACTTCCATGCGGTGTAATGCTTCTCCCTCACCTGAACTGGCTTTGACTTCTTGTGCCGAGTAAAGTCAGAGAAATCTGTCAAATACTTTATTCTAGAAGTTGACATTATAATGTTTACTGCGATGTCATAAAATAAATCAATTGATTCCAAACATAGGGGGTATTATTGCAGTCAATATTTGTTTTTGTTTTTCAGAAGACCAAGAAGGCATCCCAATGTGGTCTGAAGTAACCAGTCAGTAGTTTGACAGCTTGCAGTGCAATTAAAGCACCCAACCAAGCAGAAATCTGTGGTCTGGCACTATGTGGCACGATTGAGTTTGTGCCTGTACAGGGTTCTTTGCCATTTCTGCAAAACGCACTGAAGGGCATGATGGATCCTCAGTTAGGGTACTGGCTGTCACAGACGTGGGGATTTGCATCACACCTTGAGCGTTTTAAATGGCTGTGCATATAATAATAATAATAAAAAAAAAGAAATAAATGAAATGAGTAAATCAGGTCTCATGAAATGAAATGACAGGCAGGTTGAAACAGCGGGTGAGTGTGTGTGTTTCTTGCCACCAGCGTCAACATTAAACACATCAGATTGAAGCCACCCTCCAGGGTAGCATCACTCAGCCAGGTGTGTGTGTATGTGTGTGCGTGAGCATGGTAAAACCTAAGTCTTTTATCTACTTCCCCATTTCCTCTGGTTTTTTGTTTATCTACAGATTTATTTATATAATTCTGTTCAAATGGTGTACAGAACACACACACTCACACACACACATTGATCTATCGATGTATTGATGTGTGAGTGGGTGTCAGTTTTTTATTTTCCATCTCCCTCCAATTTTTTAATTATTTTCCCTTAGTATAATCTCCTGCAGAGTTTTTTTACACTTGAGTTAACGTGAGTGCTGTTTTTCTTTGCCAAAAGCAGTCAAATGCTGAAAGTTAGTTATGAAAAAAAGCTTTGACACAATATCCCGATTCTCATTTGGGAAAGGTAGAAACTTAACTTATTTCACATTCCCGCAGTACCCCTCAGTGTACTTGAACAGTTCTAATTCAAAATTCCAAACTTTTCTTTGTTAACAGCACTAATAATATATTTAGGTTTGGGAGACTGGAGGTTCATTATTGTTGCATTATTGTTTTGCTTGTGGCTGTGCTTGTTGTGTGTTGTCCAGCTGACGGTCTCCTGACTCTTACCTTTTCATTTTCTTCTCTTCAAGGACAGTAGTAGATGCACATTACTTCCCCCCTCTCTCCTCTCCTCTCTTAAGACAAGAAGGAGGATATGTCTCTTTTTCCTCCATATCGACTTTCCCAGGTCAGGCTCCTCTTCTCCTATTAAGCCAAACTAACTGATCAATACACGGGCATGGTGGGCTGCTGTGTGGACATGCAGACAGGCACACACAACAGGCTGTGCCCTGTACCGAGAGTGACGTTTATTAACACACCCACGTATATATGCACACAGCAGGACAGACGCGGTACACATATCTCCTTGAATCATTATACCAAATTCAAAATGATCTGGTGAACTTCTAACATTCCTACGACCTGTAATAACATGTTTCAAATCTCAACACACCTAATTTAATGACACAATAAACCAATCAATGGTTTATAAATCTTCAGATTTTTATCCAGTTGGCAGCTTCTCTGTCAAATACTCAGACGCCTCTAACTCCTTCTCTCTTCTCAAATCTTTTCCTCACTTCTTCTCCCCCGCTGTTTTCCCAGCTTGAGAGTTGTGACATCTGCAGTGCTGCGACATGGATAAGCAGCTGCCAGAAATGGAGGGAGAGAGGGAGGGAAAAGGGGAATGGAAAGCCATGGAAGACAATGCAGGAGAGAAGCAGAGAGGGAGGGGATGCTGACAACCAGCAACAGTTAGATGTACAGAGGGGTGACATGGGATTGCGTTTGCGCGCATGTGAATATGCATATGTGTGCGTACGCGCATGTGTATGAGTGCGTATCTGGGTGTGCGCGCGTGTGCATGTGTGTGCGCATGGCAGCGTGCCAGCTGGTGCCATCTGGCTGCTTGACAGAGCTCTTCTCATTAACAGGGAGGTTAATTGCTGTGGCAGCACCCAGGCTGTGTCAAACATCACCCTGGGGACATGGAGGCAACAGACAGTCTACATGTTTGTCTATGCTCATGCACGAACCTGTGCAAAATCTTGACACTTTTCTCAACATGAAAATCGTTAACTACAACCTCTAGTATATTAGCCCTGGCATGTGAGCAGGGCAGCATAGGGACCTGTTCGCTGGGCATGCATGTGTGTGCATGTGCATGTATGCCAGGCTGCATGCATGTTTATATTTTACTTATGAATTATGCCTTGTTGCTGTAATGATGTAGAAGGAATTAGGTTTACAGAGCCAATGTCTATAGCCCTGAGGGCAAACACATATGCGCGCACACACACACACATACACAGGACAGGGGAAAGGGGTGGCAATTTGCATGTTATTACTGCATATTCATGACTAATTTTGTTAGCCTTGCCTAATAGGCCTGAGTGACAGCTTGAGAAATCGAGAGCCTGCTTTAATATCACACACACTTACGGTGATACACACACAGTCTTCAGTCACATTCAGTCTCATTCGCCCTGCCATCTCTGTCCACACAGTAATCATAACACTTATGGCTCTAAATAGGAATTCCCTGTTCATCCGTTGGTTTGACACTGTCATTTGTTTTCACTATTCTGTATAACAATAGTGTAAAATATACAGCCTTATTTGTTATATGCATAATCATTACCTAACATGCACACACCAGACATGGCATGAATATATTTGCATTCGAACTGCAGGTATCAGATCAGAACGTGTTGCATGTTTTCACATTTATTTTTCCTACACCAAAAAAACAAACAAACAAACAAACGAACAAACAAAAAAAACCCCAATTAAATCCACATTATATTACTTTATATATATATATTTATCATCCATTACTTTACCTTATGTACAATTTGGTAATAAAAATATTTTTAAATTTTGTTGACCTCATATTTGTGTGTGTGCATTTCTGCATTTTTAAACTCAATACTTAGGCAATACAGAATTCTATTTCTTATCTGAACTAGTGGAGGTTTTCTGTAACACACGTATGCATGTTCACACATACACACACAGCAGTTTAAGCCCACCGCCCCACTGTGCAGGTGAAAATAGGGATGAAATTGGCTGCAGTTACTTTCATTCAACACCTCTTTCGATTTTCAACCTGTTCCCATTTTAGACCATTCGTCTCTAAAGAATCTCTCCTAAATTTGGGCTGATTCAAGTATTTCTTCACCAAACTGACAGGAAATAAGTTTTGAAATTGCTAATATTTAGACCCTGCTTTTGCCCCCAAGTCCTAAAAAGAAAAAATCATGTTAAAATGCAACAGTAGAAGGTTTTGTCCTTCAGAGAAGTTGAGGGTTGGAATTTGTGCACATCTTTAAGGTAAAAAAATAGTCTTTGTCTGAATGTGTATATGCATATGCCTTGTATGTTTCTGTACTTACTTAGGTGCACAGATGGTTCTTTATTTAACAGATTTTATTTTGAGAGAAAATGCTCTGCACAGTAATAATGCACAGCAACAGAACACTGTATTTGAGTGAAATAAAACATTAAGTGATTTAATAGCACAGCAACACACACACTTTCCCACCCTCTTCTAGAGATAGAAACAAACTATAATCTAAAGTCAGTTTTTCCACACTCTCTTCTGTGGCTTTTACTCCATTTGACTGAAAAGTTGTTTTTTTTTTTTTTTTTCTGAAGTGAAAGATTTAACTCTCAGCACTCTCTATCCACTCACATGTCACTTTTGTCAAATCTTGCCTTTCCTTCCCTGCTTGGTGCAAATGTGTAGACACGCTTGATCAAATGTGAGTTTAACATTTTTAATCTGCGCAAAGTTTCATCAGAATAACTCATCTCATGAGGCTGGTAAATATGAGATTGTGTGTGTGTGTTTGTACCTTCCAGTGTGTTCGCGAACAGCACCACACTGTGTGATCTTTTTTTTTTTTTTTCCCTTCTTCCATCTTGGGTGTGTGACAGCTGTCACTGGTGACTCAGAAAGGTGTCTGGGCAGAGTTAACGTATTTTCACCGCTGGGAAACACACACACACACACACACAAGCAAGCACACACATACAGAGACTCATATCTGCTCCAGTTGCTGTCACCTAGCACAAAATTCACCAGGCTCAGCATCTCTTTGCTCCGTTTGAATTAGATTTCTTCATGAATCACATATTACATTTTATACACACCGCATGCCGCTCACTTATTTATTTCTTATTTTGTATTAGGATGCATCACATAGGTTGTCATCTCATCAAGGTACATAAGGTTAATTTTGGGTTAGTTTTGTTTCTTGTGTAACATTTCAAATTTAATACATTGAGGTTAATGCAAAGGCTGCATTTATTTATTCTGTTGATTGTCAGGCTTTCATCTCTGTAACCTAACTCACACTGCAGCATGTCCTCTATGCATATTGAAATTTATAGAGTTGAATATAACAAAGAAAGACTTTCAAATTATTAATTTACAAAACATGAAAATGCATTCTCATTGATCTGTAATTCATTGTCTACAATAGTACATACCCATGTTATGAATTTTTGTTTTACTTTTACCTGTGTCTCTTGTTTTTCCTGCAATTTGCAATTATGTCTTTCCCTTCCTTCTTTTCTCTCCATGTCTCTGTTGTAGTCCCGGTTCCTTGGTTGACATTACAGTTGAGTTAGACGACCTAAAAATCCAATTGCGAACCAAGGACATGGTCATCTCTGATCTGGAGAGGCAGTTGCGAGAGAATTTAGCACAAAATAAAAAGGTAAGTTTGACTCAACTTGACCTCATTTCGCATTGTTACCATTTTACCAAAGTATAAACCACACCATAACAGCACATAAATGTTTGTTTAGTCCTACAAATGTTTCAGAGCACAGCTGCCTTTTGGTTAAGATCATTTTATTTTTCCTCTGTTTCCAGGTTGCTGTGTGATTTCAGATCACAGAATATTGTGCCCTCACTATTGTGAATGACCTGTTTTATTTCAAGATGCTCTTACAGTTTTGAAATCAGTTCTTTAAAAGTGAACCTGAATCTTATTTTGCCAGGATTCTTTTCAGCGCAGGTCTAAGATTGACTGCAAAATTAAACAACTTTTTAAAGGTTTTTTTTTTTTTTTTTTTTTGCAGTCTGCTTGTTATTGTTTAGAAGTCTGTCTGAGAGGTGGAGAAGTCTTTTTTACGATATTGGTTTGGCAGCTGTGCTGGAAGCGCTCCATGTGCAGCCAGGTTTAACAGGAAGCTGAGGCGTGTGTGATGAATTACCAGCATATCTCAGAGCCCTAGGTAACAAACATGGCGTCGCCGGCCGGGATTAAAAGAGAGAGTTTTTTACGGCCTTCCCACACCTCCTTACAGGGTGTCACTAAATTATACCCACTGCTGTTTTACTGTCTTCTGTGGCTTACGGTTAAAGCACACATAAACACACACAGATATAGTACATTTGAGCTTGTGGTAAACCCAGGCTTGTTGGTTGTTTATGTGTGTGTTGGCTTGTTACTGTTTGTTTATGCAGCTTGTGAGTTGACTCATTTGCACTGCCGCTAATTAGTGGTTTGTGTGATTACAGAGCTTTAGAGAATCAAGTAGTATAAGTGAAGCTTGTTCTGTTAATCATATTTTCAACAAATGTTGATGTATTTTCTCATTCTGCTTGTGTTTCTGTTTAACTGGTACGTCTGCATTGCAGATGCACAGATAGATCTGCTGACACAGACTCACACACGCAGGCTTGTGGTGATTCCCACAGAATTTTATCTTCAAAACATGCTATTCCTTTGCATTAAGCAAGTTTCATTAAGTGAACTGCTGAATAAACCGCCAGAATTTGACATGTATGAGGCCAGTTAAAATAACTGTATATCCTTAATAATTAAAACAATGCCAAAACAAGTATTAATTTTGTTCCTTTTCATTTGTCAGTGTGTTTTTTTTATTATGTGTAATACCATGTGAATTGCATACATGAGTACTGTGTTTTCTTCTCATGGCACCATTATCATAGATTCTATAATTTGAAAACATTACAATTTAAGAGATGAATTACTCATTTACTTAGGGAATTAATATAAATATTTCTATGAACTATGGAATAAAATACATTCTGTATAACTGCTTTCATATTTTTAAATTGTATTTTGACAAAAATTGAAAGGTTACGAGTCAATTACTGCTAAATAACCTTCTTCCTATGAATTAATCTTTAACTTCTCTGTGGCTCAGACTGCAACGCAGCTGCTGGAAAGAAGTGAGAGGCTGGTTCACCTGCAGAGTGAGCTGTCTTGTCTGCAGCAGATCCAAAAAGACAGCATGAAGGAGATTGCTGGGAAAGACATCTGCATCACTAAACTGCAAGCCAACATTCAGCTGCTGCAACAAGACGCGACTGATACAGATGCTCAGGTGGGCAGACCCACATGCGCCTGAGTTACTTCTGTTTGCACACATACACTTCTACTTGCACTTTAGATACAGTACATGCATATACGTGATAACTGATTTGTTTAGCGTAGTGCATAGACGTGGCGGCCTGTACATTTCACATTGTTTTTCTGTCTGACTTCAGCTCTCCAAGCTGAATGTGAGAGTGAGGGAGCTGCAGGAGGAGGTGAAGAGAAAAGAGGAGGAATCAAAGCAAAGAGAAGAGGAACAGAGACTGACATATGAAGAGAAGCTTCAAAAAGTGCAAGAGGGGAGAAGACAGGAGCAACAGAGGAGAGAGGAGGAGGGGATGAGGCGAGAGGAAGAGTGGAAGAGAGAGTTTGAAGAGGAGAGGAAGTCCCACAACCAAACTATTAAAAAAGCAGCTTCTTTGAGTTTTGAGGTGGGTATATTAACATAGCAAGTTGATCTCTTGTATCTGACCATACTCAAATGATGATTATTCGTAAACAAGTTTCTTTGTTTTTCCCATTGTTTTTATGATGAACTGTCTTCACTTGAGTGGTCTTAGTATGTTTACCTTCAGCAAAACAGAATAAAATCCGCCCACGCATGTGCATGCACTGACAGACTTGTTAAAAAAAACCCCAACAAAAACAACAAAACACCTCACCTTAATTCAGACCTCAGACACTTTCTCCTCTTCTCCACCCGACTCCCCCTCTTCCCTTCTTTCCATCCTGCCATCTCGCCACAACCGCTCCAAATTAATCTGCAAAATATTGATTTGAGGAGCAAGGGGGCGGGGGGTGGGGGCGCACGATTGCGGCCGCATATTAATACGAACGGGCCGCTCTTCGTCTCTCCTCTATACTTTAAGATCCTCATATCTTCATAATTGATTAATGTTCCTTTGTGAAGTGGGGATGAATAATACATTAGTGGGCCTGCTGCACCCTCAGGCTGATGAGAAAATGTTTAATTTCAGTAAATGTAGCGCTCCCTCTCTCTTTCTCTCTCTTTCATTTTCCTTCTCTGGTTATTTGTGAGTGTTGGAGTGTGTTTGTGAGTTTTCACTTGTGAGCTAAAGACTAGAGGAGTGTTGTTGATTTGCTTTTTTCGTGTTTACTGTCGGCTCGAGAGCACATGTTAAGCATCACAAACAAAAAGCAGCATCTGCATTTGCAAACACGAATAGATAAATTGGTGAAATAAGCTGAGTGTTGTTCCATTAAATAATATAACTGCAGTAGCTGTGTCACATAAACTGTTTGGCTTTAAAAAGAAATCACCCCTTTGGACAGTTTTGCACACATTGCATTACAACGTGCTGCCAAGATCAGCTGCTGTACTATCTGTCAGCAATCAGTGAAAACATGCAAATGTGCCATAAACCCACCTGATGGGGACAAGTGGCCTCTTCACCAGCCTGGAAAGGTGCCGGGAGGGTGACATATGTCAGCCACTCTGACTGGCACAGCACGGCTCAACTCAGCTCATCTGGTTAACAATGCTAATTATGCTGAACACGGGCCTAATGATGATGATGAAGGATTTAAGTGTTACAGCCTAGCAAGCTTAGCGTGTGTGCGTGTGTGCGTGTGTGCGTGCGGTGTGTGTGTGTGTGTGTGGGGGGGTGCGAGTATGTTGTATCTGGCACCTGATGGTGAGCATCTGTGTGTGCAGAGTAGATAAATGATGCACTGAACACACACACATGCAGACACCCACAGGTCTCACTTCATGCCTACTTAGCTTTGCCTCATTTTCATTTGAACTTCTGCCAGTGACGAAGGGGATCTAAACACATGCACAGCTTCATATATATACACAGAGCACTAATTGAATAAATAATACTTATCCTTTAACAAGGATCCTAATTAGTTATGCTAATCAGCCTAGATAACCCAATTAACCTCATAGAGTGAAGCAGGGAGGGCGCCTCTGTGTGTTTATATGTGGGTGTGGATTTCTGTGCCTGAGAGCATATCAGAGACACTTAAGAAAACACATTTGCCTAATTAGTTTTCAGTGACATAGACAAGCATTTATGTTTTTTCATGTCCTTATTGTTGTTATTGAATGCAAGGTAATAGGCTTTCCACACTGAGGGAAACAAGTGGTATTGAATTTATGTAAACATTGTTAGTGTTTTTGTGCATGCATATTTGAGGATATACACATTTACATACTGTTCTGTTCGCCTGCTGCCTGTCTGTCTCCTAGTCAGAACGACATGTACATGTATATTTTTACAACTATTATGGTAGTTTAAACAGAGGTTGTATTTGTTCAGAGAATGTCTGCCTGTTCCATTAGTTTATGTCCTTGGAAATAGAATTTGGCCTCAAGTTCTCTCCGTTTATTTAAAACCTTCAGTCAGCGTTCCCCTCCTAATAGTGAGCCTTGTTTCCTCTCGTTTAGCTTCACCACTCATTATCCAGGCCTTGTGGAAGAGACAGTGTTTAGAGAAGAGAGAGAGAGAGAGAGAGAGAGAGAGAGACGAGGAGAGGGAGAAAATGAGTAAAAGTGAGAGCAAACAAGAAAGAAAAAGACAGAGGGAATGAATGAGTGAGTGAAAGAGAGAGAATGTAGATCATCTTTAAACCTGCCCACAGCTTCTTGTGCTGCTAATGAATGGTGAGGACAGAAAAGGGAGGGAGACACCCAGACAAGACTGTCTTTGTTGTGCGTATATGAGAGAGAGAGGGAGAGAGAGAGATTGAACACAACAGATTTATGTCTTACAGGAAGTCTCCCAGTTTTGTGGTGTTGCAAACCACCCACCCCGAGTCAGCTGCATGCTCTGGCTTTTAATTAATAGCCGGTTTCTGTGTGCACACTTCTATGTATGTTTGTATGTATTTCATGTGTGCGATGAGTTGCCTGTATTTATAACGGTTAGGAATGCAGTTTGTCACATGGAGTTTGTAGTTGAAAATTAGTTTTGACAGTGTACTGCTCATCTGCATTTCTGGTTTTGTCTGTTTTGCTGACAGTGGCAGGGTTTCAGTCAGAAGTCTCAGAAGCATTTTTCATGAGAATAACATAGGATTCATAATTTAAATGTTAACTAGGCTATATATCATTGCAGCTGTGTATCTATGTCTCCTGTTTTTTTCATCGTATTTGCAAAAATCTCCATAGTAAAACAATTTAAGAGCTACCCGTAAAACTGAATGAAAGTATTTAACAAAAAAAGCTCCACCTAACATTAGCATTAGGTCATGGCACCTTTGCTAATGTGCTAATGGAATTCAGTGTGGAGAGCTAAACTGCAGGGTTTAACATTCAAAGCCTGCACTTTTGTAATGGGAAGCCCAAACACCGGATGCTAATCTGTGCAGCATAGGTTCATGAATGGGGGTGAGATGCTAATATTAGCTCATGCTCACATCAGCTGAGTCATCTCCTCTGTGTCCTTGGCTTATTAACTAATTTAAGACTGATTGGATCAGTCTTGGACGAACGTGCACTGGCACGCTTATACATAAACACACCAAATTTGAATATCAAAATGGAATTGCTTGACCAGTGAAAACTAGATTAATTCAAAATGGTTGCATCAAGGTGTAAGTAAAACAGATGACTGTGCATATTTTTAATGCACCTTGCAGCATTTAAAGCCATTTATGACATTAACTAAAGCTCATGTTATGCAAACACATCTCGCGAGTCAAAGGCACTTATGTTAAGAATACCTGATGCTCTTTTTCTCCTTTGCCTTGATTTGACTTCATGAGATCATCAGCATACTACAGGTATTGATTTTGCACTCCATCTGCTGGAGTTTTAGCATGCTTAAATGTGTATACCTCATCCATAATAACATGCTACAATACTTGTACTTCTCTTGCTACACTGCTGTAATGTGCAGGCCATGTGCTTTTCATCACAAGCTACACATACGTAGCTCAGACACACTGATAGAATTTAGTTAAGATCTCAGTAGAATGTGAGGATTTTTTTTTTTTTTTACCACAGCACTGTTATTTCAGATCCCTACCTATTAAAGTCTGTCTTTATTTAGCTTTGCCAAGGTTATGTAAACAGACTAGCCATTTCTCTGTTCTCCAGAAATGCCACACATAGCTTTTCCTCTCACTCATAGCTTTTCAAAAACTGTCAAGAGATTGCACTGTTGTCAAATCTCCTGGCAACCCAACAGCATGAAGGTGATGTAAGTTTGGCCCAGAAATCTCCCACATCTTTATTTGCCTCTGAAAAATTGTTTGTCGTGGTTGATATATATATCACTCTAATATTAGTATTTTTTTGATATATAGCGTAGTTACAAAGGGGTATATATAATACCGAAAGAAAGTTGAGAAACACTTTTTTGACTTTAAAAGAGTGTCACTTTCATTTAATACTTTTTATGTTGGATTTAAGATACTGTAGTGTACTCATCCAATATAAAATGTGTACATTTGTGCGAGCTCAACCACAGAATTGAGTATCTCTACCTCTCTCTCTCTCTCTCTCTGTGTCTGTGACAGTTTTCTCTCGAGATGTTAATTCCTCTCCTCCCTGTTGTTGTCATGCTTCCACCAGCAGTGTCTGCACCAGGGAGACGAAGACATATTGGTGTTAATGAAAAGCCCTCCTAAACTTTCCTCCCCACATGAATGTTTAAACATGCTTGTCATAACATTCATTCGCTCACACATGACAGCTAGCATCTGCAGCTGCCTTGCTCGCCCTCAATATTTTATCATACCATCTCCCCTAACCCCATACTAGCACAATGGCTGTGTGTTGGCAAACTGAATTATAATGACTCACAACAGGCTCTGTTCAGACTCACTGCCAGCACAGGCCATACATAATGGATTCAGCAACACCACAGGTCTCATAATGGTACAATTAGTCAATCTTAAATATGAAAGAAAAAGAGAAAGGCCAAATAAAGACACTGTGGTAATAGATAGAGGGGGAAAAAAGCAGACAAATAGTGAGATAAGCAAAGATGACGGGAGAAAGAAACAAAGAAAAAGAAAGAAGTAAGCCAGGGGGAATGTATGTAAAGAAATAAGGACAGAAAAAAATATGGAAAAGCAAATAGAGGCAAAGAAAGAAATAAAGAATCCTCATGTCCATACACAGTATGCTATTCAGAAGTCCCATAACACTGCAGGTCAGCAGTTGTGACCTTGGTGGTTTTTACAGAAGTGGTTCACCATGGTAACGGTTGGTCAGCAACCCTCAGTACACCCCCACACCCCTCATCGCTCCCCAACTGCTTCTCTGCCAATTTGATTGGACACACAATTGAAATGTCATGCCTCAGCAACACACATGCACACGCACCAGATCACTCAGACTGAAAAAGCAGGTCACTTTGTACAAGTCCAAGTAAGAGAACTCAAAGACAAAAGTAATACAGTAAGAGGGGAGAGGAGGTTTCGGTTGAGCTTCATATCACTTTAGTATTTTAGACCACCAGGAAAAACATGTCTGAATATGTGTGTGCCTGAACTCGTAGTTATGGGGTTAACATTGTGTGGCCAACGATGGGACTTAGGCACACAGCATCAAAGCACAGCAGCTTGTCATAGCCTGCGAATACAGAATCAAATGAATATTAATGCGGAACCAATTACCTCAGGGAAATGTTGTCTGTAGGTTAGCTTTGCTAACGCACGTGTCTCACCTTTAGCAAAGTGGAAGCAGTGGGGGGGAAACCCTGAGGGTGGACAGCATTGATGTATTCGTTTTTCTCCTAACAAGCTTGTCTACCCCTGCTAAAATAGAATTGTCCAGCATGCAGCTCCATCCTCCCTCCTCCTATTTCACCTAAATGCAAACTGCATTTAAAAAAAAAAATGAATTCCAGCAACACGGGAACATGTGATACAATTCTTCATGCCTATGTCTGAATGGGGCTTCATATTGGAGCCATGTCTGAAAACGTTATTTGTTTTAAAAGACTGGATAAACAGCAAAACCATTGCCTATGAATGCGTTGCTGAAAATAATATGGTATTTTTCCCCTAATTAACCTATATTTATCTGGGTTAAATAATGGAACACAACAAAACCCAATAAGAAGTGGAAGCTTTTAAAGTCCTTTAAAGAAATTTCCATTTTTACTCACCACTCAGCAGTGCCTACAATTTCAAAAGTCCCCTCTCTTTCCGTGTACTACAGCAGTTTTTGGACACTTTAGAGGTGACATGTACACTATCTTGTTATGTGAGCAGCTTAGCACAGTGTGCCACTGATCTGTGCAGGTCTCTAGCTGCTGCTGATCTACATAAGTGACTGTGCCACATTTAAAGCCGCTGGCTCCTTAAAGCCCCTTCTAAATCAGTGTTAAAGCTGTGATAATAGACCTCACTGACCAATTGATTGGCCTTCATATGTTTACAGCTCACTTTAATTGCCTCAAAAATACCATTTATCAGCCATGTGTGTCCATGTATGTTTGTATGTGTGTGTGCAAGCATGCCTGTCCATCGACAAAAAGGCCTATTGATTTATCAGCATCGGGATTTGTCCCGTTCACCGTACATAAAACCCCTGCGTATGTGCTGTTCAAAATGGGAAATGGCCCCATCGATTCCCTTAAGTTGGAGCCCAAATGCTAAAGATTTTTGGATAAGCTTTCTCATTACTTAAGCTGAAATCAATAGGGGAGAGCATGGGTCTAATGAATGAACGGGCCACAGATCAGATGGGGTGTGCTCATCCCTGGCCTGTCCTGGTCGATCTGTGTGTGTCTGCTTTCAATAGGGTTTCACAGGGAATTTTAAAAATGTTTTGTCTGTGATTATTTCTCTAATATTACCCTTTTCCCTTAATCCTCTCTCTTTAGTTGGAGGTCAGCATGAAGCAGGTGGAGCGACAGAGCAGGGAGCTGTTAGAGTTTCACCAGAAAGAGGAGACTCTTCTCACAGAGGTAAATAAAAAAAGAAAAAATGTCACTGCTTTTCTCTAACCTGTCGGTATCGTGTCAGTGGTTTCAGTATATTCATTTGTATTTCTCCAACCATTTCTCGACTTTAAAGTTGACTCCACAGCCCCACAAAAGTTAAAAATGCAATGAAAATACACCAGGCCTCATGAGGCCCTTTTTCCCCATGGGAGTCAGTGCATGTTGACCTTATCTTTTAGCCTTTGGAAAAAAATGAATAAGTAAAACATATCCAGTTGTCAGTTGCCACTGCAGCTGAGTGAATTTTGCTAGAAAACTAAATAAATATGTTATATAATTGTAGATAAAACACAAAACTTATAAATAGTAGGACACTGTGCATGTGTCTGTGTGAGTCAGAACCAACCAACCACTTCTCACAACCTCAACCCCTTTGGCTCACGTCTTGGATCCCCCCCCCCCCTCTCTTTTGAGATATCAAAATGATATATAGTGGTGCATCTCTGGGAAATAGTTATTGGCTAAGTGTAAAGACACAGTCTTTCAGTGTTAATTATCCAGACACTTGCAATGAGTTTAAATTTGTAGAATTGCCAACTCACAGAATTGACATAATTAGCTACAGATGGAAACAATCAGCTTCACCACCTAAAAATGAGAAGCTGTTGACATATATAGTACTCTGATGACGATCTGCTTAAAAACCGCAATTAATTGAAGTAAATTACTTAACAACTGTAGCATGGATTTAAATAAGAACAAGCATCAATTTGTGTATATCAACAAGTACTCTGGAATACAAATATGACTAACCAGCCCAATTTTCAAATATTAAACTCCCTGTCCCATTGCCTCATTCCCCTCGAAGGTGTCCTGCCTTTTCAGCTCATAAATATGGAAGGCAAAAGATGATGAGATTCACGGACAAGAAAGGAATCAAAATCTATTGTTGCGTGTCCTTTTCCCCGTGTAAAGTTTGGATTAAATGTCACACATTAGCATGTGAACTTTTAAATGAGCTTGTTTGCTCTCCGCAGTGTGGGGCATGTAAATACCCTTCATGAGTATAGAATGGGGATTACTTGAGTGGGGGTCCATAAGAATTGGGAAGGGTAGGACATATTTGAGTGTTGCACAAGCAATTAGGCCACAGCAAGGGACTGGAGTACCAAACAGCTCTATTGACTGGTTGTGTCTCACTGGTACTCCTCACCTGAAGTGGCAGATAGTGGCAGATGGGAAAGCTCCCTGACGGCTTTGGCTTCTGGTGATTTGAGGAAAGGAGATGATTGACAGGCACTCCCAAAATGCTGTGATTGACACACACTGTCAAAATGAATTTACTCACGGGCGAATTTAGGTATGTGTTTGCGGTGATATGCATTGGTACTGGCAGGCATTGCAGCCTTGAAAATGAGGATCAGTGTGGGTGAAGGGAAGTTCTGAGATTTGTGGGATATTAACCTTGTTATAGCAGTGTTGCACAAAATAGAAGTGACTTCTCAAAACATTTAACAAAATACAGTTGCAAGCGATCTTTGCTTCCATTAAATGATGTCATTGAGTTGAAACTTGCTATTCTCATCTTGCGATATTCATTCCACAAAATTCATCCACTTACTGGTGCCAACCTTGTTTGCGTTGCTGCTTTTTGACTTGGTGCTTTGCTCCTGCAAATGTATAAACATTTTTGTGATATGAATGAATATTTAAAAGAAAACTATAGTGTTTCCATAGCTTAGTTTGCAATTGAAATTGTGCAAAAAACAGGTTAATGCACTTTCAAAGATTTTACACACATACAACAATACATGTAAAAACTTATAAAATTATATATATTTATATATGTCAGAGAGAGAAAGAGAGATACATGCAACATTCTGTTTGTGCCGTTGTACTATTCTGTATTTAATATTTTACTTTCATTGATCATAGGTTGCCCTATGATAAAATATATAACAAAAATGCCGATTGTTTTAAAAGAAATCTCAACACAAGCTCATGTTTCGAGGCTGAGTGTGCCAGGATGTGTGTGTACGTTCATGCATGTCTGTGTAGTGAAAGATATTCAGCGATAACCAAACACCATTCTACATTTTCACATGTTTTCATTGACTATGATTCTCTTTGTTTTAAAACACGAGGCTGCTTATTTATCGACATAATTTCCTCTCAGTGAAGGGCTTGTGTCTGTAAAACACATTAAAATCATAATGCAATCTTTGCTAACCCAGGAGCAACGTTATTGTTCTATTATATTCACTGAACAACAGCATCCCAGCCTGTTTATCAATCCAATATCTCATAATGTGCTCTCTGTCTGGTCATTTTGAATATAAAAAGATCTCACAGTGTTATTGTACTATATTTCCTATATTTAGTATTAATCTCTTGTTCTGACATGCATCTCACACATCCAATATGATATTTGATTAGTTGTTGTTTTTTTCATAGTCTCCAGGTGATATTGGATACACATGCAGAGCTGGTATTATGTTGGCTGTTTCATCTGGGTATAAAAATGATTTAGTGTGTACTCAGCATGCAGTGTCATTGACTAGCTTTAATTTCACTGCAAGGGTGGGCTTTATTACTCTGCTAGTCTCAGAACTTGTAAGAGTGTGTTTGTGTGTGTGTGTGTGTGTGTGAGAGAGAGAGAGAGAGAGCGAGCGAGAGAATGGCTGTTTCTATATATTTTGTGTTTTCTTGCTTGCTTGCGTAGCAGCATCCCACACCTGTGTCCACATACGCACTTGTGCATATCTGTCCGTTTCCAACCTCTTCAGCATGTAATTACCATTCAGTGGAAGAATCAGGTAAACCAACACGTGGAACAGCTCTCACATCACACTCGGGCCAAACTGGTGGTCCCAGTGCAAGAAAAAGAAGGGGCTCCACTTTGCTGTGACAAACCTTACTTCTGATCAAATGCTACAGAGCCATAATCATGTTTGTGCCACTGAATTCTTTAACCTTTCCATGACCCCGTTGAATGCCAGCGGCCCAATCACAGAACCTAATTGAATCTGCTCGGCGGCGCCCCCCGACTGATGAAAAAATAAAATTGGAGGTGAAAAATGAATACAGCAGGAGAGAGAGAGAGAGAGAGAGGAGGAGGAGGAGGAGGAGGAGGAGGGGGAGGAGGAGGAGGGAGGTGATGCTGGTGGTAAAGGAGCGGGGCTTTATAAATACACAGATGTGCCCATGAACACATCCAGACACGTACACACAGTCACACCTTTTTCTATCCTGCAGGAGAATGGAGAGTGGGAAATGAGAGGGAGAAAGGGAGGGAGAGAGAGGGAGAGAGCAGTTGTGCCCAGGTTTCTCATTACCCCCTCGGCCCATTCGGAGGATATTTCTATAAGATAATCTGATTTATTTGCAATTTTCCTTTAAGCGGCTTAGTGTTTACCTCCAAGATTAATATTTTTTTCTGTTATTAATATCAGACTGTAATTAGGAGTGATGTGACTTGCGCAGCACTGTTCCGTGGCCGCCAGGCAGCTAGCTGGATGAAACTCTTGTTGCGACTTTGTGATCCTGTTTCACAAGACAAAAAAAAAAAAGAGAAAAGAGAAGGAAGTTTTAAAGGAGGAAAAAGGCTGCAGGCTGGAGATGTAAAATTACAATTGCGACGTACCTGTGTGTGTGTGTGTGTGTGTGTGTGTGTGGCTGTGTGTATAGGACCATATGAATGTGTGAGTGTGCGTATGTGTGTGTGTGTGTGTGTGTGTGTGTGTGTGTGTGTGTGTGTGTGACAGTGTGATGGTCTCCTCTGATTGATAAGGTGTCTGTGCTGGCTGCAGATTGCTCTTGCTGATTGCTTCTGAGAGCTCCAGCTGATTTATAATCAGAGCAGGATGAAGGATTGAGCTGTGGATTGCTTATCTGTTTAGCCCCCTCACAACATAAACTGACAAATTATCATGTTGAACACACACACACACAAACACACGTGCACACACATATCAAAGGGAAAAAGAAACGCAATAACACGGACCATCTCATTAAACATACGCACAGACACACCATCTTATAAGCATAATTTTGGAGACACACACAAGCAGGCCTCACAAAATGTCAGTAGCTTTACTTCTCAGTGCACTCCTATTTTTTTATGATTGCCTAAAAGAGTGCAATCAGTCTCATTTGTTTACATATGAGATGTCTGAATCAGAGATAAGTCAAGTTAAGTTCCAATTAACTTGTTTTATGCATTTAGAGTTTTGTTGACACCTCGGTATGTTTGTGTCACTGATTAGCTCCACACTAAGGAAGAATTATCTGGTGGCTTCTACAAATGCTCATGATCAAGGAAGAGAGCTTTTCCTTTTTTTGGACTCCACTTATCTGATATCCAGCAAACTACAAATCCCAGATTTTTATTGTTCCAGGCGATCGCCCCGATCACCCCATTCCTGGCTTCTCTCCTTTGGCTTCCTGTTTGTTTTAGAATTGATTTGAAGATTTTACTGATCGCTTTTAAAGCACATCTGTGTCTGGCTCCAAGCTATATAACAGAATTTTTAACTCCCTATGAGCCAATTTGCGACCTTAGATCCTCGGTTGTGGTCCTTCTGGCTCGTCCAAAGTCAAGGCTCAAATTGAAAGTGAAGGTGCTTTTGCTGTCAGGTTTCCTGAGCTTTGGAACAACTTACCTGTGAAGTTAAGTCAGGAATCAGTAACTTATTTCACTTTTATGCCATGTCATCCTTTTGTTCTTTTTTGTTGTCTTGCTTCTTATTTTATTTTTATGTTTTGTTTTTACTGCTTTTATCTACGTGGTGCGATGTCATCTTTTATATTGCTTTTATTCTCTCATTTGTATTTCTTATGTTTTAACATTTTCTGATCTCCTGTTGCACATCGTGCATCTTTTGTCTTTATCATAACTGTGTTTTAGCGTCGTCGTTCTTTTGTTTTGGCCTTACTCTTTTGCACTTTCTGTACCTTCCGAGTTTCCCGTTTTTGCTTTGTCTGTCAAAGCTATTTGTAAACTGCTGTTTTTAAAGGTGCCATATAAGTGAAGTTATTACTGTTATAACATTTCTGATTGTGTTTAAAACATATAGTTTAGCTATAGTGGGTGTTTGTTGTTTTCAGTAAAGAGGCAGGCATATTATGTGAGACTAATTTCACCTGGCAAGCCCGAATACAAGCCAGCAGGCTTAAATGCTGACAGGTTTAGTATGCCCTATGGCACTGTGACAGCTTTGTGTGTGTGTTGTTGTGTGTGTGTGTTTATTTCCCTCTGTCTGCTTCTTTCTGTCTTTCCATTTTTACCTGTCCGTCTGATTATCTATTACTTTCTCTCTTTTCACCACAGTTGTTTGTAAATTCACAGTGACAGAATCACGAAAGAAGCACAAAAACACAAAGTACAGGAGCACTTGGCATACAGATGCACATACAGACACACACACACACACACTGACGAATGGCAGCAATTAGATGAGGAAACCAAGCATGTGAGGACAGAGGAGCGCTGAGGGGCTGCAACTGCTGTATGGAACGTGTGTGTGCGCTTGTTGTATGTGTTTGTGTGTATTTGGAAGGTTTTTATCCTTCTAATGCACCATCCATCTGTCTAAATATCAACACTATCTCGTATGTCACTGGACAGTGACTGTGGAGGGGTGCGCTTGGTTGTGAGGCGTTAACATTTGCAATCTTGGACCAAATAAGAAAAGGAGTGGGTTACAACATTATCACTTTGCAAAAACTAATTGCTCTTGGGACCAAAGCTGGAACAGAAATGCTTGTGTATTTGGCAGCAGCCACACTCTTGTACAAAAAACATTACGGAGACGATACGAGCAGACAAGAGTAGAAATGCTTGCAATTTATTTTTTTTCCTCTTGCTCTCGTTCCATGTCAGCCTACTGAGTTGTTTAACCCAGTGACACTGAGACCTTGAACTCTTTGAGCTCTTCTAATCATTTCCTATTGGAAGAATAACCTTTTCACACAGCAGTCACTTCTCAATTTCCATTTTAACATGAGAATTCAGCTTTTTAAGAAATTCCTCACAGCAGCCTCACTCCTCTGAATCAGTCACATCTCTATTTTTCTGTCTACAGTTTCTGTCTTGTAGCAAATCTCTGCATCTTTTCTAGGATTTCACTGCCTTTTCCTAACATTTTACTGGCCTTTTATTTACATGTTTTCACAGACAGTCTTTTTAGGAATGTGATCTCCACTCTGATCAAGTTGTTTTCAATAGAATTCGTCTTTTAAAGAAACTCCTCACAGCAGCTTCACTTCTCTCAATCACTCACATCTCTGTGTATTCCAGTTGTTATCTTTTAACAAACATCTGCATCTTTTCTATGACTTCCCTGCCTTTACTTAACATTTTACCATTTATATCTTCTCGCGGACATTATTTGTAGATAGTCTAGTCTTAAAGTTTTTTTTTTTTCAAACAACCCAGAATGCCTTTCATCCATTATTTCCTATTTTCCCAAACACACGTCTGTTCCTAAAGCTGCAGTGCTTGATAGCTTTTTTCAAGTGGTCTGAGCGGAAACAAGAATTCTACACACTTTTGTGGGCCCTGAGTTTTGGGCTGTAGAAGATCTACCCTGTGACACAGACTTTGGCTAATCACAGGTGTTTTCAGGCAGGTAGGGTGGGTTAAGTACGTGATTGACAGCTGTAATTACCAATCACTGATCAGATTCAGTCAGATGTGACTCTACTGCTCTACTCTGTGGCTCAACATGGACGCTTGGAAAAGTGTCTTCTCTTTTCCATAGCGACGTGAAATGGCGTCAAATCACCTATATTTTCTTTTGATTTGGACTGAGAGGAGAGAGGTGCAGACGGAAGGTGCGTATTTCAAATTCTTGCATTCCCCCCCGCCCCGATTTCAGGTCCTGCAGCTCTAAAAGATACTATGGTTACGTACGTAAGTTACGTACTTTAAAAGTTGCAGTTTATAATGTACAGAAGTCAGATCATTTCAAATCATATGGTTAATTCAGATTTATTAATAAAACCATATGACACATCAAGTTCATCAAGATACAGCTGTTCATGCACATGACAGATTTTTAAGCCAGTCTTATTTTCTAGATTTTAGGCTGCACAGAATCTAACTTTTAAAAGAGTAACCTATCTGCATTTTGTTCTGTATTTGAGGGTTTAATGAGTGTGAGAGCAGGTTTGTTTTTTAGTTCATGTGAAATTTCTGGGCTACTGATTTATTCTCCTCTCTGTGGGATGGTGCAGATTTTACAAGCAGGTGTATGTGTGTGCGTATATAGATTTGTATTTATGACCGGTGGAGATGTGTGTTGTATGTGACACAGCTACTGATGAATTACTTCACTTCTGATTGCTTACATCACAAATCATCCCCATATTATAACCCTTCTCATGCAAATTAGAGGTACAGTCAGTGTGTCTGTGGGTGCACATGAGAAAGACAGAGAGTAAAAGAGAGAAGGCATGAATATGTGTTTCTACAAGATACTGCTAGATGTTATTTACATATAAACTAAATGTACACTGAGTTCATAAATGTAGCCTATGTAAGGTATATATGTGTATTATGAATGAGTTGAGTAAGTGTGTGTGTGTGTGTGTGTGTGTGTGCGTGTGGTAACCCTGTATCGCTGCCGAGCTCATTTCTCTCTGAAATCAAAGTTAAATGGGTCATCTATCATGAGAATATGTGACTGGGACACTTGTCTCTGCCACGCTTTGTGTGGGTGTGTGCGAATATGCACACAAATGCAAGGTGTGTGTGTGTTTCTGCGCCGGTGCGCACCCTCTTGTGTGTGTGTGTGTGCATGTGTGTATGTGGCGGCCACTTGTCTTTGCCTGTGCTATGATTAATGGTTTACATTGGGCTGTTCAGCCATGCATGTTTCTTGGTTTATCGTTTTATGCTGTCTCCAATTAAAGCTCCATAACTTGAGTGATGGCTTCACGCCAGTGTCCATCAATAGAGGCCATCAGTGGCCTTATGCATTCAGGATATGGAAGCCACACACTAACTAATATCCTTTGGTGTCAAAGCCATCGGGCAGTCTTTGTGCGTAAATATGCAAATATCTGTGTGTGTGTGCACATCTTTCTTTCATACCTCTTTGGACAGTGTCTTGTACTACTCCAATATTTCATTTTAAAATATAAAACATCTTACTTTATTTAACCGTTGAACAAAATCTATTTATATTTCTTAAAATCTGATAACAACTCAAAGAAATTGTCAATCAGGAAATATGATCTAATCAGTATCATCAGTCATCATGCAATAACCCTAAATATTTTCACTTTATTAGCCCTACTATCTCTTTATTATGAGAGAAGCAAAACTGAAAGCCCCTTTTCAAGGATGTATAATTTACTAGTGTCATTTTACACACATGTCACTGTGTGTGGGCAGGTGTGTCTTTGCCTGGAACATGATAGGGATATATATACATCTGCACGTGTGAACTTATTCGTGTGTGCACCACACAGGCATGCACGCGCCACGCAATATAATTTCACGCAATATTATTTCTCATATAGCTGTAATGACATTAGGCCGATATGTTGATTATACTGTCGGCAAACAGCAGCCAGCTGATTGGGTTAGCATATTACCTTATATCACATCTCTCCATTCATCCCTGTGTTTTTTTATTGCCCTCATTTTTCCAAATCACTTCCCACTTCCCCAGTTTCCTGGGCGAGGTTCCAGGCTATGCAATCAGGTGATGTGGAGTAATATGATGATAGGAGGGCACAACAATGCAAGTCAAGAAAAGCTCAAACCTGAGAGTAGCTGGTGCTGTTACATGTCTGTGTGATGTATAAAGCTTTGTGATAAGTGTTAACCTCCAAATACAGGGATACTTTTACTCATTTAGTCATTAATCGCCCTAATAAAGCCTACATGAGAATATAAGCTTTGTGCGTGAAATATATTGTGTATTATTATTATATTTTGTAAAAAAAAAAAAAAAAAATTATAATTGGTGGGATTTAGTGAAAACACAAAATCACAAGAGGAGTGTGAGGCAGGAGGCAGGAAAGATATTCAGAGCAGACGTTGTTTGAGAGATTGAGATTTCATTTGCCGCTGGGCCATCAAGTGATGACAATTTTGGCTTGTCTGTGTGCCTAAGTCTGCATGTATGCACACATCAATGATTATGTGTTTGCACATACGGTATTTACATGAACTGAATTACTTCATCACAATTTCCTCGGTATGTACAAAAAATGCACTACTGAAAAAAAAAAAAGACTCACGTTGCTGTTTGGCTTTTAAAACAACAACATGAACATGTCTTGCAGTCATGATAAGAAGTTTCACGGCATATTGCTAATGGTGTTATTCGATATTTTTACCCCATGTACAGGTAATGATTTAGCCATGGATAGTCCACAGCATGACACACAGTCAGTAAATGGAAAAAAGATAACAATAACAATAACTCACATCAACCATATATAGGCTGCTACTCCACGTCATGGCGGTATGACACCAGGAGAAAAATGAACTGTGGTTATCTGGAAATTAAAAAAAAGGAACTGATTTAATATTCAGCAGTAGCTGAAGGGGCTGGGGGGAGGGGAAAGAAGGCGGACCTATGGATGGGGGAAGGGGTGGAGACGATGAAGATGGAGGAAATTAATCAGTGGTATCATCTCTATGGGAATTTAGCTAACCACCGACCTCAGCGCTTTAGTCAGCCTATAAGGGAGCTGCTATTGCTGCTGCTGCCATAACAATCCAAGCCCACCTAATCACCATACAAATACACAGTCATCAGACATACAACCCTAGAACACGCCTCGCTTTATCAAAAATTCAGTCGTTATTTTGTTTTTACAAGAATTCCAGTGTTGCTTACAACTTGATTTTGCCAATGTTTGTAGAAAGAAGATTGTTCAGTTTGAGTGAAGACATAAAAATGATAAAGCTGGCTGACTCAAACTATCAAAGCTTTGACTTCATGACAGCGAATAAATAAGATCCTCTATGTTTCAGGCCGAGGCCAAAATGGTGTCTCTGAGGAGTGAGCTGTGCGCCTTACTTGAAAGAAGGATGGAGGAGAAAGAGGCAAGGATTAACCAACTTAATGGCGAGTTAAATAAAGTAACACAGAAGGTGAGAGAGCATAAACACACGCTTCAAATTCTTGAATTTGTTTTTAAAAAAATTTTAAGACACGATTTTATGACTGCTAAAGGACAAGACAAACTGAGGACGTTTCATGTGCAGCTCAGACCTTTCAAGCACACGAGTTCACATGCGGAAAAGCTTTGGAGCAAATTAAAAATTACATTGCATTGTGAAGCTTTGGCTAATATTATTGTTTGACCCCTGGGATTCCGTAAGCTAATTTAACTATGCTATCATAGCGCTTCAATCAGTTTTCCACCCACTTATTTTATACCCTTTCAATTATACAGATTACTAATGCTGCGGGAGCTTATTGAGCTGTACTTCTGATTCAAAGGCACACCGGCCCATTGAGGCACAAGCACTACCAGAAACACACATGCACACACAGACCACGCGAATACACACCACTTGATCTGCATATCATTATGCTTTTGATCGAATGCCAAGGTTTCCCTGAGAAAGACATCAGAATCAAATGGAGCGAACATGTACACAACACCTGTAGGATTTGTGTGTATGTGTGTGTGTGCGCGTGTGCCCATGAGAGAGGCAGCTGTGAAATCTGCACCTGTTTAATTGAATTAGCCTTGTTAATGTATTCACGCTGGCTGCCAAAAAAGCATGGCATTAACAAGCTCGTTAGACCAATTAGTTAATTAATTGTCTGTATAGCAGCAGCTTCCCAAAGAGCTGCGTCTTCATTATCTGATGGCTGCTGCCTGTTGGATCACTGAATGAGAGCTGATAATGCATTGCTGTCACAGGGCGCTCACGACTCCGTGTGTGTGTGCGCTTCTGCGTGTCTCCAAATGTCGCATATATACATATATATTGCACGCGCGGTCCTTTCGGGTGCCAACGTGCAGAAATGCAGGTATGTGCAAGAATGCTTGTGTGTGGCAGACTTAGAATATGGCGGCCAATATCGGTGTGCATATTGCAGTGAAAGGTTATGTGGGGGCCGTCACTCCCACAGGTAAAGACAGAGCAGTCCTCCTAGCCACTTTCTAATCTCTCTTTTATTAGAAGTTAATATCTCGCCTGCTCTTTCTCACTCCACACTCCCACCTGCTTAGAAATGGCCCCGCTCCATCTTTTTAATTCAATTATATTAGCCACCCTCTCTCTCTCTCTCTCTCCGTGCCCATAACTCCACAACTCACATCTCTCTCTCTCTCACACTCAATCTCTCTCTTTTCAGTCTCTGTCTCTTTCCTCCTCACCCCTCCTTCCTTTGTCCTCAAATGTTCCATTTCTATTCATAATCCTAGATGGAGGATAGACTTCGGCCAATCAAGGATTTGCGAAAGCCACTCTCCCTTTCTCCTCTCTTCCGCCTTGGTGGCAAAAACATACGATGGCTAGGAGGACAAAAAAAAAAAAGTAGAGGAGATGGCAGGAGGAGTAGAAGGAGGAGGAGGAGGAGGAGGGGAAGGGGAGTTGAGGGGAAGACCCCAGGGGCGAAACTTTGATTGCTAAAGTAATGAGACTTGATCAGATTGAGGTTTCTCTCTCAATAGGGGCTCTACTAATATGAAAGTCTAAGGCTTAAGCACTCATTTGAAATAAAATCGCAAATCTGATATTCTTTCTTCCGGACTTCCAGCCAAGGTCCGATACTCCCCCACTGGAGAATTAAGTCTTCACACAGACCACATGGGAACTTTTAATCATCTCTGATGGTGGCAGATTTGGAGATGAGAAAAATCACCGTAATGTATTAATTATGTAACAATATTATGGAGTTCTGAAAGTCAGTGCCGTAAAGACCTTGGGCTATAGTCGGAATTGTGACAGACGCGGTTATCCTTAACTAGCTGATAGGTGGATAGACAGGACTGGCCCATTGTAGCGAGGATCATAATATCAGCAGAATGCTATACAGATTATTTCAGAGGAGTGCTGGATTCATAAGGAATTAAAACCCATGGTGAAGGCAAACTGTGCTGTTTATATGCAAGTTTTTACATGACATAGATAGTGCTCATACCCACACAGGCACATCGTTTTACGTATAGCCTTTACGTGTATGATATGAATTGATAGTGGTAATAATAAAAAAAGGGTTCTGTACAATATTTGTATTATATGTTGTCGGTTAGGAACAAAATTATGGATTTTGCACGCACGAGTACATATAGTAAAGGCCTTTACGCACTGGAGACGTGACGAATAAATGACATAAAAATGCAAAGTGATCGCCTGTGAATATTTTGCAGCAAAACTATTCATACCGCTGTGTTCAATAAAAGGTCAGAATAGATTGTGCCAGCTCGTTTTTCAGAAAGAAATGAAAGACTGAGCATCATAAGAAGCTTACGTGTGATCCCATATGTATGCTCCAGTGTCTTTGAATAGTCTATACACAGTGGCCAGGTAAGAAACTACACATAGGGCCTCTTGTATTTGATTATGTTGTTAATATTACATAAACTGCTCACTGCCCTGATTGATAGCCTGATTGTTTGATGATGGTATTGCATTGTCCTTTTTCCCTATAACACAGCGTGGCTAGAAACACCAGCAGGTGTGCCATTGTTTACATGACGTGATGTCTGTTCCTCACATGATTGGTAGATGCCTTTTTTTTTTTGCTGCAGGTATATTCATGTTCTATGTGAAACTACTACAAAAACGACATTGACGTGCGTACGTAATAGCATGAAAAAAATGCCTCCGGTTTATAAAGGCCTTAAGAAACATGCCAATAGCTGATTTTGAGAACATTTCATTGCTTTTACTTGATGTAATATTGATAGTAATAATGTTTTAAATGTTGAGCAAATGCCTTTTGTGTTTCATAATAATTTTTCATCTGGAATCCCTCTTGCACTGTAGATGGGTTAACATAAAGAAGACAAACTTTTACCCACTTTTCTAATATTTTTAACTGGGCTTTTGCAATCTACCTGGCTTACGCACTGGAATTCACACATTATTGTATCGGTTCTTTAAAACGTATTTTATTTCCCAATAGTCACACTAAAATCTGCGGAATATCCACCTAAAAGAATAATTAAATTCAGTGTCGCAATACTGACTGCCTCATGGCTTGTAATTGTTACCATCCATTAGCCATACTGTGAATGAGTTGACTCCATAAAAGACAACCTTTAACTCCGTGTTACAATACATTTGATGATATATATACTAGATAGGGTGTCTGGAGAGCTCTCTGAAGGAGGCTGAGGAGTCTGTGTCCTGGCTGTGTCAGTGCCAAGACAGAAGTACAAAACCACAGTCTGCAGAAGGATACTGTATGCCAGGTACTGCTCTGTCTGTGTGTGTGCAGAGGTTGTATATAGTTCTATCTGCATGTTTCTCAAACGTCAAATCAATCAGGTTATCAAGCAGCATTTTTATTTGTGTGCGCATGTGTACGGAAGAGATTTTTTGGGGTTGTGTGCATGGTATGTGTTTGTATATATAAACTTGTGTGTGTTTGTGTGTTTGACTGTCTGCGAAGCCTCCTTACTAATCTAACACAGGGCTCATTTAACACAGTGCTAATGAATAGGGGCTTTGATTTGGCAAGGGGTTTTGAACCACAGGCCCACACACACTCACATTCATGCACGGGGTGAGGAGTTCAACCACTGTCTGCTTCCTCAGAAATAATTAGTCTCTTCCCCCGATAATTACACGAGAACTAATTAATTTGTTTTTGTTTTTGAATATACATATGTATACATTGTCTCACTGCATTGTCATGTTGCTGCAGATGGTAAGTTTTCATGTTGGAGATTCAACGTCCGACTATATGTGTGTCAAAAAAAAAATCCCCAACAAAAAAAAAAAAGATTCCGGACAAAATGCCAGGAAGCAAAAGCCATTAATGGACCAGAGACTAATGGACCTCACACAAAAGTGAAACTGTGTTTTCATATTTGATTAGCACACCATATTTTCAAATGGTTTTTAATGTCAGAAAGATTGCAGAGGTACACTGTAATGTCCATGAATAAGGCTGAATTGTGGTAGTGCAAGACGCACTTGAAGGTAACATATTTCAGGTACAATAGTGAAAATATAAGCTTCACCTAATGTAAAACCTGCAAGAGAAACTTTCCCATTTTGACTTGAGTCTATGTTACCAGTCCTTCTAAAGCAAAAAAAAAAACTTTAAAAATCCAGTCGGTAGGTAGGTAAAATGTAAAAGCAGCAATAGTATAAAAGATCGAAATAGTGGTGAAAAATTGTAATGGTCACATGTATTGGTATGTTCACATACTGTATAGGTGTACTTACAATAGGGTTTTGTGTGTGTGTGTGTGTGTGTGTGT
>JAPQRN010000014.1:16397030-16415118 GCA_037367275.1 Coranthus polyacanthus | reverse complement strand
TGTGTGTGTGTGTGTGTGTGTGTGTCTGCTAGATGAAAGAGAGAGAGGAGCATGTGAGGCATCTGGACCAGGATGTGGTTGGTTTGCAAACCACACAGGACTCTCTGAAGAGAACCTTGGCTACGAAGGAGAAACACACACAACAGCTGGTCCGAGACAACGCACAGCTCAAAGATAGCCTGGCTGCACTGCAGAGCAAAGTAGGTAACACAGACACAGACGCACGCACACAAACACACACACACAGAGGGGAAGCACTTCTTAAATAAGGAACAGAATTGGGCAACCTTCTCTAAATCAAATCCAGTCAGGTACATCGGGGAATTCTCCTCATTTTTTACTTCCTTCACAGTTAATCATCCGTCTTTCTTCCCCTCCTCCTACGCCTTCCCTCTCTCGCCCTCTCTCCATATTTAATAACTCATCGCCACCATCTTAGCTCCGCAGAGGGTTAGCTCATTGTACAATAAAGAACCATGTTTGTATGAATATCACTTAGCCTAGACAGAGAACAAGAGCGGGGGAGGGGTTAAGTCTTGCTTTGTTACTCTTTTGTTCATTCATTATTTTTCTTCAAATATTTATTTCTTGCTTTTTTCTTTCTCAGATGCTTTTTTTCTTTTGTCTCCCTCGTCCAGTCTTCGCCCATGCCCCAATGAGAACCAATGGTAATGAATGGGAACATTAAAGAGTCATAGGCATGATGAATGGAATGGCCTTTAGGTTTCTCTCGTTGTCCTTTCCCTCTCTTTCTTATAATTCCCTCCCTCTTTCTGTCTCACTCCCCCTGTATTTCTTCTATTCCTCTTACCCCTCCAGGAGTGGTGCGTGGCAGTGATGTGTTTTAGGCTTGTATTAACCCATTTACTGTGTCCTTGACCAAACCAAGTCATTCATTTGCTACTAGTGTTTTATTGGCGCGGTTGCCTGCCAGCCAACTAAATGAAGTACTTTCATCATAAAAGGATGTAAGTTACTCCAGTTAAGGAACACCTGAAGCACTCTATTACTTTTCTATCACTAACTAGACAAGATGTACAAAACGATAATGAACAAAAACAACACTACTTCAACCTTACACCCAAAGTATAGCGGGTGACTCTAGAGATAATAGGAATAACTTAAACCACTCTTGGTTTCTTTCAGCCATTGCCAGGTTGTGTGTTCATAAGTCTGGAAGCATGTGTGATGGTAAGCAGCCAGAAAATGAACCGCGACTTGTTGTAAGCTTTGGTTTAGGTTTTAAAAAGCGCTAGTCTAAAGATAGTGTCCTACGACTTTATGATGTGTAGTCAAGCAGTTTTATTGGTCCTCAGACAAAGCGGTAACTGAAGGGCTCCCCAGCCTGATACAAAGCATTTATGATGTGCCTTTTCAATGCTATGGAGACAGAGCAGAGACAAACGTCCCTAAATTACACTTTGGTCTCCTTGTGTCTTGTTGAAACGGTTCATCTTCTGCGCCTCTTTCCTCAGTCTCTGCACCGTCCACCGGCCCCTTCTCAGCCTTCAGCCAGGGCTTATTGACAACTAAGCATACTGTACTTAACTCCACACATTTCTCCTCATCTCTGTCTGTTTCTGCTCGCCTCTTAGTTGCAGACCAGTGAGTGCATGGTGAGTGACATCAGTGAGTCTCTGGATCAGGCCAAAGGCAGTCTGGACAAGGAGAGACAACAGAACCAGCAGATTCAAGACCAGCTCCACCATGCCCACAAAGAAGTGGAGCGCCTGCAGCAGGAGATGACTCATTTGCGTCTCACCACTGAAAAAAAGGTAATTGGTTTATTCCTCAAGGTCTACATTCAAACATTAAATTATGAATACTAGCAAAAGCCTTGCTTGTCTAACTTTGCAAAGTATTTGTGATGGTTTTTCTGGAGACAAGCGCATTTCACTTCACTGTTTTTGGCCATGTGTTGTTGACACTGATACATTATCACCAAGAACAATTGCTTGCAAGGTCAAGAAACATTTTCTACACAAATTGGACAGTGTCAGCCAGAAAATGGTTAAACTAAAAATACATAGTTTCTCCAGGATGGAGATGAAATATAATATTCACTTTAATGTAATGCATTGTCTTTTTCCACAATGGTGCTGATAAGAGGGGGTCGTACAGGTGATGGATTCATTTAAATATTCAATTTTCAAATGTAATATTCACTGTGACAGGCATTGTCTATTTCTACAATAGTGCTGATAATAAGGTTTTAGATAATGGGTAATGGGATGTTCTGATATTTAGAGCCTTATTAAATACATACACTTTTGACGAAGACAGACTTTGGATTATTCTGCTTAAATTTGATTTTTTTTTTTTTTTTTCTTTCTGGAATGATAGCACAACTCAGAAATCTCATGTTCGTATGCTGTGCTGCTTTTGAGACCTTTTTTAGCCTGCCCTTTCTGTGATATGCCAAAAGCATATGTTAGTGCTTAGTGGTTTGTGTTTAACCTTCAATTAACCAGGTTGGAAAGATACTTTTCACTAAGCCACTGGTGAATTTCAAGGGCTTAGATTTGTGAAAAAGGGAAGCAGCACAGTAGGTTCAGTCCTTTTCACTGGCAAGGCTCTTCACTGACAATACTTAATTTTCAAAATATTTGTATGGTTAAGGTCAGGACCTCAGGAGCTATCACTGAGGCTATTGTTACTTCAGTCATACAGTTTGCGTCCACATTTAAAATACTACATGCTCCATAGCTGTGTTATACAAAATACATATCACGCGCTAGATCTGTGTAAAAGTGTTCAGATGTGTTTGCGCAGGTGTATGTGTACACTCATCCATGTGTATACTGTTGTGGACATACGTGCTGTCAATTGTACCATATATTATTTGTGCATGCATATATATATATATATCCAGAATATGTGTCCATGTGTGTGTGGGGTTGTATCTTTCATGTTTGGATTGGTTAAGTCAACGTATGGATCATTACACTCTGTCCAGGGATCTGGTTTCTGTTCCACATCTGGCCCTGGTTTATACACCAAAATGCTGGGTCTCTGATCTATTACGAGCTCTCTCTCTCTCACAACACACACACAGAAGCACATACGCACAGATCTGCATTTATATAGACTTTTTTTTTTTTTTTCCACCGTTGCGTGGACGGTGGAAGTAGTAGGTGTGTGTGAGAGAGAAGGAACGGTCTTGCTTCCACTTGGATATAAGTGAAACTGAGAGAACTTAAGTATTTTCCTCTGCAGCTTTAAATGTCCTAACATTAGCACAGCTGAACAAATACTGTCAACTCTCCTCCATCTGAAATGTACTCTGCTGATTCATTCTCCCTCTTCCTTTCTCCCCCTCTCACATAGTCATTTTTGCCTAGAAGAATAGGAAATCACTTTGGCTTTTCTTTGGAGAATGAGTGGTTTTTTTTAGCTTATTCACTGAAGCTGCTGTTCTGAACATGGAGTCGAGGAGGGAAAGTACCAGTCCAACTTTTGTTAGCTCTGGGAGACAACTTTGTTACCATTCAGCTATATTTAGGCATGTATTGACAATTTACTTATAAGGCCACTAAAATAATGCGTGAGCGAAACACTGTTGTTGTTTAAAAATGTCTTCAGGCCAGTTCAGGTCAGTGGCAGAGAAGAAAAACAAAGATGACAGGAAATTCACAAAATAAAAGCAGATGTTTGCTCCTTTATGCTAAAGCCCTTTAATTTCTTTTTAATCCCTTTTTCCCTCTCTTCTCTCTTTTTGTACTTGTTTTTCATATTTACTAGTTAGCTCTCTTTCTCTCTTTCTCTCCATCTCTCACACATCATCATCACCATCTGAAGCGCCACATGTTGCTGTAGTTTTAACATGTGGCGTTGTGTCGTTCAGATTCCTCCATTCGGGAACCTGAGGTTAGTTAAACCATACACATGACAAGAGTCTTTGTCTCTGAGATGACCTGCTCCATCTCAGACTAAAAGTCGCATACACGGTTCTCTGGAGGGTTCCCTTTGAAGTGTTCAGTTCGTAAATTCACTAAGAAAATAAGAAAGGATGGTGCTAGTGAGTAAGACAGAGAGAGGGATTTAGTGTGAGAAACATGGGGAAAGGACAAGAGTTTGTTGAGGGTAGGGAGGGAAGATAGAAGAGATACGGGTAAGATCTCATGTGATCTGATGGGTAGAGTATTTAATTTACAGCAGACTGAACTGTAGACATGAGATTCAGGACAATTAAAGTCATAAAATGCAGCCATTGTGTCTCAGTTTTGTTTGAGGGGCTTGTGCAGATTTGGTGGATGTGGTTTTGTCATGTGAACGTTCAGGCCCTTACACTGTGTCTCTTCGCAGCCTCAAAATAACATTTTAGGATGTTTGATCCTGGATACATTAGCGTCTATTCAAAGCAAATAAAATGTACACTGATAAAAAATACCGTTTATTTTTTTCCCATTTTGTTGTTGCATGAAAGCGTGTGGTGTTACTGATTATCAAGTCAGTGCACTTGTAGGATGCGGCATGAAGAAAAAATGAATAAATTAATGTCAATTCAGTTTGCGATGTCCATTCTGTTTATTTAGTGTAAACTCTTCAGTGCAGTCTGCAGCTTTCCCATTGGGACTTCAGTTTAGAAGTACACGCTCGTAGTTCTGCTGCTGCATAAAGTGCATGGGATAAAAGAATTCAAATGGCTTATTATTTGCAATGGACAAGAGGGGTGGGCGAAGTGTGAAAGTAAACAAGAAGAAAAGGAGACAGAAAAAGCGGTACAGTGTGAGGTAAGTGGTATTGTGGAAGGTTGTTCAAGCCTTCAAGGTTGGACTTGGACAAACATTGGTCCTGCTCACACTGCTTTACAACCATCAGAATAGCTTACTGATTTTTCTCTCTCTCCGCTTTTTCTCTTGATCTCCCTTATTGCTCATTTCTTTTCGTGCCTTGCCACTTCTCCCTTTCATCCCCCCCGTCTCCACCCCCACCCCCAACTGTTCAAATATTATTTCTCCCCCTTCTGTAGTCCTCTCCCCCCTTTTTTCTCCCTCTCTTTATCTTGTCATTGCCTGTCAGTAGGGATTCTATCTGCACAGAGTGTTGTGTGTGTGCGTATGTGTGAACACATTGAGACTGAGATACACTTAAGAGCTCATTGATTTAAAAATACCTTCGATATTGGAGGTCCCCTCCTGCAGATTCGTTCAGGAGCTTATCACACACACGTAGACATCCACGTAGAGATATGCATAAACCAAAGCTCCACTCCAAAGTTTCTTCTTAAACTTTGTGATTGACCTAGTTAGCGTGTCGTTTTGACAAGTTGTCTGTTTTGACACGACATCCTCCAGTGTTTATCAACATCCATTCTGCCTATCACACGCTCACATTGGGAATTCGCGAACACACACACATACACTTAAAGATAAATCAAGCTAAGATTTAAAATTGGCAGGAAGTGAGTGTTGTATTTGCTGTGGGTAAGTGGAGTGACTCGCATTTGCAACATGAAGAAATGCCCAGGTCATCCCTTTGTGTGTCTAAATTTGTTTGCGCTATTGTTTGTGATGTGTGTGAAATGCAGAGCACACATTCTATTATTCGTGTCCAGGTTGTTACCTATTTTTATGAGCACTTAATTTTTACTTGGCTGATGGCTGTTGCATGGCAGTGTGTATGCAGTTTTTTTTTTTTTTTTTTTTTGCTGTTGTTTTTTTTCCTCTCTTTTTCTCCCCTTGCCGTAGCTCACGTTTAGTGTGTTTAGTGAGCCTGGCCGCTGACAGCCAGAGGTGAGGGGTCAAAAAGCCAAGTTAACTCCATCAATCCCCCAGGACAGTTACAAACGAGCACTCAACTCCGGTCAAAACAATCTGTGGATCATGCAGGACGGACGAAAGGTGGGGAGGGATGGAGAGAGAAAAAAAAAAGTTAATGCCAATGCTGCATCGAGTTTGTATATTATAGAAACAACTGTGTGGCACAAATTAAATCTAAAAGTACAGGTGTGGAAGCTTTAGGCCCATTCGGAATCGTACAGTAAATTGCCATGTATATATGTGTTGCCAGTATAGTGCTTGTTCAGTCTAGCTCTCCTTTCAGCCTCTTACAGCAAAGCCTCAATATACCTTAAAGATATAGACAAACATTAGTGCTGACAAGAATCCAGAAATAAATTAGGGACCTCTTTGGCTTTAAACTGACAGTACACACTGGCAGATAAATGGCCATTTTGGCTGACCTCGATCAGAGAAAAACCTTGAAAAGACAGTCTCAGTGAACATATAGGAGAGACAAAGAGGTCGAAATCATTTCTCCGGCAAAACCTATAAGGAATCACACGTGTAACAAAAGCACATGCAGGCGCACACACGTTTGGGGTAAACCTGAAGTGGGTAATTAGGGAAGGTCACCAAGGTAACAGACAAACACAAGCAATTTTCAGACGCGCTGTATACTCAAGAGAAGCATAAACAACTGTTTTCCTTTGTGTACCGACGTCCACCCACCGCCACCGCTACCTTAAGCGCAAATATGATAACAAGAGTGGAATATTTTATCTCAAGTTTTGTGACCCGAGTTCCCTTTTTTACTGAAATGCACTTTTTCTCTTGCCAGTAACTTATGGAGATAGGATTTTAAAGACATCAGTATTTGTGTTTTACAATTAAAGTAGCACGATCCATCTTTAAAGTATGAGCAAAATGTGTTTGTCTTTCAGATTCAGAAGAGAGAGATTAAGGTGTGTTCGCTAGTGACGGAGCTCACAGAGAGTAAGACGCAGCTCGCTGATTGTCAGAAACAGGTAAAAAAAAAAAACACAGCTTCTTTATGCCATAGTTTAGGCCATGATGTGTTATGTTGACTCTACTGAAAGACCATGTCCTTATATTCGAGTGTGGATTTACTGTAAATAATACGCATATCTATAGAATCTTTTTATAACATTTTTTTTATGTTAGTGGAATCAATATCTAGACCTGTAGAATTTACAGTAATTATACATTTTATGTATAGCACAATAGTAAGTGATGAGAACAGACTGTGAGCTTGGAATGTTGATTATTGTATTGTTTTTTTTCTGTTATAAGTGCTTAAGCAAAATTGTAGTAATAATTGCAAGGTTTAATTTTATTGTATATTTTCCAGTTGCTTAGTAAAGAGAAGTCTTTGAAAAAACTCTGCGAGGAGAGGGACGAGCTGCAAGCGAGGATGGAGGAGGACCGGGACAGGGAGTGTGTTCACCTCAACCAGACCAAAGAGAGACTAGAGGCTGCCTTGGCTCTGAGCCATGAGAAACTGCACACCTCAAACCTGGAGGTTCATGTTTTTTTTTTTTTTTCTTGTCTGCCTGTGTTTGTGTGCATTTGTGTGTCTGCTTGTAAAGATCTAGCTATAGAGAGCAAAATCTCATGTAATCAAAAAAAAGCAACAAAAAAAAAAAAAGCAAAAAACATAATGTACTGAGCTGAAATGTATGATGAAGTTGTCTATGTGTGTTTTCTCCGTGTTAAGGTCAGGAGCAGAGATCAGTTAATTCTGCAGCTGAGGGCTGAAATGAAGACAGCGAAACAGAAGCATCAAAGGACACAGGAAGCGGTGTGTTGGCTTTATATGCACCTTCTTGTCATTATATTGCATTTTCAGACTACATTGCTGTATTTGTGTGTGTGATTTGAGCATATCTTCAGTAACGGTTCTCTGTATTAATAACCACACCTACCTGTGGAATCTTTATGAAAGTCGGAAATAATATTTTAGGTACGTTTTTACTTTTTAAAGGTAAATGTGTTCAGTTCATTTTCCTTTTTTTCCCTTTTTATTGCCAATTCAATATCCTCCAGCTATGCGCTATGAAAAATAGATTTAGTTTTACCGTTTTTCTTTTCTGTTCTTCCATTTTAAATTTGTCTTAGGGCTTACATTTAGTTGTAGGTAGTAATCTAGGGGTCTTAAACCTGTCTTTCTGTTTTTTGTTTTACCTTTTTGTATGCTGAGGCAAGTTTGAGTGAGCACCCTCACTCTGTTCTTTTTTCCAACAATGCCCTTCTTTACACCCACATAGTTGCAGACACCCACTCGAGGGGAGTGCCCAACAACAGTCTTGTACTGTTTGCTACTGAGCAACTCCATTAGAGCAGTGGGAGGCATAGCACCTTGCTCAAAGGCTCCTCGAAAGTTGGAGCAAAGGAAAAAGGAATCGTTACTCCTTCATGTCTGTTGTGCCCAGATTTTCCCAGCTGGTCCTGAGACTAAACTCGGAAACTGAATCATGCTTGTTTTTCTCACTTTTAGGAAACTGCAATCCTCTCTTGCTGTTTCTTTTACAAGGAGAGAGATGGGCATGTGTTTTATCTCCATCTTTTTTTCATATTTTCTTTTTTCCTCTCTCGTCATGCACAGATGGAAGTACTGGAGGGTAAAGTTAGACACTTGAACCAAAAGGTCAGAGGACACCAGGAAGAGTCCCATCAGTTAAGTGAAAAGGTCAGAGATATTGAGCGCCTTAAAGACCAGAAGGAGAAAGAACAACAGCAGCTACATGGTCAGCTCTGTATCAGTCAGCAGCAGGTAAAGAAAGCCTCCTCTCCTTTCCTCTCCTCTCTCACCACCCATCCTACAGGTGGAAGCTCTGGTGAAATCTATAGATCAGTTGAACTCTGACCTGGAAGCTGTGAAACAGGCCCACAAAATTAATGCGGATCGCTGGAGCCAGAGGAGAATCCTGCTTCACAGCCGATTGAAGCAGAACATCTCTGAGCTCAGCCAAATACAGAGCAGACTGAAAGATTGAGAGTCAGAGGTCACTGAGCTCAAGAACTGAGGTGCAGAGAAGGTGAATTTTTGTGCTCACCGCTCAATCAGTTGAGCTATGGTCGTATAACAAAATCTAATCTAAAAACCCCAAATCAGAAAAACTTGGGACGGTATGGAAACATGTGAACATAACATATTTCATGTTTTGTCTGGTCAATTTAATTTAATTTGTAAATATTCCTGACATGCAGGCCTGAAACACATTCAAGAAAAAGTTGGGACAGGGCTAATTATGGCTAGTGAAACAGGCGATGTGAACAGGTGATTGTAATCATGATTTGGTACAAAAGAAAATCCAGGAAAGATCTCGTTCTTTAGGAGCAAAGATGGGCTGAGGATCACTAGTTTGTCAACAAATGTGTGAGAACGTTTTTGAAAAGTTTAATAATAATGTTCCTCAAAGAAAGATAGGAATTGATTTGGATAGAATTAAGAGATTCAGGAAGGAATCTGAATGCATTTCAGTGTGTGAGGGGCAATGACGCAAGCCTAAGCTGAACGCCCATCATCTCTGATCCCTCAGACGACACCGCATCAAGAACTGTCATTCATCTATAGCTGCTGGAACCACATGGGCTTGTGGTAAACCTTTGTCAAGCACTACAATATGGAGTTACATCCACGAATGCCAATTCATACTTTACTGAGCCAAAAGGAAGCCTTATGTTAACTGTGTCCAGAAGCATCATCGACTTCCCTGGACTCAAAGGCATCTGGGATGAACCATCACTGAGGAAATGTGGATTGTGGTCAGACCAATCAGTATTCCAGGTCTTTTTGGAAAGAAATGGATGCTGTGTGATCCAGACCACAGACAAAAAGGACCATCCAAACTCTTACCAGCAACAAGTCCAGAAGCCAGGGTCCGTCATCATCTGGGGTTGCGTCAGTGTCCTTGGCAAAGGTCATTTGCACTTCTGTGATGCACCTTTAATGATGAAAAGTACACTAAGACTATGGAGTAACATACCGGGGATGCCCATCTTATATTTCAACAAGACACTGCAAAACCACATTCTGGACACATTATACACGGCTGAGGAAGATGAGGGTGCAGGTGTTGAACTGGCCTGATGCAGTCCCGACTTGTCCCCAATAAGGAATGTGTGACGCGACCTGTGACAACGAAAACCCCGTACTGTTGCACACCTTAAGACTTGTTTACAGGAAGAATGGGACGAAATTTCACCTGAAACACTTTGTCACTTGAAAGGTGAAAAGGTGAAACTTCAAATAATGATGCATTGTATTGTTTTCAGTGTATTAGAGGTCAAAGATAATTTACTAATCACTGTTTTCAGTTTTCATTTTAATTTAACATACCGTACCAACTTCTTCTGATTTCTTTATACCGTATTCATTCCAAAAACACAATAAGAAAAATACCAGATGCATTTACTGTATACTGTATGTGTGCATATGTAATGATCTAAAAGACACAGTATTGTACCAGGAAGGACATACTGAAAGGAAACAAGCTTTATTTTGCAGTCAACTTACATATATCCTCATCTACATCATCTGAATTACCAAAGAAGACAGAATGACCCCTTTGTTTGTCGGTCTCTCACATCCAATTGGGGCCAAGCATGAAAACAAGGAGTGAAAGATGGACTGAAAAAAGTCAAAAAAGGAAAGGAAAATAAAGTTATTACCAAGCAAGAGTGATTTGGACAGTCATGTGACAGCTGTAATTACACCAACAACAGGCAAAAGGAGGTTTGTCAGGTCATGAGGGTCAAAGCGATGTGTTTTCCATCATATTTAATGAGGGTTATTTGTTTCTCTAAAGCACAAGCTCCTGATTATGGTCACGAGAAAGCCATGGTGTTCCCATTAAGCCTTGTTATGAGGCCTTTTATCCAGCAACACAAAGAAATACTAAGTGTTTGGACTGTATGGGAGTGGATACATTAAAGGGAAAAATATAGAGACAAACAGGGGTAAGTAACATATACAGTTGAACCATTAGAGCTAAATTTGGCTTGTGACACCCTACTTGATAGTATGTGTGTGTTTCCATGATGTTCCATTAAACTTGGTTAAATCTGCATCATAACATTCAATTAAAATTAAAGTACATGAGCTAAATCAATGATTTTAAACGCTCAACACACATGCGCATGTACAGGTTGATCCCCTCACCTCTCCTCCGGTTTGTGTCTCTTTCTTTCTTTGCATGAACACATTTTCTACTCAGTCATGCTACCATCCACCCAGTGTTAGTCTTCGATGGGCCCCAGCTAATCCCTGGTTAAACCAACTGCGGCAAACCACTGAAATCTAACTAGTTGGCTGTCATTAGTTTTAAACCCACATGTTCTGATCCAGATTACAGCTGGATTAACGTGGATGAACTCAAGATGAGTGTTAGAGTGGGTTTAACTTTCTCAACCTCTCCCCTTGGAAGGTGTGCTACGGTAGGATTCCTCCTGTAACACCAGGATTAAGCCCGGTTTCACTTCTTGGGTTCTCCATTTCATTATGGCAGAGGTTACTGTAGAGCAACACAATATACTGTATGACACAGTGGAGGACACACTTTTGTACTTAATTCGTAATGTCACTGCACAGTTTTTTGTAAACATCTGTATGTTTACCTATCTGTTTAGCTGTCTTACCAGGTGTATCTTGGCATGATTGTGCATGATGTATAATCTCCTGTTTTGCTGCATGATGGTTATGGCTTGCCTTTGTGAAACTGCAGCATTTACATGTATATGTTATTCTTCACTTTGCATAAATTAAGGCAGGAAGGAAATTGCTTATTTTCACTCTACACTTTTCACACTATAATAGCTTCAGTAAAGTCAAGAGCATCTAATCAGAGAACATAAATTAAGGGATACGTTACAGAATGAATATTTTTTTCTCATCCACACATGTAAAATATTTCACTGTGTTTGCATTCAGGTTGAAACATTTGAGGTGAAGCTAAAGCAGCAGGGGAGTGAGATTGAATTACTCCATCAACAGCTGAAAGGAACCAAGGAGCAACTGAAAGATGTCAGTTTGCAAGCCCAGGAGCAGAGTGAAACTATAGCAATTTTTAAACAAAAGTATACAGCAGCAATAGAGAAGATGCACAGGGTGCAAGGACAAGTGGACCTTTTGGAAGAGGAACTACGGTATTCAAAGCAACAGGTAAACGATAATCATAACATTAGTTTACACTTGTGCAGTATACTATCAATGCCTCTAAAGCGATGTCTTTCGTCCTGTGAATGAAGCTGCTGCCTTTATTTTGGCCTTGTGATATATACTGTTCTTTCAGTTAAATGAGTCCCAGGGAGCAAATCATTCAGTGAAGGAAGAACTAGCAGAATTGGAGCAACGCTACCAGGAAAAGATAAGGCAATGGGAGAGTTCACAAGAGGCTCTCGAACAGTTAACAGATGAGCTCCAAGCCAGTCAGGATCTACTCCGGGAGAGTCAGCAGAAACTTGAATATCACAAAGGCCTGGCGGGATCCTTGCAGGAACAGTTGGACACTGTCAAACAGCAGGTGAGGACACATATGTACACATTATTATATGGAAAAAACAGACATGCAGTTTGTCAATAATGTTTCAAGTCTCAAAAGACATTTTGTCGGTCACAATTATGTACCATTTTCATTACATGTAAAATCATTAACAAATGGTATGTTTGATTATATAGGTGAGTTCCTGTTACAGTTTTAATGCAGCGATCAATAAAGCTACTTGGGAGATGAACTTGTAAACAGATGGAAGTGATGTGATTAGCTGAACATCCATTAGACTCGTCTTACTGCTAATGATGTAGTTTTCATGGGACCCAACCTGAGGTCAAACAGAAGATGTGGACTGTGTGCATTGGTTTGGTTTGAGCTCAAGTGGCTGGATTGTGTTCTTGCGTGTGCATCCAGGTGCTGGCCAGCCCAGTGAATGTGCGTGTGTGTGTGTGAATCTTCGGGTGAGCACATGAATGGGTGTATTGCTTTGTGTGTATGTGTCATTGTACTCGCGTGCATGTGTGTACAAGTGTGCATTTGTGCATGTGTGCACTGGCGTGTGTCACTTAATCTTTTCTCCTTTTTCTTTCTGTTTTATATTTACTACGTCAGGCAACAAATGAATCATCTTTATTACGGAGAAATTTAATTTGGATGAACTTAACTGCTGCCGCCAAGGTCAGACGGGCAGAATGTCATTTTAATCCAATCAGTTTTAATCTGTTGGTTATAAAAGAGTTAGGCTGTTGAAGAATGGCTGTATCTCAGGCCCTTTATTACACTGGCTAATGACTTTGATTGTGAGGCGCCTATCAAGAGGTTAGGAGTTCTTATGGAGCTTTATGTCCCGCTAATTCTCTACCCCATGCCACTGTTGAGCTCAGCTAACCCTAAAGTCACTAATTCCTAAATTCCCTGTTTACAAGAAAATATACACTGAGGAAAAGTAAATTTATCATTTAAAAAAATCTATACAAAAAAAAATTCTTTTTTAAAGCATTTTAATAAAAAGACACGGAAATGTACACAGTTGTGCACAATCTTAATACTATCTGGCACATTGGCATTCTGACCAGGGACTATTTTACTGTAATGTAAAGATTAGTATTAGGAGACAAGACAAAATTCTTTCTTTTCCCACATAAATGTCTTCTTTTGAATTAGTATTTCCTTCATGAAGGACACCATTTAATAGACTTTAAATGAGAGTGCTGATATATTATGAACTCTTTCTTTTCTTTTTTCCATAGTAAACATGAGCAGAAAGCGCAATGAACTATGTTTTTTTGTTTTGGGGAGATATTGCTCCGTAATTAAAACTAATACAATACAGGTTCATTTGATGCTTATTGGAAGACTGTGTTGGGGCATAAAGGCCGTCTGCCTCAGCTAATCAATACACAAAAGAGTGAAATACATAATGATGTGTTTCTTAATGGCACATCACTGTCATTGGCATTTATTTGTAAACCGAAATGCATAGAATGTGAATGAATGCACCACTTCGTGAGTTCGCTCTCTTAACTTCATTTTTGTTGATGCATTTATCATTTCCATTGTCACACTGAGCTAAATCAGAGCCCAGTTAATAACAAGGCATATTTAAATACGTAGTAAACCACGATGTTTGTTAATTTTTCACCCTCCTCTGTTCTCCACCTCTTCTTTTTTCTCTACCTACTTCACGCTCTCTCTCGCTTCACAGAAACTGATGTTTGAGTGTGACCTAAGGCTTTATCAACAAAGTCATTCTCATTCTGACGAGGACTACCTCGGCCTGTTAAAACAAAGACAGCAGCTTCACAAGGTGAGGTCATTAATTTTATTGATGCTGCACTTTAAGATTGCACATTACAGATTGCATTTTATCATCATCACACTAAAACATACAGTTACCTTAAGAGATAAATTTGTTTACATTCTAGTTGTATTAAAAATAATATAGATACTTCTGATTGCAGTGTTAAACTCACAGTTATGGGTATGTATGTGTGTATCTCCATGTATGTGTGTGTGTGTTTCAGCGCTGTGCTGTGCAGGTTGAGCGCCTTGCAGAGTGTGAAAAGGCTATTCTTCAGATGAAGTCAGAGCTGGAGAGACAGTAATAACGGAGTCTATAAAACTCTCATTCTCCTCTGCTGATCCTGGATTGTGTCCTTGTCTCTCCTCTCATGCCCTTCCCGTGTGCCTCCACCCCCTTCTTTCTCTATCTTTCTCTCAACAGTCTACTTATCAAATGGCACACAGCAGCATACTATATGTGACATGAAAAATGTAAACTAATCGATTCACACCATTTGTTATCTAGCTTCGTGTTTTTCTTTTTTTTTCAGCCTTTTTTACTTTAGCTGTGTTTGTTGGTACCGTGCATTGCTAATACGCTCAGGCAGGCTCGTCCCTCTTTGTTCCACTTCCAAACAGAGCCCAGGAAACGGCAAATCTGGAGAAAAGTCTTGTTGCATCGCACCATGCACACCTGAACAGTCGCACCCACCTGGAACAGGAAGTGACACGTCTGACAGAGGAAGTTACACGCTTAGAGCTGGAGCTGGCTGACACCCAAAAGGTATTAAAGTAATGTGCATCTGCTGACCTGTCCTCTACTTTAGCAACAGCGATATTATTTTGACACTTTTCTCTCCTTTCTTTGAATTCAGACTGAGCCGCATTCTTTCTGCATGCTTCTCAGGCCAAGAACATAGAGAGAGCTGAAGAGTCAGTTCAACCTCACAAAAAGGAGTACCCAAACCACCTCCGCCAACTACACACCCACCACTCATGTGATTGTCCCATGATTGCCTGGCAGAAACAAATTGCTTCACCATTAATTAAAGCACCAAACGGTGCCAAGGCTGGTGAAATTGACTCCAATTAAGAGCTCAATGGGACACTAAATATTCAAATTACTCAAAGTGGTGACTGTAGCCTGGCAAAGTGCCAACATTGCTGGCAGTCATAGACACATCATTCCTGAGTGTGTGTATGTGTGTAGCTTTGTATGCGTAGGTGGAAGTAGGAACATTTGATTTTGCACATTAATTTGTGCGTCCTCTGGCACATACAAGTGATAGACATGTCATGCTTACCAAGATCATGCACATGCACACACACCGTTATTCATCTAAACACTCACAGACAATATATTTTCTTGTGGTTGTCAGGTCTTGTCCATTCGTTCATCCCTGTGGAATATCGGTAATGAGCCTGTGTCATGTAAGGACACATGTAGTGAAGGCTACGTCTACCCTTCGTTACATGCATTATGCATATGCACACATTATTAATCTTTATCATTATGCTCATACACATAATTATTCAAGTGTTTAATAATGTGCATGAATGCTTAGTCATACATCTGCTAAGTTGAAAGCTTTTGACAGTACACAAGGTTGAAGAAAAGGTAGAAATGGGAATATAAAATGCAGCAAGAAAAATTCTTGTGTTGCATTTTGATGTACCCTCATATTGTACAGTATATGGTTCAGTGTGAAGTCCAGTCTATCCCTGACTACATTAAGGGATTTTCAAATTAAGTCTGTAATATGCAAAAAAGTCTTGATGCGCCTATGTCAGATAACTGGAACAGTTTTGGTCATGATTTACCACAGATAAAATCAAGAAAGAGCATGGAAGTGAAATGGAATAATAACTGGTCACTCAAGACACATTTGAGCCTCATTTGGATGCCGGGTGTGAAGTGCCATCTCAACCGAATCTTTACACAATCTCGACTGACACACAGTCATTCTCATTTACAGTTCTTCTTTGCCCTGTGCTGCAGGTACGTGTGACACTCCTCAGGCAGTTGGAAGCGGAGCTGAAGGAAGCCAGGCAAGAGGCTGAGAGAAGAAACAGGGAGGTGGACGTTCAGAAAGGAGAGGTGCAGAGACTTCAGGAGGAGTTACAAAAGGAAGAGGAGAAGAAGAGTAATGCCCTCCGAGAGAAACACAGCCTGAGCACTTACATCAGGCAGTTGAGTCAAGAGCTGGAGGAGCTGCGCAGCAAGCACCAACTGACAGGTAGCAATCAGTCAGTAGATCATCACTTACTCATATTATCCAACCATCTGTGGCCGTTGAGCAATGCTGTCCATCAGAGGACTATCACATAAACTATACAATGCTCCCTGCCTTTTGCTGCAGAACCAGCAACACTGCTGTTAGCTCAATCAGTTAGCTCAAATTAGCCAGCAGTGGTAGAGCAATGTGGTGATTCACTTGCTAGCTGTCTGCACGCAATGTGAACTCACACACGCATACGCACACTGTAGATGGAGGTTTGATTTAATGGCGCACTGCTTTAGCTGTATGGTAATGATGTGGTTTATGTGTGTGTGCGTGCATGTGTGTGCACGCACAATGGTGGCCTTTGTAGTAGTGTGTCAGTGCAGGAATGGTGATGGCTGGGTCTCTCTGGGCACAGAAATGTCTCATTAAGAATTAACGTACACATCTACGGTCACGCCAGGCAAACACCTCGCATACACACGCACACAGCCATTTCTCCCAACTCCCACTGCTTTAATTAGCACATACACACTTGCTCTCCGAGGTACAAATACACACACACAATCACCTATTGTCCGCAGAGAGATGAATCTGAGGTCTCTCTCTGTGGCAGACAGTGGCTGGCTTCTTCGGTGAACACTGCTCATTAACAAGATAGAGACAGAAGGACAACGCTGTGTAGCTTGGCCTTTGTCTGTGATCAAAACGCATTCCCTCAACTCTATGCTCCACACAAAACCACATATTATTCAGCTTTTACCTTCAGCAAATACAATCCAACAACGTAGAGCCTATTGTAATGACTTAAGAAGAATAAAGATGCATTATTATAACAAAAGGAACATTGTTTACCTGGATATAGCAGTGGCTTGAATAGACTGGGTGAGGAGTCAGCTTGAGAAATTACTGTCATGAACAAAAGGCTTTTATTAACATGTAGCCCTTTCCGAGGTTCTTTCTGTATTACGAAAACATTGCCTTGAGTGTTGATGATTCTTTTTGTTGCTTGATAACAGAAGATCTGGTCCAGCGTGAAGTAGAATGTGAAAATGAAAAGGTTAGACTGCAGATATAGGTGGAACAATATGGACACACATCATTGAAAAAACATCCTACTTTATTATGTATTATTATTGTTTTTATTTTACATTAGGTACTATGTTAAACTCTGTTAAATATTTTATTGTAGATCATTTTGCTATGTCTATTTATCTGATAAATAAAGATGCATGTCAATATAATATTTGAAAAGCAATAACCAGTACCAGTCCCATATTATGTTTATTGATGCTTAGAACATAGGTTTCTGTTTTTTTGTCATCTCTGTTGAAACATTTTACTTGTAAAGCTGTTACATTATAAATTACTGGAATATGTTATTTAAACTACACATAAGTGTAGTGAGATAGATATTATATTAAAAGGTCTCTCTGGCCAGCTTGAGGGAATGTCAAAGGAGGAAAGGAGTAGACAAGAGGAGGATGAGTTGGGAACGAGGGAAGTGTCATAAGGATGAGACTGAAGCGTCTGAAGGCAGCTGGATTCAATCAGACGGTGTCAGGAGAGGATGAAGAGACGAGAAAGAAGAGGGTGATTAAAAAGGAGAGAAAATAAGTCCTTAAACTTTGCCTATGACTGCATTTGTCAAATTTACTGTCACTCTTTGACAGTATCCTTTTTCCGTATGATTCTTAGTTTGGTAGGTATCTCGGGTTAAAAAATAGAGATTCCACCAGCCAGTGCAGAGAATCCCAGTATTTTTGTGTTTTTAGATTTTCATTTATATGTCATCAGTATTAATTGCATTACCACGAGCTATCATATGGTAAGTGTGTTAACAAAAGGG
>JAPQRN010000014.1:16384768-16396930 GCA_037367275.1 Coranthus polyacanthus | reverse complement strand
TAGATTTTCATTTATATGTCATCAGTATTAATTGCATTACCACGAGCTATCATATGGTAAGTGTGTTAACAAAAGGGAAGTTCAAACTAACTCGGTTTAGGCCATTTTTTCAGGTCATTTTTTTCATGTATTTTTTTATTCGCACAATGACAACAGTAATATTAGATAAATGCATTTTTAATCACTCGTGGCTTATTGCATTGTTGTGGACAGTACAATAATTTTTCCTTCTTTCAAGTGACATTTTTGTATGATCTCTTTAATGTAGTGTCTGTGTTTGTTGTTGTTTTTGTGTTTGTTTGTTTTTTGTTTGTTTTGTTTATTTATGAGTGGCTTGTTAAATTTTTCAGATTTTTCTTCATAGCACTTTCCTGTAGAATTCAAAGAAGACCTGAAATCTCAGGTATTTAAATGACATTCTTGACAGTTTCATCTTACATTTAAAATAAGATGTGTTGTAAGGTTGGCCGTGATGTAAAATAAATCTGATAACTGTGAGACAACAAATGAAATAACAGCATAAACAAAAACCTAATATCCATATTTCCACACACAAAAACAGAAATATGATATTACCACCCCTCTGTGACTACTACTGATGTGCATCTGCCTAAAGATGATGAAATCATTATTGTGCACATGTGGGTGTGCGCACGAGTGTGTGCGACTGTACGAATGTGTGTGTGCTGCTATCCAATCTGGATCCCTGGACGCACACGTGCACAGGCCTCTCTCCTCCAATTCACCTCTATTACTAGCTATAATCCCATTTCACACTCTATCGATCCCCAAAACTGTTGTTCACCGGAACCAGCAGCAAACACTGGCATTTCTCCCCATCATTTCACAACCATTGTTCTTTATTACACAAAGAAGCCCCCCTTTGTCTCAGAGCAAACTCAGCCCCACTGAAATATGAATTATAAATGTATGGCTAATAAAAGAGAAGGAGGGAAAGAGAGGGAGAAGGGAAGAGAGATAGAGATAGAGAGAAGTGGTTGGTAGAAACATCAGAGAAAATGACTCCTTTACAAGAGTCTATTGATCAGTTTCTATCAAAGGGGGATGTCAGACATGAGATTACCTGGCAGTTTGAGCATTAGGTGCCGTGTGTTATAGCCCCGGGCCCTTGTACCGCTGCCAGAGGATTGTAAATAAAGCGGAGAGGAGAGAGCAAGAGGGGAGTGTGTTGGGGTGTATGTGTGTGAGTTTTAGATTCTACGTGTGTGTTAGTCTTTGTCTTTGTGAGTGTTTCTGTTGTGTGCATGCATTTTTTTTTTTTCGGTGTATTTGTGTGCAAGATGGTGTGCGGGTGTGTGCCTACACCTTTTGGCTTATACCCAAAAGCAGTGTTGCAAGTCCGTGAAACTTCAGAAAGAGAGAGAAAGAGTCTTGGGAGGCTTTGGGACCTCTCTCGGGAGCACCTTAGCCCGCTACGAATCCCCCAACAAAGCCAAAGGAAGCCCCTATGAAGCCTTATGAAGCTTTTATGAGGGCCAGGCAGGGCCCAGCCTAGCCCCATCCACTGATTCAGGGTTAGCTGGGTTTTCATCCTTCTCATGTTAAAGGTTAGCTGAGAGAGCGGGGTAATCTGACTGCAGATCAGTGATTATAGGCTGATGCTGTATGATGGGCTTTGAAGCTCGTATGAAGGCGCTGAGAGAGGCAGATGGAGGGAGAGTTAGATTATGGACTAATGTCATACCTTAAGTTGTGAATCCAGTATAAAAGGGTCAAGAAAGTGAGAGAGTGATGGCCCAAGATCTAAGATTATGGACTTGTGTCAAAACATGAATCCACTGAAAACAGGTGGGAAAAGACCCCAGACTTAGTGTATGGACTATGGTTTACCTTAAAGTAATAAGTACTAAAAATCCAGAATCCTTGACAGATCCTCATTTAACGTGGAAAATTTTGACAGTATTTTTTCATCAATCCCTAGTAGGCCATACCTATAGTCTGTTTGTGTAAGGTAACAAACCACTGTATTTCTGTGTGTGTGTGTGTGTGTGTGTGTGTGTGTCTCTATATTGTGTGCCTTTCTGTTTTAATGTTCGAGTCCAGATATTCTAAGTCATAGAGCAAGCTGTCTGCATTTTCACTTAATTTTTGTGTATATATGTGTGCGAGCACCTCTGCCCATGTGCGTTTGGGTGCAAATTGAAGTGTTTGTGTAATCGGCCAGTCTATGCAGCTAATTGCTCTCTCTGTGGCCTCCCCTGGTGGGAGGTGTCACTGAGGTCACCTCAAACTAATGCCTTGAATGTGAATTTGATCCATGTCTCAAGTTTTCACATCTCTGCTTTATTGATTATTGAGATACGTTGCAAACTTTCACCTTGAGGTTCAGTAAAATAGCCAAGGTAGGGCACATACACACAAATAAAGTGTTTGTGCATCGTTAAATATTTAGCAATTCCAGTTGCTGCTTCAATTTTCCTAGGGCTTCAGTTTAAACAGTTTGGATGCTGCAAAACCATAAATTAATCATAGTTTCATTACATGTAGATTTTATTTTCTGTATTCCTTCGCTTCTGGTATTGGTTTTTAGTTTCCCCCTATTCAATCTGTCCAACCACTACCATCACAGCATGGTGCATATCCCTAAAAGCATTACAGCAATACACTTAACATTTCTCTATTTCTATTTCACACACTCAAGTACACATGCATGCTCAGAAAGTCAAGGTCTGTCCTGTAAATATTCAACACACACACACACAAACTCAGGAGTGCATACACCTCTACATATTCAGTGCACACCTTCTCAATATTCACTAGCCCTGGCCACCGATGGCTGACAGTTTATGTTATATTCAATGAATACTGAATTTAGTGAAAAGGTTTTAAGAGCTATGAAGAAAAATTGACTCACAAAACAGCATACAGAACAAGAAAAGAGGGGGGGAAACAAATTCTAAATTTTAAATTCAACCTGAAAAGGGCCAGAAAAGCAAACCTAACCAAGAAACTTGACCAGTGGTTTATTATGCATCCGCTCAATGTGCTAAACTACTAAGTGTAGGACAATGGGGTTTTATTGCATGAAGACGGAGTAGACGGCTGAAAAGGCAATGTGATTGAAGGGCTGCAGTCAGCAGTATAAGCTCAAATAGCCTGTTCAAGGTAAAGAGTGCCATCTATTGATGAATTTGGGGATCGCTTCTTTTGTCTCTCAACAAAAGGACTGCTGCCCCGTCTTAGTGTAAGCAGTGCAGTACGTTTACTCCTTCCTTCTCTGCCCCTGAAAGGCATTCAGTGCCTCTTCTGTGGCGGAGTTCTTTGCTTTTCTTTGAAGGTGACTTGCAGTTCATATTTTCCCACTCATGCCGAACTTGAACAGAATCAATAATCACCTCTGTATATGCATGTTTTGTAAATCATTCTATTAACCTTGGCCTGCTGGAGGATGTGAAGTACTGTGTAAACCTTATATTTACATGTATATTGCTTCCTTTCTTTCAATACAATAAAAAACAAAATACACTCAGCCTCAAGAGCTAACTCGGACAATTTTATTAATGGCTGAAATGGAAAATTTTATTTAAAAAAATGCATTTTTCATTTAAATTTGACCTGCTCTCTAATGAATCTTAACCAAGAGTGTCTAAAGTGAAGTGTTGCTTTTTATCCCACACTTTCTTTTTCTGTCTTTCCCCTTTCTCTCTCCTGCTCAGTGAAGAAGTTGGCAGCCCGTGCAGAGGAGGCGAGGCGGATGGAGGGGTGCCTGAATAAGGGAAAGCTAGCAGAGGAGAAAATGAGGTAAGGAGAGAGAGAGAGAAAGAGAGGGAAAGAAGCTTCCCCTGTTATCCCATTTCCCATTGTCCCCTGTGTACGCTCAGTAATCAAAAACATTTAGATTTTTTACGTGCGGCGTACAGTAGGCTGCTTAACTCAACATGTGTTCAACAGATCAGCCCTAAGCTTTAAAATGTATATCGTTCAAGAGAGTCTACAAGGCAAGGTACCTAACTTTGTGTTCCGTCATTTCTTACAACTGGAATGTGTCCAGCGCGCCGAGTTACGGTGAAGGACGCGTTCTGTTGTGTTTATTTATTTTCTTAAAAGACACTAATAGAAATAGAACCAAAGGACTGAATTGATGAGACGGTGTAGGTACGCAGATGTTAGGTCATGGAGTTCAGAGTTCAGGGGTGAGACCTCTGGTTGACCCCTGTGTGGCACCAGAGCTGCGGTGATGACATCAGCAAGCATGTATCACCCAGCAGAGTGCGTGTTTGTGTGCGTCTGTTTGTGCGCGCATAGCTGTGGTTGTGGCTTTGGCTTCGACATGACCTCACTGCAACGGTCTCCGGCTCAGGGAGTTTCTTGGTTAAGTCGAGCTATGGAACATTTTCATCGTCAACCGACAATTTAAAACTCGGCATGGAGACTTTATAGGTTACATTCAGAATTATTACCTTTTATTACATTTAAACCAATTTTAGGTATGGAACGGTAAAACAATCGCTGTGTCTGCATATTACATCTATTTGCAAAATCACGCTGTTTACTGTTAACCCAGTATTATCTAATAACTGCAAAGACATGAAAGGTTTTTAAGCAACAACACCACGCTGATGGCTTCCATCTGTGCTGTGGGAAATCCCCTCCTTTCTCCACAGGATGCCTCTTCTCTTTCTTTCCTTTTTCTCTCCCACTCTGTTCATCCTATCATGTGTTTTCTCCACGGACCAATCTATCAGACATTTTCTTTCCTTTTTGTTTTGGCTGCTCTGCTTCTGCTTCAGCTTTTACTACCGCTGAGTTACTCTATTATTATCAGCTTTAAGTTTATTGCTGAAACCTGCAGCTGATGTGTTGAGACACTGAAAATTTGTCCATTATAATTTATTTGGATATTATTTTTTACAATAAATGGATTTAATGCTTTAATAATCATTTTGGATCTATATCTGCTGGGCATCCTGGTGGGCTTGTGGTCTAAGATACTCACCAGTGGCCACATAATAAAACATTCCTTGCTTGTTTCCAGCTGAGCATCTTTGTTGCATTTTATTCCCATCTCTCTCTGCCTTCCTTTCTCATTTGCTCCCTCCCCCAAAATACTTAAAATATAATTAGGTTTTAGACATTTAATAGACAAAATGTTTTTTTGTTTTTCTTTTCTTTTTTTACACAAATAAATAATTTAACACAAACGCCAATAAAAAAAAAAAAAGAAACCAAAAAAAGAAAAACTAATGGTCAGATACTGAGTTTGTGGTCTTTCCCTGCATACTCAGTTTTTTAACTGTAAAATCTATAATGCACTAACTTCAGTTCATTGTCCTAAAACTTCTGCTTGTTCAAGGCTCAAATATTTTTACTATTCATAAACTTGCAATTTCTCAATTTTACATTTTCCATTAGAGGTATAGGTCAACAGTGGGGGTGGTTTGTTTTGCTCTGTGTGTGTGTGTGTGTGTTTGTGAAGGGGTTGGAGGGGATGTTGAGGCTCACTGAGCGGCCGAAGCGAGGCTGTGGAGGGAGGTTTGTGGAAATGGTAATCATTTGTCGTATTGATCCTGCTGTAGCCAGGGCAGCCGGCACACACATACTCACCCGCACACATGTACGCACACACTCGCAGACACTAACTGACTCACATACACACAGACGCACAGTTGCGTGGCAGGAATAGACCCCTTCATATTGATCCCCTTCACATTCCCTTAGCTGGGCTGCCACACACACTCACACATTCATACACACACATACTTACACTTTCTGGTCCCACGTTAACCAGTCCTACAGATTTAGATTTTCTAGAAATTGATAGAATTAAATACTTAAATGTATTTTCATTAATACTTAAACATGTTCGAGGAGTTTTCAAATTAATGACTGAAATAGAAAGACAGTTTTACAATAAATATCAAACTTATTTCAGCATAGTCATTTCTGTTTTTGTGTGTATGTGTGTGTATAGGTCAGTGGTTCTGAGGCTGGAGACGGAGGAGGCAGAGCTCAGGAAGAATCTTCAGCAGGCTGTCGATCAGAAACTCAAGGCAGAGAGAGGCAAACAGGATGCACAGGACCAGGTAAACAAATGCACAGCAGAACTGAGTGACATAGCCTTGGCAAATAATTCCAAGTGTTTGTTTAAATTGGGCAGGTGCGCCGTGGACGTGGGGTGCTTATTGGGGGTGGGAATCAAAGAGACACTCACAGTATGATGCTATCACGATACGTCGCCTGTGATATCAGCGGTACGGTGATAAAGCAATCCTCCTGATACATTGTAAGACAATCATCTACGATATATATCACTATGCCTGTGTAACTAAAGAAGAAAAATATCCCCCTTAAAAGCCAAAAAGCAGAAATTTAGCAGGATTTTTTTTATTCAGTCAGTTTCACGCAAATTGACAGCTGAGATGAAACGATGTGAAAAAGTACATAAGGTCATAGCTCAGTGCCTCTAACACACACACGATGACTGCAACTTCCATGTCCATGTATGCAATGGGTTTTAATGGGGTATTGATAAGGAATCGCAAAAGCAAATAAAACGATATATTTAGGTGTCGATATTTTGCCCCAACCCATCTGAAACAATTCAGGGAAATGGTTACAGGTAGCTATACCAGCATAACTTCTTACTGTTATTTAAATCCAATTATGTAGTATGAAGTGGGTTTAATTTTCAGTTGATCTTTAAGTCAGGTCTGCTATAATTCATATCCAAACAGAAACAAAGACATATGTTAAGACATGTTGTTCTCCTCTCTTCTCCTCTCCTCCAAGGTCTTCCTCACCTCTCCTTCCCTCCTCCCCCCCCTACCTTTTTGATGATTAGTGGCATATATCCGGTGCTAGAGCCTGGATTATCTTGTCCAAGAGAGGGAGGGGTGTATGCAGGACCTAAACCTGGCAAGGTGATTTGGAGCGTTAATTCCTGGGTGTAATATTCCCTGATATTCCCTAATGTTCTGGCTGGGAGCGGGGGGGAATCTCAAGGGAGAGGGGTTGTCAGAGCTGAGCTGCCGCTGTACAAAGGCAGAATGGATAATTAAGGGTAAAGCTAGGATGGGGAAGTGATGTTCATTTAGATTCGACAAACTTTGAATTCTGTCTTAAGCTTCAGTGCACCGTGGTGCTCTCTCGGATCTTGATTTTGCATTTTGTTCAATTGCTTTAAAGTTGTTCCTTTTCTTTTGCCCTTTATGCCTCTGTCTTTTTCTTCCTCTCTCCTGTTTCCCTTTCACATTTGCTCTCTTTTACTCATTCTTTCCTTCGCATATGTTTCCTTTCTTCCCTTCTCTGTGTCCTTCTCTTTCACCTGCTCTCCCTCACCTTACTTTTGTCTCTCTTTTTTTTTTTAATCTGACCTTGTGAATAATGCAGCCTGCATAGCACAGCTCACCTCTTTTTCTCTCAACATTAGTGCACCAGTTTTCGACAATAGTGATTGCCCATAGCCAGTAGACTCTGTAGATACAGACTGTTGCCAGTTAGGTAGCCAAGTAGCCAAGCTGGTGCTTTCAAAAAGACTTCATCATCTATTTCTCAACGTGGAAGACGCTTTCATCTTTGCCTTGCCCTCTTGTCGGAGTTGTACATTTTCTGATCAAACATATTGCATGACATGTCAGAGTTAGTCTGGGTCTGTCAAAATAGAGTCATGCATGAAGAGGACATGGTGATAGCAACTAGGGTATGAATTAAAGTAAAGGCCCGTTTCTTTTGTAATGGAAGCAGCTGTCTGGGCTCACTTAGGATTCCTTTTACTTTTTTACCACATGCAGAAAGACGTGACTGTATTATTTTTTTTTTTTTTTTTTTGCCTGTCTGGCTTGATGGCAAACAGTGTGAGAGTGTGTGCATGTATAGTATCTGTATTTATGTGTGAATTTTAGCTGGCTGGCTCCTGCGTTCAACACAGTTCCTTGCATTTACCTTTTTTTGCGTTCTTGCTGTCTTCCATCATCTCAACAACAGATGAGCTTTTCAATGAATGTGACTCCAAACAGTGTTTAAACACCAGTGTGATGGCCGTTCTGACTATGACTCCTTCATTAGGTCCCAATCTCTGTTATTGACCAGCAGAAGATGAATTATCCGCTGGTGAAAAAAAATCAAAGGGTTTGAAATGGTAAATGGTACACTACAGTGGCCTATAGAGGAAATCTATATTACAAATTGCCTCGGTGCACAGTAGCTGAACCTCAGATAGCTCTGTCTGTCTCTGTGTGCATGTCTTTGTATGTACAGTGTGTGCGTTTGAGGTGGATGTGTGACCCATGCAGCGACATTTGTGTGTTTTGGAATATGTTCAGTGTCTCTTCTCTGCCTTGGATAAAGATAATATGTATGTTTGCTGCTGACAATTTTGGGCTTGCATGTATGCCACTTAGTGCGCACACACAGACACACACACACACACACACACACAGACACACACACATCGCTCTGTCCTGTCCCTCTGCATGAGTCCAGTTCAAATACAAACCATGGTAAACATGAGGCATGTTTTTTTGTGACTTCTGCATCAAACACACCCTAACTGATCAGATCTTCTCCCTCCCTCTTTTTCTTGCTCACTCCCTCTCTCTCTCTCTACTGCACACACAATCACAGTCATTAATGTGTTTACTTTAACTTGTTTTAGCATGCAGTGAAAGATTTTAAACAGTTCTAATGAGAATCCGCAGTGAAGTTTTCAGATAGCAAAACTTTATGAGCATGTGTTGATGCTTATTAACTTTTCATAGTTGCCCAAATCTTTTGTAACTATTGATGTCATCCTTTAGAAATACAATTAGACAGTGGCTTTTAATCTGGATCAGTGCTGTGCTGGTGTAGTGATTAGAGACACAAGTCAGGGTTCCTGCTGAAGTATCCTTGAGCAAGACACTGGATCATATACAACTCCAAAACATGCACTGTTTTATTCAAGGCACTGTTTTATTCAGTACGGTGGCTGGACCTGAAGGTTGGTAAAACGTGAAAAAAATAGTAAAAAATGTATTTCTTGACTCCGGCAGTGAAGCACAATAATTAGCCTCTTACCGTAAGTCACTGTTATATCTCCTTTGGGTTCACAGATGTACACCTCCACCTATAAGTGTTTTTTTTTTTGTTTTTTTTTTTAATTGTGTGAACATAAATGAAACGTGGCAGCGTGGGTTGACACCAGTGCAGTGTAGTATGTTTTTGTTTTGTTTTGTTGTTTTTTTTTTCGTTTTTTGTGATGCTAGAGAGAGTTGATCTCTGTGAAGCCTGTGTCTGTCCATTGATCTCAATCATTATGCCTGATAGAAGCTCTCACGTCTGGCCTAATTAGCTAAGAATGACCACAACTAGATCCTCATTTTTACACACGGTCACAGGTTTGATGAGGGAGAAATGAGGACAGACAAATGAAGCTCATTTGTTTTAGTTGATGAATAAAGAGAACAGGTCCAATTGTCTGCCTGTTTAACCATAGAATGGACTTGGTATTTGTTCAGTCTGTGTGTGCATATGTGTATGTTCAGGCATGTGTGTCCCATTGTCATCCCGCACAGCTCATTAAGCTACAGTGCTGAAATTCATTTCAGAGATGGGACTGAGAGTCAAGCAGGCAACCTGACCATTGTTTGCACTTCTTTCAACTGAGCCCACATTTCTGCGTTTCTGTGCATCGATTCAGTGTTTTTTTAAATGTGTACACGTTTGTGTGCGCGCATTGTGTCACTGTTTGCGTGTGGTGTATCTACTAATTAAGAACTATGAAAGTTTTTCAACAAGATGAAAGGAAAAAATGGAGTAAAACTAACACATAGAAAAAAAATATTCCCCTCATGTTCCGAGTCCACATTTACTTTTGTGTATAGTTTATATATAATAATTGGTTAATTTAACCTGTTGTTCTCCAAGTGCTCAAAAATGTGTCTTTATAAATTACTTTGTGTTTAGCACAATGCCAATTGGCAAATTCATACCAGCTAGTCAAAGTTCAGAGTTTAAAGTTAGACAGTTAGACACAAAAACGTGTTTGCCTCTGACCTTGATCAAAGTGTACAGCACTTGAGAAAAAATTGTCTTTACAAATCAAACCTGCCACTCATTTAACAGAGCAAAATGTATAATAGTAAGTAAAATACTGTTATTGTAACTATTCAAGGTAAACTTTTAATCACGTAAGCTGCCCTCTTAACAGATTTCAAAGGAGCTTTGTAAAATTCATCTTATTGAAGATCCCTCTTTTGGAAATCTCCGAGCTAAGGAATAAAGACTAGTTACCTCAAAGCAATATGATCAATGGTAGGAAAAAGAGAAACCTATAAAAGCAAGCAAAATATTTCAATAAAAATCATGGAATGCATTTCATAAACGTTTCTGTCCAAGAATTTTTTTAATGTAGAATCACAATACAAATAATAATTCACTGTTAACAATTGCTGAATTTTAGGACGCTCAAAAAGATTCATCATATTCAACTCCGGATATTTGTGGTTGTATGCGTTTTTAAGTAATTATATGCTTCAGATTGACTTCAAATGTGTGTGCTTTCAATGTGAACATCGCCGACCTTTCTGTGCTGCAGAAAAATAGAATATAAAGGAAGGAATGTTTGACACAACTATGTGCTTACAATTAACTTATCAGTGTTAGGATTTAGTGAAAAGAATCTAGAAATAACACCAAATTAAAATGACTAACACTGTGAATGCCGTTGATAGGGATGCAGCAGCAAAGTTGTTTTTTTTAAGCAACTTTTTTATTTAACACAAAAGTCAAACTTGGGCTCCTACGAGAACTTTGCCTGTTCAAGGAATACATTCTGTGTTTAGTCAGTTTGTATCAAAAGGATACCTAATAGATGGGTGAATTCTGTCTGGCTGGAAAGTGGTTGAGAAACTTAGTTATGTCGTCGTGCTCATGCAGGCTAGATGCAAGATAGGGGACTTCAATAATGGCAGCCACTGATAAACAACCCAGCAGCATGCGTAGGAGAGTGTGTGATGAAAGGACTCGAGAAAAGGAGTCAGGCCATGCTGCAGCAGACGAAGGTAATTAAAGAAGCCATCATCAGCATCATTAATATGCTAGATCTGCTGTGGCCCACTGACTAGTCTAATGGAGAACATGTCATCATCGTCACCATTAGGGAGAGTGGGACACACACAAACACACACGCACACAGTTTTAATGTTGGGTCACGCCATGATTATCACCATTAAGCCTAGAGTGAGAAGACCTGCTTAGGAAACCTCATTCTCTGCCACCGTCGTACATGTACATGCACACATACAGTACAAAGACACACACGCGCTTATAGATCTTTAATTCAGACCCTGTGAGTGATAAGTATGCATATTTAAGTGATGTCAGGCCTGTTGAGTCTTTTAATTAGACAGAATGAATGAATGTTTTATAAAAACGTGTTTAACAATAAATGTGTTCATTAATTTGATGAGAGGATGTGCTCTGATGGGCTGAGTGCAACAGAGTAATGGCTCATATCAGCTCTTCCAGCTTGATGATGATGATGGCAACAACGGGGCTATCTGTTTTTCATTTTTTCCCTCATCTTTATGTTCTTCATTTTGCCCAGAAAAGTGAACTTTGAATTATATTTATCCCATGACCTTGAACAGGTTGGTCTGTTTTAGTGAAAACGCACAGTTAATGTGCAATGTGATGCCTGTCCATAGCTCCATGGAGAATAGAAAAGATGGAAAACCCATTAACTGCTAAAGTCCTTACAGTCTTTTTCTTCTCTTTGGAGGTGGGCTGTGGGGTTTGTCACGAAAGTTCATTTAGATGTATAAGCTCTGAAAAAGATTACGAGTCCATCTATTGTGAAAAGTGTGGACTGAACAATCTCTGCCTTATTTGATTGAATAAACCATCAAAATGATCAGCTCTGTTGCTGCAGCTGTAAAGACTCCAGACTCTTTACGCAGTAGTCAGCTCATATTTTCTAGCATAAAACTGAAAGGACCGGTAGTATCACCAAACTTGGTTTTAAGTGCATCCCAAATGCATTTCGTTGCCCCTTTTAGCCCCCATCATCTGCTAAAATATTTGTGCTACAAAACCAATCTAAATGTTAAGCAGGTATGCTACTTTACCCACTCCCCCTGCTTGTGTTCACACCCCCTTGTCCTTTTACCTTTTCTCTAAATGTCCCTCCCTGTCTCTCTCGCCCACCCCCACCCCCCCCCTCCT
>JAPQRN010000014.1:16362655-16377587 GCA_037367275.1 Coranthus polyacanthus | reverse complement strand
TAATGATTAATTCAGCGGATCATTTAATTTCAGTTTGTACATCCAGAGACAAACTAATCACAACTATATGTCCGTATAACCTGGTGTTTTAATTTTAATTTCATGAGTAAAACTGAGAAATTTGACAAATTGGAAAAGTCAGTGGAATATATTGATCTTAACACTGTACAAGGACACCCGGCATTACTCTGTCTTTGAGGATATTGTTTTGTTAAGTAACCAACATGTAAGAATAAAGTTCTAGATCATTTTCCTCATCGCTCCGCAATCATTTCAGTGTCTCGTAATAATGTAAAAGATCTGCTTTCAGGAGAAGTCCCGATGTAGAGCTTTTAGGTTTCGCACACCGTATTTTAGGAAATAATAACACAGTAACCATTGTTTGTTTTGTTGTTATTGTGTCTTGGTTGAGGTTTACCATGATAGTTACAAATACATAGGAGCTGAACTGTGTCACTAATGAGTCTCATAAACTTCTCAGACTAAAATGTCAGTTCACATATTAGCATTTCCCTCAAGTGTCTCCTCAGATCTTAAATGTTTTAAGTTGTGGCTAATAGGGCCAAAAGTTTATGTGTGTGTGTGTGTGTCTGTGTGTGAGTGTGTGTGTCTTAGCACACCCCCATCTTCAGGAACAATGATGCCATTTATTAGTGTTTTTGATGAGCGTTTGCGTCTTCTCAACTGAAGCAAAACGGGACCATCTTTCCATCCGCTGCTCTGATAGAAAATCCCAGCTTGCGCTTTTACAAGAAAATTAACATTGGGGAGGTACAGTGGTACTTTAATGGTCTAAGAAGTCTTCAATAAAGTATTTAGAAGGTTTTTTCCGAATGCTAACTGGACAGGTTCACTGGGGCATGAAAGAAAGAGCGTAAAGCGGGGGCAGCAAGCTCTTCAGCCCGTACAGAGCACCATTATCCACCGTCGTTAATTTAATAGACATTCCTTAGTCAGCCCTGGGTCTGAAGATAGCAGACCCTAACATTTGTTTGTCATTTCCCAAAACGTTTTTAATAAACAGTTAAAATCTTAAATGGCTTCTTGTACTCTTAATGTTCCCTGGCTGCGGCTGTGTTCGTTTTTTTGTGTTTTTTTTTTCTTTCTCTGTTTTATATGGGCTTTCATATCTAATTTAATGATTTCTGGAACCCATTTGCTCACCCATCTTTGAGTTTAGTAATAAGTTATTATAAAGATGCTTATAATGAAAATGATGATGTACGCCAACTTCTTTATGTCCCAGATTTTTGAGGATATTTGATTGCAACTGTTTTGCTACGCAAACGCGTATCACTGTGCAAAAAAAAAAAAAACTGGAGTTTAAAAGTTTATCCTTGTATGAGCAAGTGTATGCTTCATGTGCTTTTAATGTGAAACTACACATGAACCAGTTTCAAGCATCATCTGGGATGGGAAGTTTTTTTTATTTTTTTTATTCTGTTTTCTTAAACCAGGTATGTATTAACTTTAAAGATGTTAATTTCTTGGTTTCAGCGTGTGTGCGTGTTCCTTTGTTTCAGCCAGGAAAAGGAGAGTTATGTTGCTCTGTACCTCAGCAAAATTGAGGATATGCAGACCAGACTGCGAAGCAACCTGGAGGCCATCAGAATGCTAAATCAACAAGTAAGAGCGCACGTGCGCGCGCACTCACGTAAACACACACACACCAGGTCCTGACAGTCCTTTTACCCGACAGATACAAACACACACCCACACGCCGGCCCACCTGCTGTTGAGCTCACACAGAAGAGGAAGCTTTCATGCGTCCAACTTCAAACACACACACGCACTTACACACAGGCGCACGCAGACATCCATTTCCTCTTCCTACGATAAAAGTGAAAAGGCGGCAGCGGGTTGGGGATGCGTGTGTGGTGTGGGGAGGGGGGACAAATCGTATCGGGACAAAGCAGTGACGTTTCTTTCCACTGGTAAATGATTTCCCTTTCATGAAACTGAGAGAGGGATGTATATCAATACAGCCGTGCTGATCTCTCCATGACAGCATAGGGAAATGGCCCGCTGTGATAAAACAATGTGGGGGAAAAACACAGAGGAATATTCTGAGGAAAAGCTGACATTTTTTACTGTGTTGAACTTCACAAGAGTCAACAAATCACCAAAGGAGAGACGAATCAAAAGTACTCCTCAGCCCCCTCAGTTCTCCAAAACTACAGGGCCTGGGGAACGGCTCACCCGACTTTTGTTAGTTTGTGGAATAGCCCGCTGATTGACGGGCTACGACGAAAGCCGGTACTTGTTGAAGTTTTCATATAGTGTTGTTTCTGTGAAGAGCAAATGGCATTAGCTGTGTGTTTGAGACAGAGGAAGCAGGCTGGAGCAGGGAGTTAGACAAGACAAGTAAGAGAGAGGTGTTGTTACACAGGTCAGGTGTGTAATAGCACCTCTTAATCTCTAGTGTGAATCATTACACACATCGATCCAGCATGGACAGGCTACACACACACACACACACACACACAAACACGCTCATACAAGCAGAGCTGGATACAGACAGTTCATTTACACAAGGTTAGTCCCTTCACTGTCCACTACACGCACACAAACACACATGCACAAACGCGTACAGATATCAGTGAAGAAGCTGGAACGTCTCAGTTTATCTATGAGAAAGGTGCCAGGTTATAAATCAGGTCTATGTCTCTGCTTTGGATCAGTCTCATTTACTCATAGTCACAAACCGGTTTAGTGCTGTTGCTTTCTCACTCACCCACAGGCGCATATTAACACTCGCTCTGCAACACAGGCATGCATGAACGACATTTTCATCCAGCTGTCAAGCGAATTTCATGCAAACTTTTGAATTGTCACACAAAATTAAATGTAAATTAAATTAATTATCATTGGCTGGGATGAAGATGAGCATCGTAGTGTAAAAAAAAAACAGAGATTCTTTAGCATTAGACAAATTGTTAGGGTTGACATAAGGGCAAGATGGACATGTATGGTATAGTATTTTTAAATGATACTTGGGGGGAAAAAACACAAGCCACATATTGAATTGCACTGTTGGGCCATTCAGTGGAGATATTTTCCTGACTAAAAACGACCAAAATCTCTTTCAAAAGTAATAAAATTTAAAGAAACTCTTTTTGCCAACATGAAGAAATTTGCTCAAAGTTTGTTCCGTCTGTTCAGCTTTTCTATCTCAGTAATTTTCTTAATTTATATTAAAATACGTGAAAGGAAAACACACTCACGCACCAGCATCGAATCCCCCCCCCCCCCTTCCCCTCTTAGTCTTTCTGTCCGTCTCTTCCTCCCCCCTCTCCACTTAAACACATCCTTTTCATCCGAACATATGCACAACAGTTCACCAGCAGAATGTGAAGGCTGAGGAGACAAGCTGTGATTTTTAATTTCACCCCCCTCCCCTCCAATTAGGAAAGCATCCAGAGTCACCATAGACGAGGAAAATTAAACAGGTCTGCTTGAATATACAGTTAATTATAAGTGTCAACCTCAGTGTTTTTCATCTAGAAATCCTATTGCTCTCGGCGTTACGTAAAATGAACACGTAGGATGTTTGCCTGTTGAAGATAGTAAATACTCTTTAAGCATCTTAGGATAGTTTTGACACATCGACGTGTCATTGGCTCTTTGAGGGTTAAGCCTAAGACCCAGCTATTTCTAGTCAGATGTAATACATTTGCTCAGATTTATTGAGCGCGCGTGTGTGTGTGTGTGTGTGTGTGTGTCTGTGTGTGAGTCTGTGTGTGTGTGTGTGTCTGTGTGTGTGTGTCTGTGTGTGTGTGTGTGTGTGTGTGTGTCTGTGTGTGAGTCTGTGTGTGTGTGTGTGAGTCTGTGTGTGTGTGTGTTTGTGTCTGATCCATAACAGCTCAGTGTGAAGGAGGTTCTGTTGGTTCTGTTGTTTTCTCTCGGGTCGTAGTTTGGTTCAGTTCAGACACGTGTTGCCTCTAACATACACGTTGGACACAGTTTGAAACAGCTTTGTTTGTATTTCTAGAACATTCCCATAGAGTTACTGTATGTGAAGGTGTGTAGGTGTGTTTTAGAACATAACCGCTGTGAACAAAACCAGAAAATAACATTTTATTTTTCTATTTCACTGCTTTTGTCTCACCATCGCCGCTCGCTCTCCCATTCTGTTCACTGCTCGCTTGACCGCCGTTCGTTGAGCGAAGAGGAGGCGGAGTCTGAACAGTTTGAAATATTATGACCAGTGTTGAGGAGTAACTACATGTGAAGATAATTAAATGACAAAATACACGTCTCCAGTTACAGTCAGTGAGAAAATATGTGTCGTTAAAATACAGTGAGTTGTCAAAATGTTGGAGGTTATAGAGTTACATCTGGACATATTATTGTTTGTAGAATAAGAAACACCTCTCATTGTGGAAAATACTGGATTTTTTCCTGAAATCACAAAAGGGCCTTAACGTTAATGTGGTTTTAAATTAATATTTTATTTCTTCCTCCATTTCCCACAAGATTAGCTCATCTTCACACATCAGCTTTTCAACAAAACGTGTTTCGATTCCATTTCTCTTCAACAGTCGACTGAGTCGGACCCGTCTCCTCTAACTGAACCGACACCATCTTGATTCAGTCCAGCAGGCAGGAGATCCTGACCACGGCCCGTCTGATGTGAGCCCGGTCGGGTTTTCCAATGAGACGGTGCTGAGTTTACGACAAAACGTGGAAACGGCGTGGAGTTTGCGTTGGAGTGTCACCGTCGCGGGGTCATGGAGGTGAAAACAGGCGGCTTTGTCTGTACGTCTTTAATTACACCAGGCTCTAAAGTCACTAACATCCCACTTCAAAAAACACCCAGAATACCAAAACCCGGCGGCGTTTTGTTTTCCGAGCAGCGCCGTAAAACTGTCTCTCTGAGCCTCAGTATGAAAGGTTAAAGAAGCAATAAAAGTGACAGCGCTGGCATTTCCTCCAAATCATCTGTTTGCGATCGCGTTCACCAAAGACTGTCCGACGGAACGGCAGACGTGTTTATAAAAAGACATCAAAATCACATGTGTCTTATCGTATCGAAGCCTTGACACGTTTTAATAAGACAAACATGGATGAGCCTCCTTTTGATCATATTTCACCAATTATTCCTCTGACTTTTTGACTCGTGTTTTCATTTGGTTCAACTTGGACACTAACATTGCAGACTCTGTTAATCTGTGATAATTTGTGGTAAATATCACCTCATCTTCATCTTTCACTGCCTTCATTTATGTATTTATCTTAAGTCACTGAAATGTTTAGAAAAATTAATAGAAAAGTCAAAAAACTGTTCACATCTCTTCTTTTATGGTTTGTTTTTTCTTTTCAGTATAATGACTCTGAAGCATCATTTCCACTGATTTATGTCTTTTCACTTTTGTATGTAATGCTGACTGACTTCCTCCTTATATTTATAATATTAAGAAAAGAAAAAAAAACATGCTAAGAAAATGCCTGTTTTCCAATATTTATTCAACTTTCAAAACTTAAAGTCTGGGATTAAATCCCAGTTTAAATTCTTAAAATTAAGACAGATTAGATTTAAACCTCAGTATAAAATGTGACCCGGTTTAACTTTTAAAACGTCTGCCTTTGTAGATGAACTGAACAAGATGATTGAATCGGAGACTCATCGCAGCTGAGTTTTATGAAGCCGTTGAGATTCAGAAAAGAAGCTGAACATGAAAACCAGACCAACTGTCACACATTATTTGAACACATGGCTCCATTAAAACTATAATATGTAACATTTACACATTCAAATATCAAAAACCACCTCATCTACGTTCTATATTTAGTTGACTCGTTACTTACATTAAATCTGTAGATGTGGAACTAAAACAGGCTGAGATGACTAATGGTAGGCAGAAGGTCTGAGGCACTTGGTTTATGGTGGATACGCCAACGTGTTCATCAAGAGTCTTCATCAGGACACGAAGCCACTAAAAGACACGTGTCCTCAGTTTGAAACTCACATCACGTGACGCTGGCCCTAAGTTTAGGAAACGCGGTGTTCGTCCAACATGTCTCCTCAACGTTTTCATCTTCTTTTATTATCGTTTCTTCTTTTCTTCTGTGACCTATTTTACGAGTCACATGACCAGCGTCACGTGATGCACTGAGGTTCAAACTGGTTTCATGTCCTGATGAAGCTTCTTTGGAGTCAAAACACGTCAGTGTCTCCATGAGGTAATGAGGTAACATTATTTTTATTTTGACCTATTAACGTTTCTTCTTCATGTTCTGTAAATGTATTCGATGTAACGCTCGTATCTCCTTTAACTCAACCCTTCACGTTTCTCTGTCTGTTTCATTAGATTTAAATGACATAACGTGAACATACGTCACTAATGCTTGTAAAACTTGAATCCATGATTTCTTCTAGAAATGATCCCACACGACGTCATCAAACTCTATCTGTTATTGTTTTGATGAAGAGATTAATTCATTATTATGTAAATCATCAAGATACTGTATTTGTTGAATATTGATCAATTGACTGGACGTTTAACCTCATTTTCTTGGTTGTTTTTCACTAAGTCTAGTTTAACCTTCATCAGTATCTGTTCACTTTATTCACAGGGTCACGTTTTCACTGGAATGTTCTTGTGTCTGTGAATACGAGTGTAAATATTGAGAGAAACACCTTCAGAAAACAGTTCACCTGTTGGTTGAGTCTAGAAAAGACCTTGTTTTTCCTTAGATTGAAGTTTAAAGCTAATAGAGTTTTATCTCTAAGTTATAAATGATTACAATAAAAGTTGCGGTCTGACTTAAAAGACGTCCCGTCTCCTCCTCGTCTTCACATCCTCCTGAAATTTATGGACTGTTTATGTCTTAATGTATTTGCAAATGTACAAAAATAAAAAATAATGAGGGTACAGAGAAGATCTGAAAGGTTTTCAACACTGTGAAGAAGAGGATTAACATATTGTGCTTCGACTGAAAAGAAAAATAAATAAAATAAATTCTACTCCTGTTGCATAATCCTCATCTATAAATGTACACGACTCACCAAAAACAATGAAAAACAAATACATTAGGCTTTTTAAAAAAGTCCTACATGGATGTGGAAAAGGCTCAGACGTTGTCCGTGTCCGTCCAGAAGCCAGTTGCAGATGTTGTCTCTACGTTTAGAATTAAACTAAAACCCTGAGTGTTAATGACTGAACTGGTGTCGGTGCAGCTCGGCGCCGTCTCTGTATAAATATGGATGAGTCACAGGGAGGAGGTTTTCGGTCGGTGCAGCTCAGCAGACATTTACAGAGGTGTCAGAGGCAGATAATGGAGCCCAGGGCTTCTCCGCATGAAATGAGAACAGAGTGGAGCAGCTGTGCAGCTCCTCCAGCAATAATAGACTCACAGCGCCTTGTGATGATGAATCTTATCATATTGAGTCTGATACGAGTTCACACGGTGTTTACGGAGCAGGAGACGGACGGGACGACGGAGCAGCTGCACTTATTACCGACACCGTGAACGCACCGTCGCTATCAGCACCGACGGAGGGGATGGAGGAGATGGAGGGAAGCATCTGCACGTTATTATCACCAGGAGTTCACATCTGCAGGGTTAAACACAGACTAAAGCAGCGGCTTTCATGAAACCAGGCTGAAGGGTCGGACGTGGACCGAGGACGGAGCTGAAGATCTGAGCCTTTACTCTGACACACTTTAGGACATGACTGGGACTTCCTATAGAAATTCAGTCTGACAGTCGTTCAACATTTGGTTTTGAAATATTCATTGTTTTTCAGCGTCAGATGTTGTTAATTTATATGTTACTTGTTACTGAGAAAAGTTTCTGTTGTCATTCATTTAAATAAAGCTTGTTTCATGTGTGTTTTGCCAGATTTTTACTCACATTTACACGACGTTACGTTGACGTTATGACAAACGTTGACTTTTCACGTTTATGTACTAGGCTGTACAAATATGTATGTGTATAAAAGTGTACGTAGTTACAGTTTGAACAGGTGATCATCAGAACACACTTATGTCTCTGTTTTTAAGTCTGCATTATTTCAGTTTTGAAATGTAAAAAGCATCACTAATTTCCCGTAAAGCTCTTATTTAAATGTTAACGTCAACAGTATGTTGAGACCGTGTCACCAGTTCAACATCTGCACTCAGAGCTGATGTTCACTTACACTGTAGTTCATCTGTTCCAGTCACAGATATGGATGAAATACTGACACAGGAGGCTGAGCTACATCATTAACTTACATATGTAAACTCACATAACACGCAGCTGGACGATCTGCAACGACACAGTGTGAACCAGACATATTCAGTCAAATGATTTTAAAATGTAAGTGAAGGAGGAGCCAGAGGAGACGGAAAACCAGGCCAAGACAAGACAACATCTGCCTTTTTCAGTTAAATGTTTGTCATCAGAAATAAAAACATTACCTGATTTAAAAGGTTTCAATATAAAACTGTGGCTTAAACAAAGACAAACGTGTGAAAACAGTCATGTCTTAACATCCAGCTGTCATTTAGATTTAGTTTGGCTCTTTTCGTTCTATTAACCTGCGTTATCTGTTTGTTGGTGTTTAATCTTGATGTTTGTATTAGTGTTGTCGTGGATGTATACTGTACATCTACCATATTTAAAACATCCCATTACAAATCACAAATGATGTGAATCTCTGTTCGATCACATGCTTCTACGTCTGTTTAGCCTGGTTTCAGTCACGTTTACGGACGACTTCCTCCTGTTTCAGCTTCTTTTTGATGACAGAACCATCTTTGTTCATGTCAGAGTCACACTGAGGCTATTTTTCTGCTGAATATTTATGAGTAAATACTTGTAGTAAATGGTACTAAAAGAGTCCAGAGGAGGAGGTAGAATCCATGTTTCCTCTCACACTTCATTTACAATAAGCTCAGGTAGTTATGGATTTTTTATTCTATGACACAGCTTTAAATAATCTATTGATTTACCATCTCCTTATTTCTAACTGTAAGTAAATACGATGAAATGATAAAAATCACTTCATCATTTTGACTTTTTCCAGTGAATTGAAACGCAGAAACGTCGACTCCCACTAAAATCATGCCTCATGCGTGTCAACATAATCCGAGTCTGCAGATTCTTTCCCATATCGAAGCCTGTGTGAACAGTAGAGGTGATAAAGTGTGAAGACTCGCGAACCCCCTCGAGGCCTGACTCCCTCTGAACCGAAACCACGTGCGGTTCTGAACGGTCGGAGCAGGTGAGGCCTGCGTTAAGCTGCTGTAACGTTAAATGAGTTAGTTTAAGACGGACGGCGATGCAGCCTGTGCTCATCACATGTGTTCCTCAAAGAGTTCAGGTTACAACAGAGAGGCATTCTGGGAATGAAGCTCAGCTCAGACCGTGGATAACAGCTTTAACACCAGCAGCGCCGTGTGTGGTCCCTCTGGTCTCCAGCGTGTGTGACCGTACATGTGTGTTTTACGGACACCGTTTGCGTGTTATTGTTAATCAGCGGCTCCTTTGCGTCGTCCGTCCGTCCAGTTGGACGGTGACACGCTGTAGATCTCACGCCTCGCTGCTCGTCATGTGGATGTCATGTCGTCATCGGTCATATTTTTGGAGCGGTCGACCGATCGCCAGCCGTGAAGAGTGTGTGTCTGCACGTCTGTGTGTGTTGACGACAAACCCTCTGCTTCACGGGTTCTGTTTCACACACATGATGGATTCAATCTGAAGTATCTCACATCAACAGGAAAGTCTTTGTTGTGATCTGCTTCTAATGCATATTCACAAAGTCTTGAAATACTTCGGTATCTGGTCAAATCTCGTCTTTCTGTCTTTTTTTATGATATGCTTTAAAATTTGGAAATGTAGTTTTTTCACATGAATTTTGACTCATCTACAGAAGCTGTTTTCATGTCATGTGACGTTTTTATTCTTGTTCTTTGACGTCTTGTCTTTTATTACATTTGACCTTTTTTGTGATATGTTTTTGCATTAAGTGAAATTTTCTCTTTTCTCACATGAATGTTTTTTTTCTTTTCATTATCAGACATTTTTCTGTCTTTTTCTTTTGTGAGGCCATGTGGTCTTTTCATTGCTTTCACCGTCTTCATTCTCGTATTGAACTGTTAGTTTATCTTCCTCACGTGTCATTCTTCTTGTTTTATGTCGTCTGCTTTGTGTCTTTTTAATTTCATCTGTTCTTCACGTCTTTGGTCTCATGGTTTCTTGTGTTTCCTGTCTTTGTAAACGTTTGTTTTTAAAAAGGTATTATGTAGATAAAGGTATCATTATTAAATAAAATGAGTACTTTCTCTACATTTATGACAGAGAGGTAACTCATCGGACCATATTGAAGGCACAGAGTTGATGAAAGATGTGCAACGAATGTCTTTGAATCAGGATCAGTTTGTCTTCTCTGATTTCAACACATAACTTTTCAAACATGATGCGATGATCTGACCTCAGTAGTTTTCGATAATAAGCCTCATGTGTGATGAGCAGGTCTGTCCAGATTCACCTCATGTCAACTATCAAAGTATTTCATTCAGCTTCACACAAACACGTGTGCGTGAACCAGACGTGTACGACGTCCAGAACCAGACGTTGACATCGTTCAGATAATTGTGCTTTAACGTTCTTTAACTGTTTTACTGATGAGAGGAAACAAATGAACCTGTTACTTGTTAATTATTTGGTAATAACATGTTTATATGTTGTCAATAACACGTGTAAGCTGTGATTTATCAACATCCACGTCTTCACAATGACTATTATGAAAAGGTAAAACGGTCAAGAACAAATGGACTTCTCGTGATGGTTTATTTTAAAACGTAGACCAAGTCGTTCGGCCTGTGCAACACAGCTTTAATTAAACCAGTTTAATTTTCACTGTTACATAATCACACACGTTGACATCTTGACCAGATGAACCATCCAAAGACACCGGTGAGTCTGTGTAGAAAACTATAGAGGATTGAGCCACTGAATAGGATTTTAGATTTAGAGTAAATCAGCTCAACACGTGTACGTACGTCTCCACCTTGTATGAAGCAGAGAAAGAAAGAAAAAGTCATTAAATATGGACAAACCTTAGAAGGAGGAGGATGTGGAGGAAAAACAAACAGACACCAGAGTTCACGTCCTGTTTACAACCAAAGGTAAATGTTGTGTTTATAGTTTTTATTTACTTCTTCTTTTTCTTTAATTGGTCCTTTTCCTCCGACCGTTTTCCAAACCCTAACCAAGTTGTTTCTGTGTCTAAGCTGAACCAAATCTTAACTATGACATTGTCACAGCCTAAATTCAACATTTAGTGTAATGTCTTTATGTTTTTTTTTGGTATTTTGTAAATTTTGTGCATTTATGTCGTTTTGGGAGCGAGTGGAAATCGACCAGTCATTAAGGTGCGAGGACGTGTTGAATAAACGTGTTGAGACTAGAGACATGTGATCAGTGAATAATCATCGTAAAACTGAGGGAAAATTCAGTTACCATGATATAGAAGATGACCTGAATATAAGAGTCGGCTCTGCAGTCGTCTGCGCTGAGTAACCCTCGTATCATCACCATGACGTTATCAAGGTTCACTCCTACCTCCACAAATCTCCTTCAGAACCGCGGACGACATTATTCAGCTCGTTCACACGCCGAGTACAACTGCCCATGAAGAACTAATCAGAATGAATGTGTAAAATTGCTGCAGTGTCCCTTTAATTGACAGGTGAAGCGGCTGCAGTCGCCACAGCCCGGTGTGAACACAGAGGTATTATATGAGGAGACGAAGGCAGCGCTGCCTTAATTAACTGGGCAGTGTGTGTAATCAGCCGAAATAAAAACGGCAAATTAATTACCTGCGACACGTCACACTGCACCAATTAGCCACAACATAATTAATGAGAAGAATTAGATGGAAGACCTTGACGAATAAGAGCTAAAACAGAGAAAAGAGGTGGAAAAAGATCCAGGTCTGAGTCTGGATTCTGTATTTTGAGCTGAGAAGCAGGCGGAGAAGAGGGAATACATTAGATACTGGGGCATAATTCTCGCTCATCGCTCATCCACAAGCAATTGGTTATATGCTTTTTAGTGAGGCTGAATGGCCGCCTTTGTTGGATCCCAATTTATCATCCGCCCGGTTCCAGCGTGAGGGGAAATGTGCTGCTTTTCCAGCGGACCCTCCGGCGCGCAGAGCTGCACAGCTGGTCTGTATAAGCTGCCCAGACACTGACTGATTAACTTACTGCAGGTGCATTCGGCAGCGCTGAGCGAGTCCAACGCTGCAGCAGTTCCTCTTCATCACCGCGGCGTCTCAGAGCCTCTTAAAAGTGTTTATGGCCGACTTTATGTTGATGTATGCAGCAGCACTTCGCCTGTAACAGATATGGAGTTTGATAAGTGGGAATGTCAAAGCCACTCGCTGCTCAGTTGTATAATTAGTGCGGTTTTATGTGTTTTTGATGCTGTTTTGTCTCTGCACCACAAAAAAAAAAAAGAATTTCAAAAACGTAAAAATAAAAGTCTTGTTTCTAGGAAATGAGTCTTATTTTTTCCAACATGTTTTTCATTTGAAAAGTAATGTAATTTAAATTGTGTCTTGATCAGATATTCCTGCTAATACTGAGCTGATTTAACCAGTGACAAGTTAAGACAATGGTTTGTATAATAACCCAGCAGAAGAACAAGGATGTTTACCTTATTTTAACAATGACAACATTAAGGTTCAATATGGAAGATTAGTGTGTGTCGAAAACCGTCTCATTTGCCAACATCCATGATAACAGCCACAATACACTGACACTATGTAGAGACGTTTGGTCGGATTTTCCATGAAGATCCTAAAGCTCGCTGTCGAGTTCTTCAGCGTGTCTTCTGCTCCTTTGCAGCAGCAACGTAGGCAAACACTAGCTACCGTTAGAAATATAGTCATCATCAGCACAAACCAGACCGAAAACTGAAAAACTGAACATACAAATAAAAACAGATGCATGGAAACACACCTATCGTCACTCAGGTCAGCAGCGCAATTTTAAAAACCTTTTGCAAACTAAGAGCACTGGAAACACAGACAAAATACACTGTGAATGATGAACTGTGTCCTGTGTACTTCAGAAAATCATGATGCATTTAATCAACCATGTCATGAAAACACTGACGACATAAAACGTACTCGTCACATTCAGCTTTAAAGAGAGAATCACACAAACCTCACATCTTAAAAGGTAAAAACACACACATGTTGCAGCTGGTTTCAATGTGTTGATGAAAGACAATGAAACAGTAATAATAACTATCATGACATAAATCCTTTTTATTTTGTGTTTATTTTGTTTCAGCTAAAACATTTACACAATGTTTTACTTCATTTTACTCCTGGTTATGTTGATGTTCATCAAACATGTTCTGCCTCTAGGTTTGTGAAATGTTGAGCTGTTTGGTGAGAGTTTGTCATGTTCTGACCATAAAGAAGAATTTAAAACCACAAATAACCTTCTCGTTTCTTCAACTTCCACTCAGGACAAAATTTCAAAAATGATGAAAAAAAATGATGAAAAGGTTCATCATAACAACATGATCAGTCCTATTTTCTACTCAGGCTAGTTTTCTGTTTTATTATTCTAGAGAAAGAAGCTAAAACCTACTGGAAAAGCCTCTCGATGTGGTTAGATTATCATCATGTACATGAACATTCTGCTTCTTGGTCATGAAGGAGCCAGATAGAAGTCGATGTAAGTCCTGACCCCATGGACCAGGTGACGCTAAGTATCAGGAGGTGGTTGTGGTCGTACACGGTGGATTTACTCACGGACACCAGGGTTTGGGTTCTGTTTCATGTCGTGTTTAACATTGTAACTATGGCGATGCTTAGACATCTTTCAGATTAACCCACACATTGAAAAATAATCTCTCGGGCTTTTATCTAGTCTACTTATCTTATCTACTGCAGGTTGAAATGTGACGCCCTGACCAAGCGTCAGGACGTGACGAGTTGAGAGTGAGAATGTGACGTCACTGTATGACTATTTAAATCTATTTGAAAATGACTCCTAATACTAAATGATTTGAGTTTGAATAATAGTTTCACCCTGCGTTCTCCCCTCTCTGCTGTCATTGTTCTTATTCCTAATTCCAGCCATCGTGTCCGTTCCCTCGCTTGCCAAATCCTAATCTCAGAAGAATCTGGATAAAACCGGCCGTAAAAAGCTCCATCATTGTCCCACGATCCCCACTTGTTCCCAGAGCTGAACTCTGCAAACCGCTGCATGTGCACCTCAAAGGTTTCTAAACTCTCTTAGTGGTAGACTTGGAGCCGAGGACGTCCATATGGAAGCCATTACACAGTTGCAAGAAACAGATTTGCTTTCAGCTCGCGTTTTGGTGCAGAGGCGAGAGAGCGGAGGGAGAGGTCGACCACGCGTCTGTGTGTTTGTGTGTCAACACAGAAAGCGGGCGGCGTTTTTAAAGTTCGTTAAGCGGGTCTACTGTAGAGGCCTCGTTACGGCGTCACAGATGAGGAGGCGGTTTAGCGATGGCACACCCTGACCCTGCAGAGGTCACTCAGAGGCTCTGTGTGGTCCGTTTCCAACACCTTACATCTGGTTTGGATGAGACGCTGCTCACACACAAATACGTACTAAAAATACCACACATGTCCATCTGAGAGCATCCTCCTCACACAAAATATCGCACATCGACAGTGGAAAGACAACTTCTGTTCTGATTTTAACCTCCGGCAGTGTTTCATATTAATTACACAGTTGAATTTGTCACGTCACAGTTTTATAATGGTCTGAAAATATTTTTACACTACTCATAATCCCATAAAAGATCACTAACCCTCTTTACATCACTGTAGCCTGTGGTGTCCATAGTGGAGACCACTGAAACCGAGACCGAGTCACGACAAAGACCAGACCAGGACCAAGACCCGACCAGGACCAAGACCGGACCAGGACCAGGACCAGGACCAGGACCA
>JAPQRN010000014.1:16343454-16362555 GCA_037367275.1 Coranthus polyacanthus | reverse complement strand
TTCTTTTTTTTTTCTTTCTCTCTCTCTCTCTCTCTCTCTCTCTGTCACACACCCTCTCACACACACACACACACACACACATGGCCAGACATGTCGATGTGACATCATTCTTTAACCGCGGCTTTCACACAGACACACACGCACTAAAAAACAGATGTGGTTGAGTGCAACTGTCATTACCCGACGTGTCTCTTTGTCTGTGCATCCTTTAATTTCTTATTTTACTCTTCCTCATAGCTAAAAATACATTATTTCAAATCTTTCATTCCCTTTTATCTGCCTTATTACAATTTTTAGACTGGCACATTTTGCATATAATTACCACGCTTTACAACAAATGCAAATGCTTTATTTTTTTTATTTTTTTTTGCATTTAAAGCCACTTTTTAACTCACACTCCTCCCTGCTTTTACCCAAATGTTCTTGTCAAAAAATAAAACACCCTCAATTTAGCTGGTCTGTAATTGTGTTTCAGGGAGGCCAATCGTGTTCTGACGATGTGTGATTTGTTTTGTGTCACGGATGATTTTGTGTCAAATCGACCTCTAATGATGGCTCAAATTGGTTGTTTTCATGTAGAAATTTACACCGTCGCATGACTCCCACTTGCAACCATTTCAAACTGTGAACACAATGCTCTCCTGAAATCTCCTTGCAATTTTCCATTTGCATTTCTGTTTCAAGAGGCATGAAAGTAACTGTGAACGATGAATTAAGCACATAATGGGATGTCGGCTACTTCATCAACACGATTGCTGGTTGATATTTATTCGTAACTTCAAATTAAGTTTTATAATTTGGTTGATTAAACCAAATAAATATGATGTATAAACTCAACCATCTCCTTACTTGAAACTTTTCTAAAACTGCCCCCTGTCCCTCAGTTCATTCATGTCATGCATGAAGGTTTTCTTTACAAACGTCTCCCTCGATGTCTCTTTCTTTCTCTCTCCAGTTAAATACTCTCAGCAGAGAGAATGAGCATTTGCGTAGGCAGTTGGAGGAGGAGAGGTCCATGCGTAGACAAGTGGAGCAACTATGTCTTACTCCTCCCACCTCCCAGCAGTGCTCCTCTGTCCAAATCCCCGTCGGTACCCGCCCACCTCCTCTCTCCACCTCTCTTCCATCGTCCCTCCGCCTTCCTCCTCCTCCTCCTCCTCCTCTTGTGTGCCTGGGCCCAGTGACAGTCGAAGCTGAAGGGATTCTAACCCAAACCAAGCTGAGTGGAGCCGGGTTAGAGGCACCAGGTGGGTCCCAGGCTTTGAGTGAAGCGCTGTGGACGAAGCCGACTGCAGAGCGCTCTGTCTCCACCTCTCTTGAAGATGCTTGGTCCGGGAGGACAAGCAGGGATCTGATCAAATGAAGTCCCCTGAAGACTTTGACCTGTCATGACTTTTTGACCCCCAGCTTCTCACCAGGGAGTGTGCTCAGTATGAGGTTAATGTCCTGCAGGTCAAAGTCAAGTCCCAGAGTGGAGAGCGCCTGAGGGGGCTCCAGTAACAGGGAATGATGGAATTTTCTTAAATCATCAAAAAATCAGCCTTCTAATATTGCAGCTGCTACGCTATGAAGACATTTATTCCAAGCGCATACTAGCATTTCTAAATTATACACTGAGAATTTGAAAAATTTACAGTGGATTGCATCCTAAATAATGTTTTACTGCTCTGGGCAATAGCTGCTTTTAACATCAGCAGTTCGATTCTAAAATAATAATCTTGTTTAACAACAAACCACTTAGTACCAAGTACTAAAATGTTTTTTTTTTCTGTGCACATATATACATGACTGTCAGAACAGACTTTAACTTATTACGCACATTAACTTAACAGAGGAAGTGACTAACTGTGTAATTCTTCAGTGGTGATGAATGTCTTACAGTGTGGATGAGTCTCACTGTGAACAAATGAGGGACGGCACATCGTCAGTTTCCACAGAATATATCAGACGTTTATATGAATGACTGCAACTAGTAAGTCTCTGATTACTAAGCAGCTGTTTGCCATGTGTCTCGCATCTACTGCGATGAATGTGGCTGTGTGTCTTTATGAGTGAGTACATTATGCCGCTCCGTGCCTTTGTCTCTGTCTGTGAGCGAGCATGTGAGTGTTGAGTGCATTCAATGTTTAATTGTAATGTGTTGAATTGTTTAATACTTAAAAACATATTGCGTTTTCCGATGTCTGTATTTGATTCCTTTGTTGCGGTGACAGAAAATAAAAACAAACACATTTTTAAATATCTTTTTTCAGCATTTCTTCTGTAGTGGAAGTCGAGACAGACAAGAAAGGCTTGAGAGAGAGAGCGAGAGGGGCTCGAGCTGGATTCGAACCCGGGACTCGTGGTTTGTGTTCAACCAGGTGAGCCACCAAGGCGCCTCACATGAATAATCTGTACGTGGCTCATCCTCGTCCTCATCATCAATAAGCCAATAATATTTTATGTTTGCCAGCTTGGAGCCTTTAAAATTGAATAATGAGTATTTTCTGTACTTTGACATGACTGCTGACATTGCCAAAAGCTGTCAACATGTGTCAAAAACTTTTTAAACTAGACAGTCAGAGATTGCAGAGCTTCACCCCCTTCGAGATCATATCCACCACACTGAATAATTCCACTATGTTGTGAATACACTCAAATAAACGTATATATGTTACGAATCAGTTCCCTGACCCTTAAAACAAAGGGTCAGGATGTGTCTTCATGTTTCTGTTGTTTCAGAGTTACTTGGGGTGGAGTGGATGTGATTTCAGTGTCAGTACTGTCAGATCTATTATCAGGTCCGATATGAAAAAGGAATGAACAACGGGTGTAAATACCAAATCTGGAGTTTAACTTTTCTTAAAACTCAACATCAAAATGAAATGTAAAATATGCTCTCGGTTAAGTATTGTCTTCCAGATCAGCAAGAAATTATTGATAGCATGCAGCATGTATGTGATTTTTTTTTTTAGAGCAATAGCTACCTTCATTTTTGAGAAAATGACAATGGCTTTCTCCCAATGGTAGAGAAGCCTTCAAAGAAATTCAGGAATCTCGATCCTGATCCGGATCATCTAAGGGGACAGAGATATGCGACGGACCTATCTTGTGTAAAACCTTCAAGTCAAAATGTGCTGTAGTGCTTGAGTTATGGGTACAGACAGACATACATACAGGCAGACCTGATTGCAATACGCTGGCGAGGGTGAAAAACAATCATACAAGACAACGGCAGTTATGATAGCACTCAAAACCACATAGCTATAACCACATGGACCTATAGCCGCTGCCGTGTAGAGCTAGTAGATTCATGCCTTTCTTTATACGGGAATGTGTTTGGTGGATGAACAAGAGCTTTAGTGCACAGATAAGAAAAAAAGCATGCAAATATCTGAATGAAAAAGTGCACTATTATGCTATGATAATGAGAGTTCTGGGGAAAGCAGGTCTCAGACCACAATTGGTTTCCGCATCGTACTATTCTCTGTCTCCCCTCCACCTGTCCCCCACACTCCCCCACCTGTCTTTGTCTCTTTTCAAACCCCCTTTTTATCTGCCATTGGTTCTGTATATACATAGCTGGTTATATAGCTGGTCACGTACGTTTTAATGATTTTGAGCAGAACTGCATGTCCTTGTTAGCTTGGTTTTCCTCATTTGCCATGTCACACTCAAAAATACCCTTCTTTTATGTGCAAACACACATGCATGCACCCACTCACACATCCAAACGCGTTTATATTCTTTCACAAACACACACACGCGCACACTTACACAAACGGCACAGTCATTAAAAATGAAACCACAGGCTTTTTGAAAACTCCCAGGACTGAGGGAAAAGTCAGCGGCGCAGCGGTGAAAAGAGTCCCCCTGGAAACAATGAGGAGAATGATCATTTGTTGTTCTTGAAAACCCGGTGAGGTTTCACAGAGGTTAAGCTTCCCTTTGATGTGTTTTTAACTCGTTTCAGCTCTGTGGAGGGATTAGTCAGCCTCTCACACACATAAACACAATAGCACACGTTCGCACACATAAGCACATACAGACTCTTAATTTCCACACCATGAGCTCTTCTCTCACAAAGACGGAAAGCAAGGAACAGGCTCCTTCCTAACCTAATTTCATCAAATGAGCGTGTGTGGTACTTCACTGCTGTTTGTGTGGTCCCTTGGAAATCTGTGGTAAACCAGCAAAATATTGCAAGTCAGTATTTTCTTTTTATCCCAAATTAGCGTCAGGCTGTTTGTGAACAGTGTGGGCCCTCAACCACGAGAGAGACGGAGAAAGAGAGACAGAGTAGCTGTTGATCATCACAGCACTCATTACAGTGTTTACGAGGCATTATTTGATCCCTATTTCGAGATACAAATGATTGGGTTGTTTGTGCCTATAATAAATGTGTGTGTGTGTGTGTGTGTGTGTGTGTGTGTGTGTGTGTGTGTGTGTGTGTGTGTGTGTGTGTGTGTGTGTGTGTGAGAGCAGTCTCGGCTTCCCCGTAGGTCTGTGTGTGGTATGTTAATCGCATAAAAAAAAAAAAAAACTTGTGTTCACAGCATATGTCGTAAGCAGCTCTGCTACAAATAGTGTTTGGAAATCATTCTTAATGTTCTTTTTTTAAAAATGTTTTATTTTGGGGGCATTTTGTGCGTTGATTCATGAGCAGATAATAGAGAAACAAGTGACAGGGAAATGAAACAAATGTGACTCAAACTGGGAATCAAACCGGGATGTCGTGACTCGCGGCTGGTGCTCGACACTCGACTACACGCCAACTCTTAGTGTTGAGTTTTAAACAATTTGGAGTACCTGATTAGTTAATACAGACTGCGCTCAGTTCATTTGCAATTGTTTGCAACAAACCAAAACGTGAATGAACAAAAGTGAGGCTTTTTTTTCTGCATCTCTCTAATGCATGAATGAAAAAAAATTTCTCTCAGAAATGTACGTTCGGTGGTTATTCAATTATTGGCAGCAAAGTGCAAGAACAATTAATACATACTGCTGCTTTACTTTGTCACTTCTACCTTGTAAATGGAAAGAAAAGTCCTTCAAACTTTCACTTTAGCAGTTTAACTAAAAACAGACATTTTTTTGAAACTGGCATATCATGACAGCCTACACTGTATATCCAACACCTGGAACAGCCCTTTTGTCATGTGAAAAATGCTTTAGCTGGGACCAGCCCAGTATTCCGCCACTGTTAAAATGACTTTTAGTGGGAGAGGCGGTTCTGTCACACCACGAACAGAAAATGACAGAACAGCAAGAGAGGGTGAGAAAGAAATAAAACTGACAGGAGTGCTGGCAATATGTCACCTCTGAAAGTTAGGTCACTGAATAAAAACAGAAAGAAAGAAATAAGACAGGTATTCACACAATGTTTCAGTTTTTAAAAGGTGAGGTTTTGTTATGTGGTTACTTTTTATAGACTATACAGATACAGTGTAGTGAATTCTGACATTAAGATGGTGTAGTTAAATTTAAGCTGTAGGCAGAGATTGATTTTCACAATGACAAAATGTCCCAGCAAAAGCACTCAATTCCTCACCCACACTTCTGCTGTCATGGGTGAAATACATTTTGCGTTTCATTTTGCCCACATTTTAAAGAATAAATCAGCCCCACATTCCACTCTTCGTCTGTAAACATATTAAAATGGCCTCTTAAAGCTCTACTTATTTAAGCATTTTCTTAATTAAGTTGTTGCAGTCCGTCAATCAAACAAAAGCAGCTATGTTTGCCTTCAGCAGCTTCAAAAGTGCAATCAGAAAACAGTAACTGCTTCTAGTTATGATTGCATTCACCTTCATACTTTACTTTTGTGTTCTATAGGCAGCAGTAGTGAAACCTCTTAAAGGGAAGAAAGAAATCAAGAGGACTAACAACTTCAAAAAATTCCAGTGCGGGATCGATAATTGAGAGCAATATTGTGGTTAGCATATGACTTAGTATAAAAATAATTTATCACATTATTAAATCCATAGTTTAAATTGTTGGATAATTATTTTTTCATGAATGTGAGCCTTAGTTATGTTCATGTATATTCCATTAAGTAACACAAGACCATGCGCGTAACCCCCACAACCGGCCCTAAACTCAAATATCCCACTGGAGGACTTGAAGCAGCCAATAAGAATATTTCTTATTTTACTCCAGAGGCCGGACTTGAATCGTTAGAGCATTAAAACTGAACCGGACTGCTCTTTTTTCCCACCGGTACAGTACCGAGTAAGAACTAAAATGTGATGAGAACAAAATAGTTGTGCATTAGGGTGTCTTGCCGTTTGGCTGGCCGTCGGATTGGTTGTATCTGTCTGCTTATTTGGCAAGAAAATGATTTTGTTGTGTTTCTCGCAATGCATTATACAGACGTTTATATAGTTGTAATGTTCCTGTAGCAACAACTGTATGTGGCAGGCAATAGTGCAGGTACCGTGCATCCATTAGAATTTTATTGAGCCAAACCATAAGAACATCTACTATTCGAAACACGAAAGAACATAAAAATGTAAAAAATTAAGTGAGTGCAGGTGGAGGAATACAGAAGTAAAAGAGGAACAAATGGCAAAAGTAAACCTGGAAGGGATGTCGCATTAAAAAAAAGCAACTACAATACCCAGAAACACTTGGAGTGATAAATGGACAGTGCTGGTGTGAGATGAGCTAGTTGGAAGCTAATAGTGGTTCTCTGCTGATCCCTGAGGGGAGGTTAGACTGTAGGATCAGCTAAATATCACCCAGGAGCAGAGAAGGATTCACTGTTGTCAATAATGGCTCATGAACCCAGATTCCCTGGATGGCATTTAAAACAAAACAAAGTGTTTCGGGGGAGATTTGATAGTTGGTCAACAAACCTATTAAGAGAATGAAATAGACACTAAAATCAAAATTGTCTTGATTGAGCATAGTTTCATACAAATGCAATTCAAGGTGCTATAAAAGTGATGTGAAGAATATAGAAGATGCACAGACCACAAATACTGCACAAACCTGAGTAGAAGCTACGTGAAGCCTTCGCGTGGACGTGTTATTTCCACATGGACAGAATGATCTGAATCCAATTTAGGACAAGACTCGTCCACTTGTGCACCAATAATTAGCACAAGACTGAAATGTACTGAAGTACAGTGAACTGTGAACTCTACTGGAGGGATGATCATCATTCTTCCAAAAGATATTTCCTCATTTGGTGTTTTGATGATGGTGGCATCATATAGGTGTTCAGTTGGATTGAGATCTGGCGACTGAAGGCCGTCGTATCATTCACATCAATTTCATACTCATCAACAATTCAGTGACCCCTTGTTCCATATGGATGGGGACATTATCATCCTGGAAAAAAAAACCCTCCTATCAGGTATTTTCCTTTCATTTGTCACCCACCCGTACTTCGGCTATCCCTCATCTAACGCAATGCTAAACTTCGGTATAACCGTGGCGTATGCATTTTATTGAGCATGATCTAAATCCACATCAAGCATGTTTTTCAGAAATACGAACAGTTTATATCATCACTATAAGATGCCCATGTGCGTTGCGAAAGGAAAAATAACATATTCTTTTTTTTTTCTTTACTACTGTACTACTTATTACCTGCAGAAATACATTTTAAAATCACACATATTGCTTATAAAAGACTATTACCTTGAGAGTGAAATGAAAGGAAGGACAGAAACCTCCATATATATATACATACAGATATAAATATATATAGATGATCGACAATGTTTTGACTTATTCTGTCATAGCTGTGAAGGTTTAAGACAGTTCTAAACATGGATACAAAACTTTTAAGGATATACACCACCAACAACTTTATATCAAGTGTCAGTTGTCCTAATCAGGATACATGTAGTACCTCCCGTGATAAATAAATGATAGCAAAAGGGGACATATGATAGATTTTGTGTCCATGTTCTCATCTTTTAGGTGACCACCAGGCTAATTTATCAAAAAACACGGCGTGCTCCCTCAAGGAATAAAGAAAGAGGAAATAGGAAAAATTGTACAGTCTGAAAAAAAAACCTAGAGGGAAGAAGAGATTACAAGACAATTTTAAGGAAAGAAAAGGCAAAAAAATCTGAGGACTTCAGGGAAAGAGGAGAGGAAGTAGTGAAAAAGGGATGTGTGAGGAAAGAGGCTGAGGGGGCGTTGTGATTGATTTTGGAAATAAGTTTGGGAATGATGAGAAAAACGCAAAATGAGAGATGGATGCAGAGGGAGACGGACAAAAGAATGATGGAAAGAGGGTGTGACGAGGTTACGATTGGAAAAGAAGAGAGAAAAGCGGAGGAGAGTAATGGGATGTTTAGGGAAAAATGGTGCGATGGAAAGAAAAGTGAGAGGTGAGAGAAGCTCGGAGACTGAGAGATGGAGGAATGAGAGAGAGGCTGGAGGTTTAGCGAGGGAGTGAGGGGAAAGATGGAAGAAGAGCAGAGTGAGAGAAAGAAAGAAAGAAAGAAAGGAGGAGAGAGTATTGGGAGATTTGGGGTATATATGGAAGAGAGAGTGCCAAAGAAGAGCATATTGTCCTTATCGGCCTGCTCCAGAAAGCCTGCTCCCTAATGGGGCCGGTGTGAAGGGGAAATGAGGACTAGGCCTGATGCTACCTGATTAGCCATCGACTCAAACACACATCAAAGCCGGGGAGGAGGGGAAGAAGGAGAGAGTAAGGTGTGGATGCGTATGTGTGTGGTTGTGGGCTGAAGGTGAGTCGCCATCACCTCCTTCACCGGGACAACGAATGAAAATCACACTCGCTTTCCCCCCACACACACACACACACACACACATACGCAGACACATGGCCATTTTCTTCAACCTTGAAAGGGAAAGCTGCTCTGAATAAGGAGATCCTCTGAATGGGGGGAACGGAGGGGGGGAGGAGGGGTGAAGAGAGGAAGGAGGGGGAAATAGACAAAAAGGCGGCGGGAGGCGTGGATACAGTGGAAAAGGGAGGGAGCAGGGAGAAAGAAAAAAGAAGGGAGGGAGACATCAAAAAGAGTCATCATGCTCCATATTAGAGATATAATGAAATTTGCCTTTTAGCTAATGACATCTTGGGACAGCTCTGTTAGTTTTCACATAAATTACAGCAGGCCAGACTGCGTCTCTCACTCGCTAACTCGGCACAAAGCCATCAGTGCAGGCGCACACACACACCTACGCCAAGGAAAACACACGCACGTCCACAGCGATCAGTGGTGCAGCAGAGACCGGTCGGTGTCCCTGTTTGAAATTCAACACTCTCAGAGACCTATATCCCTTTTCTATCCCTCACCCTGAATTCATTACCGTCAAACACACTCACACACCTTTAATCATATTCATCATACTCACCGGTGCCTCCCCTACCGCAATCCCTAAATTTCTATCCAGGGGAGCCCCAATATGGCCGCTGATGACCTTCATTAGTCTCTTCCTTTCTTTCTCTTCCGCGGCCTATCTATTGTATTCATTTTTTTCATCTCTCTCACACTGTTTATGTTCACAGACCTGCCTTCTTTTAGTTAGTTTTTGTTCTTTTATTTCCGGTCTCTTTTCTACTATGTCACACGCGTTCAAACGCTCCCTTTCATGCCCCGTTCTTTCAAATACTTTTCCCACACACACACACACACACACACACACACACACAGACACACACACACTTTTCCTGTGCGTTTCCTTCTGTTTCTCCTTACACTCTCTCTCTCTTCTTCATCTGTCACTTTTTTTTCCCCTCATTCCTCATCTCTCTGTTTCATTAGCATACAGAGTAAGAAGATGGCGCTGGGGGTAATCTGCGCGAGTCGCCGGTGACAAAATGGAGGGCGTCATCAGAGGTCGCGGCGCTGTCATCAGCCGCCAACCTCAGCTGACGCCTGCCTGTCACACAGACACGCACACACTCGCGCATGCATCACACATATTTGCTGCACATGGGGGAGAAAGAAGAAAACGTGTATCCATAATCAGGTGTGACACATCACAGCGTAAATGTTCCAATCACACCTGACAGCCACATACACATGCAATGTTTGCGTTGCAGACCACCACGACAGAAACAGACACTGACAGGTATCTGAATATATTCTGAGTTGCACATAACAGTAGCTTTAATGAATACAGCTGGTTTGCTCTGTTTTGTTTAGTTTTTTTTTTTTTTCTTTCCAGTGGCTGAATTTATCACGGTTTTAAAGGATGATCTGTGCAGGAGGAGACTGCGATTCCTTTTAAACCTGTCAGAAAGTCATTTTTTTTTCTCCATATTTATGTGTCGCTGAAGAAACAGCTTGATAGACTGATGATCAAAAACTACAACGCTCATAACATGTATCGGTTTTGTAGAGCTCCTCTTTCCATCTACTACTCACACCGTGTCAGTGCTGCAAGATGTTTTTAAACACTCCCTCATTAACAATCCAGTGAAAGTGTAAAAAAGGATCTGTATGTTGCATCTGTACTTGATTAGTGTTTGAATTTCAGCACAGCGGTGGCTACACAAGGCATTTATTTTACATTGCACCTCATTTAATTTGAACAGCTTGTGATATAAAAAAAAAAAAAAAAAATCTCGTTTTACCCTACCTTACAAGGCTGTCTTTGCATGCTGTACGTTTAATCACATCAAAAGCTTAATAGTGAGCTAAGTTCACCCTCCGACCCTGACTTTCATTTACAAATTCTGTCATATTTTCTATCTTTCCATCCTCGCCAAGGGAAAAACTGAAATGTACCATGACAGTGTAGCCAAACTAAAATCAGGAGGGGGTGTTGATCAGTTGATGGCCTCATACTCTGTCCTTGATTAGAAATTATACACTTATTAATATCTGCGCTTGCTTGACAAGCCAACTGTGTCTGAACAAAGTAAATCGTATTGGGCTTAGAGAGAAAGCATTAGTGTATAAAAAGGATGGAGGAAAAACATTGATGGGAGAAAAGTAAGACGGGAGGATGGGGAGACTTTAGATGAAAAATTATGAAGAGTGGTAGCCAGGGAAAGAGAGAGAGACATGGGAAATAAGAGGGGAAGTGAGGGAGAGGACAAACAGAGAATGAAGGATGAATTCCCAGGAGGCAGCGTTAAGTTGTATTGGTGTGTGAGCTTGTCACTAATAGTGTCCCTGCCATGGTTATGAGAGCTGGAAATACTTTGGTGCTAATAGACAGATTATGGAAAGAAACGAAGCATGTCCTGAAATCCTCTTAGCAAGACTTCACCTTTTTATTTATTTATTTCCTGCCATATTCCTTTCTTTCTTTCTCTCTTCCCCTCTCTACCTCGGTGGCCTTGGCATTGTCTCGTTGAACGTGTTTCATGTTTTGTCTGACACTTGGTAATGTTCTCTCTCTCTCTCTCTCTCTCTCTCTCTCTCTCCTTCTTTCTCACTCTCTCGCTCTCTCTCTCTCGCTCGCTCACTCACTCTCTATCTTTTTCTGTCTCACACATTTTCAAAAGGCACTTTATTTATTGTCCCGGGGGAGCTCTACATTATGCATTAACCTGTTCAATTATGCATTCATTTATGCAGCCGTTGCCTTATGTAAATGCACTTTATGATTAAACAAATTGTTTCGCTGTTTGGCCGTGTGTTCCCCACATTGAGTGTTTGCCAGTGACATCATGCAGCAGTAGCAAGAGACTCCATGCCTGTAGTTTGTATATGCGTGTGTGTGTGTGTGTGTGTGTGTGTGTGAGAGGCCTATTTGTGCCGTATTTAACTGGTGAAAGGGCCTTGGAGATTGCAAGAACACTCTGTGGACTTCACAAAGTGATACGAAGCAGGCGAGAAGCAAAGGTTTCTTCAGCCGCTATCTATGGTGGCCTCTAATCCAAAAGGCCGCTGATGAAAAAAAAAAACATCTTCTGTTGGGCCTTTTGGATGCAGTCCAATCGTCTAGTCGTAGAGTCTGAGGAGTTTTGTTTTTTTTTTGTTTTTTTTTTTGCTTCTTTTTGTTTTGCCACTTTATATTGAAAGGAAAGAGATGATGTGCATGGAGAGGTTTTGTGCATTGTTGCATGCAGATAATAGCAAATTTTAAAAAAAAATCCCCATTCAAAGCATTTCCTAAATTTCTATATTAACAGCAGAGGTTGCTTCTGCCCTTCCGTAATTACAGTCCCACTGTACCAACTTTTGCTACAATACAACAGACATAAAAGGGTTTTTGAGTTGCACAGCAGTACTTTGCATACTGTAAGTGTCAGAAGTTTTACTTGGCTCTACTCTTTTGGCTTCAGTTTTGTTACAGAGCACACCAGAAAAATCTCTGCGGGTACGTTCGGGCAGCCAGTATTTTTACATGAGATCAACGGTGCCAAATTATGAAAAAAAAAGTTTTGTACCGCAGAGACATCGCCAGGTCAAAAACATGCATTCTTATACGAGTACAGAGCCCTGAAACAACAGCTAATTTAAAAGAAATACCCTTAATAGGCAGTGTAACAATATCAGCAGAGGGCTTAGAAGTCTCCTATTGACTAAAGAGACTTGCTCCAGACATCTTAATCACAGCTATATATAGCCTTTCCCCTATCTGACAAGAGAAATGAGCAGCCATTTAAGACAGATGAACTGTGTCTAGATGGCGCGTAGACTTATAAACCACAGCCACACCTTTGATCTACTCCAGAATCTTCCATTGGTTTCCATCTGATACAGGCTATCTGATTTACCCACACCACTGAGGAATGAGAAATTTTAGAGGAGAAAAGATGAATGGAATATGCATTAAGACACCTTGACTACATAGTCACTCTATTTTTCCGCCTTGCTTTCTCCTTTTTCTCCTCATATGCCACCATTCCTCAATCATGTGGTTATTACAGTGTGACTGTAACCCCCCCCCCACCCCTCCTCTCTCTCTCTCCTCTTTCTCTCTCTTCACCTCTGTTTCCCTCTTTCTTTGCCTCTTCCCTCAGCGCGCCTCGCTCTCGCTCCATCTCTCCGTCTCTGCCGGGGTGTGAGTGAGTGATGGAGTTTTAGTGGACCCTGCGAGCGGTCCTGTGGTTTTTCAGTGCCACACATCAGAGGCAGAGCATTAGCCCACTGCATGCTTCAGGAGTTTGGCTTGGCAGAGCACCAGGCCCTAACTACCTCCTCTCCAGCGTTCGCTGCTGCCAGCGGAGGCCAGACAAACTACCTGGGCCTGATTTGCAATATACATGAAATTATGCTCATGTCCTACTGTTTATATTTATATTCATTAACCTTTATAAGGACTTATGTGTGTTTTTATTACATTAATTTTGTGAGTGTATCCTGACACAGAATGAGTTAAGGCAAGTTTATATTGGCTGTTTTGAAGGAAAGTGGGTCCCTATCTGCATAATATACAGTAAATCTTCATTATCCAAACCTCAGAAAGATTGTACAGACTGAATGGTTGAGGGAACAAGCTTAATGAAAAGAATATGCACAGCAATGCAAAGTTATAGTCTGGTAATTTTGTACATTAATAATAAAGCTACCTGGGACTTGCATCTCAGTGCTGTAAAATGATGGGAGTTCTATAAGAGTCATGGTCCCGTTGGAGATTCTAGATTGAAGGAAGAAGTAGAAGAAGTCATGAGTCATGTAATTTTAAATGCACGTATACAGTAAACTGCGTATGTGTGCATGAGGAAACGTGCTTCAGATGTCTGCAGTGCTGCCCCGTGTGCCGTTCTTGCAATTTCAAGGAAGTGTAATTTAAGACAGATGAGCATTAGTAGTCTGTTTTTAAACTGCAAGGCCATGATAGTATAAACATTCATTTATTATTTACCACATATTAGCGAAGATCTTATATGTGGTCAAAAGTGCAGCATTGAAACTTCAGACATTACTTCTGATCATAGATATCGTTACAGTCGCTGTCGCCATTTTACTTGTAAAGTAGGGGGGGGGGGGTTTGTAAAGTTTTTTGACCGTGGACAATTGGACATTTATTCTCACCTTTAGACCTCGGGTCATTAAAACAAACTAGAAGCCTTCTCTACATGAAATGAGTTCCTGACATTTTTTTGTCCCAAGACATATTTTCAAAAACAGCTTTATTGTGACTGACGGTCTGACAGAAGTAGGAGGGCGTCAAGAGTCACCACGGTAGACAGATAGCCTCGGGCTGTGCCACACACTGCCTGTACTGCCTCTGTGTGTCTGTGTGTGTGTGTGTCTGTGTGTGTGTGTGTGTGTGGGTATGTGCATGTGCAGTACTTTGTGTGATTCTGCAGTTGTACAGCATATACAAAACATATCCTTAAAACCTGAATTTTAATTATGCTGCTTTATTAAATAGTAATCATTGAAAGGCTACATTGGCATAATTTATTACATTTCTAATGAAGAACGGGGAAAATATGCACACTCCACACATCATGTTCCAGCTAATTCCTGGACATCACATTTGGCTAATACACATTTGAAACAGCTCTCTAGTGGTGTTGCAACAGAATAATTTATCAAAACAAATGCTCTCTTTTATACTGCTCCTCAATTGAATGTGACCGGCATTAAAAGATGCAATACTTAGCATGCAAAATGCATGAAATTATGCTAATGGACAACACTACATATAGACATATATATGCAATTGTGTTGCTTAAGTCTGGTAAGTAAGACTGACATTGAAAGATTCACAGTATACAGACAGATAAAAGCCACCTTCGTCCGATTATACTTAATTGGCAAGACTGAAAATGTATTAAAAAGAAACACTTGTATAAAAATAACACGTGCTGCAGAACTTCGTCAACCCAATTTTAGTGAAGCGTTCTGTGTTATACGCAGGAACCATTTAATCAGAATACGCAGCGATTCAAAATGCACTGTAGAATTCTGCATTTGTATTTGCTACTTGAACCCTCTAAAATTCAAAAATAAACTGAATACAGAGGTTCGGAATTATACTGCATAATTCCTGTGTAGTTTGAATCAATCATGCAGTTTGAGAGCACTGATCTTAATATTCTATGCTCTCAGTGACCACCAGCAAGATTTTTTTTTTTTTTTTTTTTTTTTTTTTTTTTTTTAAAGCCATGAACCACAAAGTAATAAATATTCATATTGAGGAATTTCAGTTAATCGTTTAAACAAATGCATCGGGCTTGTTTTACAATAACAGAAATCTATTTCTAAAGAGTGGGCTCATCCATTTGCCACGGAAAAGAATAAAACCCCTTTTTTCAATATTAAGTTAAAAGCTTTAGCTATATGCCATTAAATGCTGCTTAACTGAAAGTTTAATATTGCGCACACACACACACACACACACACACATGAATATGTATATTGCAAACATTCAGTATGCTAGTGACACCTCAGTAGTCACATGCTTGGCTATATATCTATGATAATGGTTACTATGCTGATGATCAGAGCTATTTACTTTAAATGGATCATTATCAGTGGAAGACTCCACCTTGTGATGATGATGAGGGCTTTGACAGATATATTGCCAAGTGGGAATAGGTGGTGATGATGAGCTACAGAAGTGTGCTACTATTCTGCGCTTTCATTCTCTCCTTGTGTCTCTCCACCTCATCGTCGCTTCACCTCTTTGTCCTTTGGTTCAATTTTCGAATCACAAGTCAGGAGCAGTCAAGTGCTGCCATTCCAGCGCACAACAGCGTGTCTCGGAATACTAAGAGAAGACAGTGAAAATGTATTAGTTACACAAAGTCTACTCTGTGTTTTTTATTGAATTATGAAGAATTTATTATAGCAATTTGATCTGGTGTATCACTTTCAGCTAGGCTCTTGTTCTGCATGTTTAAGATATAGTGCAGCACTTGAGTATCTGTCTCTTTGGGGAGTTGACGGGGGAGCAAAGCAAGCTGTGTGATGCTCCTCTCACCCAAATCACAGCTTTGAGTCTTCAAATAAAATATGATGACTCGAATTAATATTTGACACGGTAATAATAAAACTACTTAAAACTATAAAGTCTCTCCCAATTCCCACATTTTCCTAAGCCCGTGTTTATCTCCCCCATTTTAATTAGTAAGTGGCATTAATTTCTGCTTTTGCTTTTATCACCAATCATTTACAAGCACAAGGATGATCATGTTAATATTACTGAAATTATGGAATACATTCCCTGGGTTAATTAGGTTGTTCTTTTTAATTAGAATGTAATTGTGTGAATTGGTGTCTTTTCAAGGGGAATTGCAGGGCATCAGACTGTACAGGCTGTTCGGAGGTTTAATGCAGATGAGACTGTAGGCAACAGTGCCCTCTTGATGTTAAATAGGGAACAACATTATTTTTCCTGTGTGCTTGAAATGGCCTTTCTCAGTTCAGTGTTTGCAGAACGGTGTGTGTTTGTGTGTGTTTTAAACATAAACAGAATTTTGATCGTTTGTCAGAAACATCTGAGTTTGGACATGTTGAGAAGGAGTTCAGGGGAGTAATTAGTTGCACTATGTGCTGTCGTTAAATGACAAATTGGAACTCACTGAGGATAATGAGGAAAAAATAAGTAAATTGCAGTTGCTAATCAAAATGTTGGTGATCATGAAGTATGTATGACGGGGCACGCTAAGACAGATGACCATATCAAGTCAAATCAATTTTATTTATATACCTCAATATCACAAATTTGCCTCAAGGGGTTTGACAATCTGCACTTTGACCCTCAGTTTGAGAAGGAACCCCAAACCCCAACCCCCCCACCCCAAGAACATTTTAACGGGAAAAAAATGGAAAGAGAGACAGAGAGAAAATGGAAGAGCCACAGAGGAGAGATCGCTCTTTCGGGATGGACAAGTCAGTGCAGTAGGTCTTATGTGTAGAGAAATCTGCGCCTATATTACACACAGAAAATGTACACGTACGACAATGAATAGGCAGTATAAAGGCGACAAGAATGTGCTGGAAATTCAACATTTTCCTTCTGAAATCAGAAAAACTCTGCACAATGTAGAGCTTGTGTAAAAGTGGTAAAAATGACATGAAATGAGGAAAAGATGAAAAGTTGTCAAACGTAATAAGTTACGTTACTTTTTGAAGGAATTCAAATAGTCGCTTACTTATTACACTTTGAGGGTAATCTGTAAACTATTACATTCACATTACAAAAGTAACCTTCCTCACGCTCTTGATAAGTATGAGTGATTTTAGCATTGAATGGGGTCAAGTTCAGGGCCTCAGTTTTTTATTCTCATGCACGGCTGTATACCTGTGTGTGTGTGTGTGTGTGCGTCTACAGTTTACACACATCAGACAGTGACTTAATCATTCAGTGCAGTCCTTCTCCCTCCATCACACCCACAAACAGCAAACATAGCAGGCCACAGGTAAACACCACTATCTCTAGGCCAATCCTTCACATGGGGTAAGGCAATTACAAACTCTGCATGTCACCACACCATGCCACCTACATTACACACACACATCTATGCACACGCTCGGAGACACACCCCTCAGTCTCGAACCAACCTGCGCACTATTTCATCTCTCTCTCATTCCCTCTCCCTCCCTCTCTGCATGTCATTCTCTGTCACTCGCCTCGTGCAAAATTGCGCTGAGGCGAGCTGCCACAGTATTGAGGAATAGTGTCATATACTGGCAATTTCCTCCCTAGGTGTCAGGCATACTTTACCTTAATATGTCTGCAGCGACTCTTAATAAAACAGTCTTGTCTATATACATATCTCTACCGCAGCCTGGCCTGTGCCACACTGCACACGGCACTCAATAGCATGCTGTTAAATATTTACCTCCGCTGAATGTCAATGGAGGAGGAGTAGGTGGAGAGAAGGAGAGGAGACAGAGGAGAGAAATGGAAAAATGTGTCCCCGGTTGGTGTTTTAGCTGTCTGGATCTGTTGCAAGGCAGTCTGGGAGAAATTCCATATCAGCCAGCGGAATGTTCTAGGATATCGTGACGACATATCAATGTAGTCTGCTTGCTTGAGTGGAAAAAAAAAAAAAAAATATATGGCGAGAATTGGAAATTGAAAAATAGTTGGGTATTTGTGACTCAAATAGGAAAGAGGAAATATTTGGATGCACAGAATTCTACCGTGCCTGTCTGCCTTGTGTTCACCATCTTCAAGCATAGTGTCAGACCTCAACATACTGACAAGCTTTTGACTGCAAAATGAACAGTAGGTCCCCTGCGGAGAGTCTGGGCAAAACTTAGCAACAGTAACGAAGCAAGACTATTGTGGGTTGGATCAAGCCAAGCGCTGCATGCATGATTTTACTGCTAACCATGCTTCTTCCTTCCTTCGTTCCTGTTTGTTATTTTTACATCCGACATTTGCAGAGATGGTGCTTGAATCTGTAGCTGCTAAGGATGGTTTTGAAACCAAAATACCATTTTAGAACTGTAGAGATGAGATTTGAAAATACAATAGAAGTTTGACCCTTGACATGGCTGGCATGTCTGATGTCGCTGATCTTTGATTTATCTTGCTTTATGGCTTGTTTTAACTTGACTCTGTCTTTCTTCAGTGCTGTCACACGAGAACTGATAAAAATGCAATGTACAGCATGTCTTAAACTGAGTGAGATAACACAAGGAGTGGTGGGTGTGTGTCTTAGCTTTCAGAGCCACCAGTAAGCTGAAATAATCCTGCTGTACATACTGTAGTTCCCCTGGATAATCGCTAATACTCTGAATTATCAATCCATTCTGGGTATTTACCCTGATTAGCTACCGTTACTGAACATCAGCCACATGAAAATCAAAAATCTCCGGTCAGTCCCTGCGAACTCTGTCACTTAGCAGCAGAACTCATTCGTGGCAAAGTTAGAAAAGTATCTCCCGGATGTTAACTATGTGGCAGGAGATCCTGATAATAATCATGAGCTTGAAGGAAGGAAAGCTAACATCTCCTTTAAGTGCAGATTCTCCATCTCAGACTTAGAGGCAGAAATATTCTCAGTGAGGGGAAACAGAAAAAAAGGAAGAAAAACGGCAGCTGGGTTTTTAATGACTTTCTGCACATTAGAATAATCTGTCATTTCAATTAGCGGGATTGTCATCTATGAGATGTCTCCCGCTGCAACCACACATAGACACACCTACGCGTGCGCACATATACACACACGTACCACACATACCTATACGAAAAAAGCCATTGTGTGGGATTGGCTCATACCTGGGTGAGCTATTTTTTTCCGTGAATGTCGTAGAGACACGGAAC
>JAPQRN010000014.1:16314333-16326147 GCA_037367275.1 Coranthus polyacanthus | reverse complement strand
TGTGTGTGTGTGTGTGTGTGTGTGTGTGTGTGTGTGTGTGTGTGTGTGTGTGTGTGTGTGTGTGTGTGTGTGACATTGGCGACGTGTGTGTGTGTGTGTGCATACAGCTGCTCCTCTTCCTCCTCCTTCTCCTCCTCCTCCTCCTCGGGCCATTAGATATGGCTCGCGTTGTTTCGGCTCTGGGCAGGTAAACAGTCGGAAGGACATTAGCTTCCAATCAGCCTCTGCTACATCACCTAGAAGTTTAATTAATTTCAATCCATAGGCCACGCAGTTTATAGAATGTCTGCATTTAAATGTATGTCTACGAGTGTGTGTGTGTGTTTGTGTTTCCATTTAGACTCCCTTATAACCCTTTCACGGTCAGGGTGTCTAAAACTGCTGGAAAGGTCAGCACATAATCACTCTCTTTAGCCTGTCTCACATTTTAATTGACTCCCACGCGCTCTCCCCACACACACACATAAACACACATGTACAGTACGTACACACACTCTCCCCCATCATTACAGCGGGTATGGATCCTAGTATGAATTGATGATCTCCTATCTAAAGCCTAATCACTCTGCAGGACCTTAGGGAGGCTCAGTGATCCGTTTCCCTCTACTACTCCACGGGAAACTCACACTCACACGCTGAGCCTGTTGATGAGTAGAAAATGAGCATTCTACCTGGTTTAATATTGTAGTTCATCACAAAGTCCTGTGAAAAATTGAAACAGACATAAAATGGCAGTGGGAGACAGCCATCAAGATTGGAAAGATTGGTAGAAGTGAAGGATTAATCGTAGCATGCAGAGGCAAATTTAGATCAAAAATTCCAGGATGATTTGCCTTTTATTTGTGAGCAATCATATGTAATAACTGCATAAAGATATAAGATAGATGAAGCAACATGATAGAATGGAAGACTGACATTAAGATATGTAGATCACTTGGCTTTGCTCACTGGCATGTTCAAAGGAAAGTGATTTGTTACGCCAACAAAGGATAGATCTATCAAAAAAAAAAAAAAAAGATTTATAAAATATATTATACATTTTGTTTACAAAAGAGCAAGTGTGAATATTCATCTTGTTCGTCTTCCTCACATGGTGGAGCTGCTATCGCAATGTAAAAACAGATCGAAAAATGTAAAATGAGACAAATATGGTTCTCTTGAGTGACACAAAACGTGGTTGTTTTCTTTTTCTAAAAACCTGAAAGACTGAGGGTTTTTTTTTTACTAAATGAATAATTTCATCACATAATCATTACGTGGATAGCAGTCGGTAAAGTCTAAGAACAGTGTTATATCGATCTGTTAGTAAGGATTGTGCAGTTTGTTAAAGTACGTATTTGTTAAGACGGAGGCAGAGACAGACAGGCAGACAGAATTATAGAGACCTAGATATACAGACAGACCCTGGGTGGCAGCTATTCAAACATCTACATAATGCCCATTGACGTACCATTTCCTGAAGGAGCAAGACAGGACCTCTACATACACTCACAAACAAAATGGCAATAACACAGGCTTGCTTTTGTCTCAGCCTTTTGGAAGTGGAGAAAAGGGGAGTGTGAAAATGAGTGAGCAAGAGAAAAGAAGCCCAGGATGAGGTGTGTTATTCAGCTTCACCACAGGGGGTTAGGACAACTAGGAGACCAGGAGAGGCTGCCCATTGTCCACACATGCCTGACGCAAACACACATACACACACGCCGGACAGAAAGCAGGTTCTGCCACGACAAACCCAATATGTTGCAACATTTGCTAAAGAAAAGTGAAAATGAGTGTAAATTGAGGTTATTTTCTCCAGCTCTCCCTCACTACCTCACACTTGTTATCCAGTCACCCTCGGCTGTGATGGGGGTTTATTCTTTACCCCTTTCTGTGTCTGAGGTTCTGCACATCCGCCACATGCAGGTGCCACCAGAAATGTAAGTAAGGAGCACTGAGATAGAATTACTTTGTGCAGAACTTACTTTCATTCTGACACAGATTTCTCGTACAAAGCAGAAGAATAATATCTTTTGATTTGATGGTCGGTGTCTTGAGACTTTGTGTTGTCTCTGACCACCGTGCGGCTTCCAGAAGTATACAATACCATGGATCAATGATCATCGATCGTTGACCACAGTGTTAAACTGTGTAATAACAATGACAACAGCACTTAAGTGTGAACTGTTAATCACACATTATATATACATTTGTAAAACCTATTAATCTTGGTGTCATTTTGGTTTTCGGTTTGGTGTTAAATTTAATGAAAAAGAAAAACGCCTCCTTATTTATTTTAACATTACGTTTTTTTTTTTTTATAAACTGCAACAACTTTTTATTCCACTTCTGCAGAGGAAAATGTCAAAAATGTTTTGCCTGGTGAATTTCACTGCTCACACAGTGTTACAAAAGTGTTAACTAATGATGCAAGACCAGTTAGCGGCTTACTGCACCAATTGGGATTTTAAATTTTATTTTTTTCTCATTTTAATATTTTTGCTGCTCTCTTGCTTTTAAAGGTAATTGTAACAGCCTCACACGCCTCAAGCAAGACATTTCTGCCAATGAGAGTTCCTAAAATGATGAAAGATGAAACGAAAAGGCTCGTATTATTCTATATTTCTTTCTCATACTCAGCAAAACTGATGGAATGACTAAAAACTGATGATTAGTCAATTATTAGTCGATCTGCCTAGATTTTTGTCTACCCTACTCTTCTCTGTGTCGCTAATCCTTTATCTGTTTTCTATCACCAGGCCTTTGCTTTAAGGAGTCTCGTCTGATTTCAATATAAATGTTAAACGCGGGAAACAAATATTCTAGACAAAATGTTCTGACTAAAACAATAAAGCCCTTGCATTCAACCGCAGACATATTATCACAATAGAACAGTTTCTTCTCTCGCATATCTCACCCACCTCCCCTTAGGAACCAAACATTACAACCGAAATATTGCACCTGTTATGGGAACAAACACAACCACCACATGACTCAATACGACATTGATTAGTCCTCATAGCTTTGGTTTATAAATGAGGCCTCTCTTTCTTTTTACACATTTCTTTCTGTGGTAGCGCCACATTAAACAAGCAACAACTCCGACTGAGGCACGTGACCTGTGTCTGGATGATGAGGACGAGCGCATACGACCACAAGCAATAATAAGCAATAAAGAAGTATCTACTGGGTCGGATAAATGTTGAAAGATTTAACTTTTTATACACTGTCTTAGCTGTGAAATTTAAGTTTACTTTATATTACCTCAATGTTTTGGTTGAAGTGTGGTAAATGCATTGCTAAATTATGGAGATTATCATGCATTTTGTACTATAGAGTGTATTTTCTTTAAAAAAAAACCAAAAAAAAAAAAACCCAGTGAAGCCTGAGTGAAAATAGGAGTGAGAATCAAAACTGTTGTCCGCTGTTGCAAGACTAATAATATTCAACATATTCAAGTTAATACAAAAATTGCGATGTGGTGACTATTTGTGTTGTGGACTGCTCTAACTTTATCAGCAAAAATAAAAATCATTTTGTGCTCCATTACTGCGCCTCCAAACAACATTTTGTACACATTTGGTTCTTATATATATAGCCTTGTGTAGAGGTCAAAAAGAATCCTATAGTAGATGATGCATAGTTGTTTATGATAGATGAATATCACATACAGTATATCTAGGCCTGGGTTTATTTAATAATGCATTAGCTGTACTGATTTTTTGTTTCATTGATAGTCAACTTTCAAGATACTCTTTAAAACATGTTTTTTTGCTCTGCCCTGTCAAATTCAGTCGAAACCAAGTGTGCAAAATATTGGGAATGTGTGCTTTTTCCCAGAGACAGACTGATCAAGGGATTCCACATGAAAGCTTCGATCCTATATTGATTTCACCTTTTTTAAACTGCCTCTCTCCTGAGGGTGAGATTTAGATGGAAAGACACAGGTCAGAAAAGAATTTGCAAATTGACACATGGATTGTGAAAAACCGGATGGAGCTCATTATTAAAATGCCATGCTTAATATTTTGTACACCCAGTGTTTATTAGTGAAGCTAATTTTAACTGTCTTCATGAGTACATCATATTAAAAGACACCCGCTCCCTTTTCCTTTTGGTGTGAGGTACCCGGTACAAAGTGGGGACATGTAACGCATCCGGTTGCTTTGAAAAAAAAGTTGATAAGGGTTGATAATGATATAGAGAACTACAGTGGGAACTGTCATCATTTGTTCTTTGTGTAGCACCTTCCAGTCTCACAAATCAAAACTCCAAACCAGAGGCTCTCGATTTGTCTCCAAGCATTTTGATCATTTTGCTTTAACAGTTTCAAAGACAATATTGCAAAAAACGTGTCAGAGGAGCTAGGCAATTGTGACACTTGGGAGAGAAAACATAGAGCTTCGATGAAGGTGTTCATTGTTGTTCATTGTTGTAAGCACCAGACGTGTCTGTTTGTGTTCTCATTCTGTGCTTTGCTGGTGGTTTATTCCGGATCGTCCACTGCTTTATGTAGGTGAATGCAATTTGTAAATGTTGACTTCTGTCAGGTAAGTTATTGTGTGCTTTTACTAACTACTAAAAAATGTGGAGAGGAAAAGTACATACGTGTGAGACCCAGCTGTTCCGTAGTAAAGAACCATAAAATAACAATCTAATTCAGTTAATTTGATTTACTCTCACACATTTTCAATTCCATTGCTGAATAAAAGCACGTGTTTCTGAGAATGGACAAAAAATGGCTGACCACTACAACCTGTCCTCATAATTTTATTATGACTGTCGCTTATGCACAGCCATTTGCTGGGCAAATGTTCTATAATGCACTTAACTGTAATGTGTTCATTACAGGTTGATGTGTGAGTGAAGGAAATGGGGAGAGGAAATCTTTTTCAGAGATAGACCAAGAGATGCTCAGAAAGAGATTCAAAAGGTGATTTCAGTCTTTTCTTTAATTGTCAGGAATGTGTGTGTGCCTGTCCTCCTACAGCCCCAAACTCCAGCACATGTGTGTGTGGTGTTTTGTATGTTTATGAGCACACTATAATGATAGATTCACAAGCTGCTCCTCTTGTACCACAGTGACTCTGACCTTTGACCTTGAAATCTCCAGTCAGGTTTAATGATCCAATCCTCTCACACCCAGGAATATGTTACCGTGGAAACATAGCCTTTTCCCCCACTCATAATGCAGGAGAGTTCTCCATCCGTGTCTAATTCAGTCTCAAGCCAAGTCGGTGACCTCTGTGGAGATGTTTGCAGTCTGATCAGTGTATCCACAGACATACTGTTTGTCTCCCTGAAGCTGATGGTAGAATTTCTCCAGGTTAAATACTACAGTAGATATAATTGCCTGTGACCTCTGCAAAGATGCAAAGTGGTGTTTTTCCATAAGCCTTAGGCTGAACAGAATCTGACAGCATTTGTGTTACACGACTAAAAATGTATTCATAGATTAAAATACTAATTTAGGTCTATAAGGGGTGGATAATAACCTGCACTTACATTTGATAAAAAGACTTTTACATAATTGGACACTATATTTAAAATTATATTAGCATTTAGGTGTCTTTGCCAAAAACTTTTACAGTGTGTACCATACATTTTGTCTATGAATGTGTTTTGTCATTTGTGATACATAGTTGTTCACAGGTTTGATTCATGTATTTGAGATAATAACCAGTTTCATCATAACTATCAATGCTAATGTCTTCCTGCACATGGCTGCATGACTTTACATCTGCATATTACAGATTCTTATTACCTTCTTCATTAAAATATAAGCAATAAAAGTCATGGCAAACTAAATGTTAGCCAGATAAAGTTAACAGTGTATGGATTCTCCATGTCCAGCTATTGGGAAGGAGGAAGAAATGGTCCCTTTTAATCAATGTGAGTAATATTTGTGTCTGTGAGCTGGGGACCAGCCACATTATCATGTCAAGTTACAAATTAAAATGCCTGGCCGCTAACAGACTGGGGATATAAATGGGCCATCATGGCCATCTAAGTGTTCTAATGACATTTTTCGCCTGCCAGACAATTAATTCTATCAATCTGCATAACCTTTCCCAAAGCTCAGAAAACAATGGCATTTTTATGGCTTAAAATGAATGGAGTCCAACTGAAAAGTATGCTTAGGCAATCATTACATTATTTAACAAATGTATTTAATTGGATTTTGATGCCTGGGTGTCTGTTTCTGGAGCGCCGGGGCCAGCACGCCGACTCCAGCTCTGGCTAATTCAATAGGCTAAATGGAATCACTGGAAATACTCTGCAATCATCACTGCATTAGGACGCTCATTCCCATCATGTAAACATTGCTTTGAGCGCTTGCCATTTATCTTCTGGTCTCTCTGTCTCTGTTTCCCCTTTATTTCCACCACTTCTCAAGACATTCTTTCATCCTTCATTTAATGAAAGTTGAGGATGAGTTCCGTTTTGGACTCAAGTGAATTCACAAAAAGCAATTTACCAAAAAGCTAGCACTTCTAGACGCATGAACTGCTTAGCTCCTCACTTTTCATAAATTAGGGGTGGAAGGCTTCCATCAGACCGGGCCTCAAAGGAATTGCGAAGGTGCTAAGCATGTCTGCCTTTAACGGAGGTGAAAAACAGACTAATTCATTAAGCATTGATCACCCCAAATGACAGCAAAGTGCTTCGACATTTAGCGGGCAAATAACTGACAAATTGGCACACAATTTTTGTACATTTCCAACTCTTTAATGGGCAAAGTATGGAGCAAAAAGGCAATAAAAATGTTAGCAGACAACCCGATGAACCCACACCCAGCCCATTATGCTCACCACTCCTTATCGTTAAACGCCCTTAATGTCTTAAACTGTGGGCAAGGGCTGCCCTAATGATGCATTTTGGTGAGTGTTTCTTACTTTTTGATAAAAATTACATGTTTTATTTGATTCTTTTAAATGCAGTTTGTAATAGGAGCCCCATTATGCAGTGGGAGAATGGACCCATTATGAAGGGTTAGGCTTAAAGTACCTGAGTATGTATTTGAGTAAAAGTGCTTAATCTTGGATGGCCTAATATCATTTCTATCAACACTTCACCCTGTTCCGGCCTGTGAGATGAATACTGATATGACCTCATTATTGTATTATCATTGGTCGGGAAGCATGGCTACCAGACACACACGTGCATGCTTTCGGCTACGGACTTGCACAGTAAAATACACCATGCGGGCAAATAAAAGCTATGAAATTTATGCAGCTCTCTGGCAAGACATGACAATATATTCACACACATAAATGTTCACAGGCATGTAACTGCTAATTCTGTATGTATTTTTTTTTTTAAATAGCTTCCTTTGGTGCAGCTTTTGCTCAAGGACAATTAAAAGAGGTTAGGCCATGTCAGTCAATATAGGAATGTTGGCCGACAGCACCGAAAGTGTGTGTTTGCGAGTGTGTGTGTGTGTGAGAGACTCGAGCAGAGCTAGATGAGCAGAGTGCTGACCTGATGCCTGGCCAGACTTTATTAATCAAGTCAGGAAATGTGCGCAACCTCTCAAGCCTGGCCTAAAGACTTGCTGTTTTCCTGTGATGTCTGCTTTTCCGTCTTGATGCTCTTTCCCTCTTTCCCTGTTTGTGTTGTCTTGCCTTTTTTTTATTTATTTTTAAAAAAAATTTTCTCTCTCTGTGCTGGTAGAGCGTACCATTACCAACCTGTCTCTGTCTCTCTCACATGCTCTGCTGATAAATTTTGCCTCTGAGAAGATCAGATAGCAGCTCGGGGATTTCAAAACAATACCTCTTCAAGCAGGGACTCTGAAAGGTGGTAATGATTTACAGCATTATACCTGTGGAGACTCAAGAACTCCTGTGTCTCCATGATTCATCTGTTTCATCTTCTCATTACATGGCCACAGATGGTTTGATGCCTGGTACCACTTCCCTTAAAAAAAAACGAATTTTTGCCGTTTGTGGTATTCTGAGCTAGGTTGTGCTCATTTGCAGTATTTTGTGGTTGTTTGTGATGAAGTGTTTGTGGCTACCTGTGGCTATTTAACTGTGTTGTGCTTACTAGGCTCTCTTTGTGGTATTTTACAATCAGTTGTGGTTGTTTGTGTAATGCTGGCTGTATGTGGTAAAGCCCATGTTTACCATAAACCCTTGCTTCCTGTAACAATGAACTTTAACAGCTCCCTACCCCTACTATTCCTCTGTGTGGAATTTATTTACTCCATGAGCACACAATTGATCAAGTGTTTTTCCAGTAGATCTTCGCTTGTGGCACAAAATTCAGACAGGAGTTCTCAGTAGATTGTCGTCCCTCCTAGCGGCAATCTCATACAAATGTCTTAAAATCAATGAGGTTATCGTGTATTAATGCTCAATCTCACGAATAATACTTTTGGCCCTGCCCCTTATTGCTACAGTCTGGCCCTCACCTTCTCTGATTGCCTTTTATTTGCAAATGAAACCCATTGTTAGCCTTTGTAAAGTTGATGGAACAAGAGAAAAATTGTGTCAAAAAGTTACTTTGGAACTAAATGTAATAGCGGTTATCAGTGACTATTACTCTTTCTGAATATTGCTGACATGATTTGAAGAGCATGCTGTCAAAAGAGCATGTAGAATCAAATGTAGCTGTGAAGTACATTTCACTTGGGGTCTCTACATTCTTTACCAAATGATGCAAATAAAGCAGGGGAGAATGATTAATGTGATTGCATGAGTGATTGCAGGATTGATTGATGGTTGGCCTCCTTTAATAAAAAGTTTGTGACAAATAATGTATTTTTTTTTTTGTCACAAGAAAAGGAGAGAAAGTACAGCAGAGTTGGGAGGAAAGTACCCAGACAAGTTGGTGCAATATTGACTGTGCCATCTGTGATGTGTGTGACTTCAAAGCTACAATTACTTTGAGCGGTTTTAAGACTGATACCTGCTCATGTAAAGAGGCAGCCTCTCACCTCCGGAGAGCTGCCTGCTAGACGAGAAATAATTCATTTTTAAGAAACTGAGGCAAGGGCAAATTCTGCCGAGCAGCTCTCTTCACATCCATCTTCAAAGAGAACCAAGTTCCTATATGAAACAATGGAATATTTGACTTCTTATTCATGTCATGGGGCTTTTTGCCAGTGCAGGGTCCTTTAATTCCTCTATTGTTACTGGCAGGCCCTACTGGGAAGGCCTAAGAGGCTTTTTGGACCCCACTGGACACTCTTAAACACAGACCAATCAGAATTCACAATAACAAGTTGCACATTCATTCCAGAACTGCAGGGATTTTGGTATCGGGATGATCTCCATCTTTAGAGAGACAATAAAAAGTCCGAAAGACATCCTGGGTGTTTTCACGAGAGGCCATTTTGTTCACTGCAGCTGTTTCCTAGTGTCTCTTAAATGACAGCTTTGCTGCAGCCATTAACATGCATGCCACTGAAACAAGTATTATAGTTTAATTCCTACCATGAAAAGCTTCCAGAGGCATAAAAACGGAGCCACGATATGGTGGGGGGGTGCACAGACAGACAAGCTCCAGAGGCCTCATTGCTTGTGTGTTGCGTTGACTTAATGGCAAATGGATGTCATTGGAATTTCGAGCGAGGCAGCAAGATCTTATCGCACAGATAAATGAATTAATATTTTACACTTCAGCTACATTTTTTTTCTGCTACTAGAAGGCTAGAGTTGAGGGGGGAGTCAAGTAAATTAAGAAAAAAGAAAAGGGAATGAGAAAGAATAGGAGAGAAATAAGAGCTTGGGATGTGAACTCTCCTAATGTTATTCAGAGGCAGTGAGTCATGTAAAAGAAAAGCATCTTTTCTTGTACCAGTCAAGGACATTATCTTCTCCTGCTAGCAGTTATTAGCATTAGCATTTATATATTCAATGCAATTTTGAGGTCTGGTGATACTCTGAGGGGTCAGGAGAGAAAAACGAAATGAGGGAGGAAGGATAAAAAAGGTCTTTTCTCTGTGTGCAATTGGCGCTAACCAGGACAGAATAACCAATGAGGTAAGACACAAGGACATTTTATGCTGGAATTCAATCTCTGATCAGAGCTCCAATTTTCTCCATCAACAGGAGGAGGCCACGCCTTAGAACAAAGCAGAATTAATATAGAAGATTCCAGCATGATCAAAGAAGAACTGGTTTGGTCACTTAAAATTTTAAGCTAGCGCTTGCATCACATGCATTTGTTGAATAAAAAAAATATGTTATTCATTTATTTAATGCATTTCATCAATAGTATATTGTACGTGAAGCAAGTTTAATCCATCCGAGATACATACTCATAACATTCGTGGGCCAGATTGTGCTGAAGCAAATGGTTTGAATAATTGAAGATTGGGTGTTAAATTGTATTTTCTGAAAGAAAGGTGGGGGAGGTGTTCCAGTTCACACACACACACACACACACACATACACACAAAACACACAAAGTGGCTGGACATAGTCGGCTAATGGGATAGCCCCCCAGCACTGGAGGGTCAAAGATCACGGGCTCAAGCACTCACATGCTTTGAGGCAGTTAAATGCATCATCTGTTCAATTTAAAAACAATAAAAAAATGCTCCATACCATGCTCCTAATTGGGAAATGTGGCCCATAATGACGCTGATTATTGTAAGATCCTTCTTTCAGGAGATGGCGTCTTTGTTTAAGTGCTTCTCTGCATTTTATCTATATATACGGCTTGATTTAGAGGTCTTCTTTAACACAGTGCTCGTGTAGTCGCTTTGTAAAAAGAAAATGCTTAACTTGTCAGTGAGAGCTACATAAACCTTAAACGCTACATCCCAGTCACCTAATAAATGATTATTATTATTCCCCTGGAAAACAACATGATTTATATATACATACATACATATACATGCTACACTAACGTCTGGTATTAACATGCATATGGTGAAAAAAACACCTGCAACCATATAAGCTGACATCATTCCTATTTAATTGACTGAAAGACAATGTTGCTTTGCAGTTGAACGTGTCATTTCTAAACGCCATTATGCAGCGTAGTTTGTCTGACTTGAAAGACAATAGATACTTTCATTTCTATAATAGCTCTGCATTTCTTGCACCTACGTTATTTTGAAGGCAGATGGGATGTAATGCCCATCATTTTCACTGCCATTGTGTATTAAAGAAGAGAAGCTGAGAAAACAATATGGGCTTCTCCTGTAGGACAACAGAACTTAAAAAAAAAAAAAATCTTTGTGACTAAAACAGGTGCCGTTCCTCGTTTTACTATAGAGCATACCGAGATAGAAAGAGAATATGAAGCTGCAATCCATGAATCTTTTATCTACATTCATATTTTAATATAGCATTATACACCACCTATTTGAAATATCATCTTTACATAAATTCATCCCTTAGTATGTCCACAAAAGTCATCTAATCTTAGATATAATGAGCCTCTTTATTCTCATCATCTTTGTGTTTGTTCCTTGAGTAATTTGGGGCCCTAAGTGTCACAATAGCCCCCTCCTCACACACACACACACACACACCCACAGCCCACCTTGTCCTAGACAGTCATTGTGCAGTTGTATTAAGTGGTAGGGGGCAGAAGAGGAGGGGATGGGGCACAGTAAGGGGGGCACATTCTCTTCTAAGGCTGACTTTGAGATTGTTATTATCATTTTCAAAGCATCAAAGCTTTCTCTCTCGCTTTCTCTCACTCTCTCTCCATCCAAGCTTAAAGAGATGAAAGTTTGCCTTTGTTCCATCCCCTGCTACATTACCTCTATGCATTAGGCCTCCTCTTTATCCGTGAAATTACCTTTTAGCTTTCTCATTCAGCGCAGGCAGTCTGCATGCGACGAGATGGCTCGCACTTTTTCACCACATCATA
>JAPQRN010000014.1:16285808-16306562 GCA_037367275.1 Coranthus polyacanthus | reverse complement strand
TTCTCTTCTCTTCTCTTCTCTTCTCTTCTCTTCTCTTCTCTTCTCTTCTCTTCTCTTCTCTTCTCTTCTCTTCTTTTAAAATCTCTCCCATTTTTTCCCCCTCCTTCTTCCTCCGCACTAGTACCACGTCTGTTCCAGCTGACTCCCGCCGTGGTTCATCGCGAACAAGTCTCCGTCTTTCTCCATCCTTTCCCTCCCTCTCGTTCTCCCTTCTCCCCCACTTCTTCCCTTCCAGACTATCCCCCTTTCAGCCTCTCTCTCTTTCTCCAATCTCATTCCCCATGTAATCTCGGGGTACATAAGGCCATTTTCATTACTGCACTACTCATCTTATCATCCACCCTGTCATCTTCTCTGTCTCCTGTCTTTTTTATATTCCTTTATTCTAACAAGTCTGCATCTCAGAAGCCATCACTGGTCCACCCCTTTTCATTTCCCTAATGTACCCCACCAAATACGCACACACTCACACACATACACCCTTGACTGAGCCCTAACCCCTAATTTCATTGCCCTAACCTGGTCCCCATCATCATGATGTAGAGCACACCCCAGCTCCCTGTTAGTGTGTGTGTATAGCCTATGCCTTTTATGCCTTTTGTTTTTTTTTATTTTTATCTGTGTGTTTATTATCTCTGCAGGCAAAATGAGCAGCGCCAACAAGAAACATACAACCTAAAATGGGAATACACAAAAAGAGGGATTTTAAAAAAGTGAGACAAAAAGATGGCGACAGAGAGTGGGGTGAGACGGAGACAGACAGACAGACAGACAGACAGACAGAGAGAGGAAGAGAGATTTTTAAGGAGGGAAAGCTGTCATTGAAGGCCGAGGTGAGCCTTAACCCTCTTGCTTGCTTTAATCCCTCATTTATGTGAACTCAGCTTTGGAAATGAAGCTGTCACTGTATTTTCCTTCCCTTCACCCATGCTGTGGTATAATCAGAAACCACACATGCATTCAAACACACACACACACACATAGTCACAGGATGGAGACACAGAAAATCACTCAGGAGAGGTTTTAAATTCATTCCAGAGTTACGGGCAGAGATTCATACAGCCTCACCTTGTCTCCTAGAGGAGGAATCATCGGATATGTTGGAGACAGAGGGGAATTATGGGTAAATGCACTGGTGAGGAATGATAGTTGGCAATCTCCGGCTCTAATCTGGGATCGCTGACACATGCCATTCATTTCAGACTATACCAATATTCCCCTGCACGGTGTTGAGCATAGGAGTGTGACTTTGCAATCTTCTCAGCCTATTTTTTAAGTAAAAAACGTTCAGGCAAACTGTTTATTCAGTTCAATTAAATGACAGTATAGAGCAGAATCAAAAGTAGTTAAACAAAGCCTCTTTTAAGTCCTTTTTAATAAAAATCAATCCACATAAACCTTCGATATGAGAGATGAGACCTGAAAATGCCAAAACGGCATATTCTAAATGTCAGAAACAGCCATACACCATATGTTTTACCACTTTTGTTTGAAAAATGAAAATTACACTTTCCAATCTGACTGTAAATGCTTCACGTAAGGAAACAGGTGATACTTATGGTCGGTAATTATTCTTCAGTATGTTTAGTTATGTCCTGTTTTTACTTTTTTTCTTTTTTTTTTTTTCTTTTACCATTTTTCACTTAAAATGACAGAGGAAGGGCAAAGTACATTGATAACAGCCATTAAAGGGTAATATCTTTGTTGTAAAACCACAGACTTGTACTGCCATCTAGTGGCTGTGATAACACTGATCTGAAAGAAAACGGATGAATGGATGGACAAATGAGGGCCGCAATCCTGATCAACTTTTGCAGATTTTAAAGAGTTTCTGTGGTGATTAAATGAACGTCCTAATAACTCCGGGTTAACTGTGGGAAATGCTGAACTTGTAAGAGGGTCATTTAATTTAGCCGATGAGGTCAGAATGAATAATTATTTAGAAATACCTCAAAACAGATCAGGCCTCTTGATTTTTAACAAAATTGTTTTGTTACTTTGCGGCTTTTAACTCCTACACAGTGATTGCAATAAATGGGATTCTTTCAAGAATTAAAGGTTTAATTAACAAGTCAAAGTAAGGCGCAAGTAAAACAACGCTAGACAAAAAAAAAAAAAAATCTTTCCCTTCCTTTGCGCTCTATCTTCAGCCGTCTGTTTCTCCCTCTCACCACCCTCCTCAGGTGGAGCGAGCGTCACACTGGTGTGTAATACTGTGCTGTCAGTGTGGGCCGTGGCGAGGTGTGGGGAGGCGAGCGGTGCGTCTCAGATGAGATATGTGACTGGCATGCTAACACACAGTTTTATCTGAGGGAAAAGAGAGAGACAGGGCCCCCACATCTCCTCACTATAGACCTTTGATTAAAGCGCCCTGGGTACACATACACACAAACTTCCCAAAACACACATATAGGAGTGTACACACATGGACCCGCACAGATTATAAATAAATTGCAGGTAGGAGCATACAAACACACATACAGAATATACACATACACACATCTTCTCATTGTGGGTGGTGTTGTTTTGACCTAAGCCAGGTAGCTTGTCCATTATGGAGTTGATAGGAGGATTTGGCCATGTTGATTCTAGACAACATCATCTCCTCTTCCATAAATAACCTGCAGTGTTTTCTCTGAGTCACACAACAATATACAGAGAATAAGAGCTATCAGTTTTATCCCCTGGTCTCATCCACAGTACACAAACACTCCACATAACGCGTAAGCCCCAAGTATATGATTGAGTGTAGATAGACATAAACAAAATCACGAATTTGAAAGTACAGTTGGCCTCAATACAGCTCACTTTCGGGCTAAAATTTCAGTTTTAAATTCTTGTTTGGCTTCGAAGGTTGTCTCAAAAGTGTGTTGTCTCAGATGAATAGTCGGGGGAAACTAGTTTGATTTTAGATGAGCAGCATTATCCAGCAGCGCGGTCTCAATAGCCTGCCAATAAAGCTTTGGATACAAACTGTATATCCCTGACCAGTGGAACTGTGGGGGGCATGAAGACTTCCATGAAGGAAGTAATAGACAAACCACACTCAGTATTATTGCATGTGCGGAAACCATGCTGAAATGCATGCCTGTCAATTTATCATTATCTGTCTGTCTATGTTGTTTATTTTGCAGTATTGAATATAAATAATGTCAATATCCATTTTTTTTTGCTATATCATTTGAAATGATTTGCTGTGCCAGTGGCAACAGATTGGAAAGGTATTTCTCTTTTTCCATCTCACAATTTGTTAACTTTTTTGGCAAAAACAGAAGAATGAATGAATACGTATTTCACTTTGGGCACTCATGCATTCAACACATACAATCACATAAAACATTAAAGTATTTGGTCCCCTCTTGTATTTTCCTTCTTGACAGCAAGAGGGTGCTATTGCGCCGTACCATACTGTGACCTTTGAGGGTTTCTTTTCTATTTCTATTTATAAATAACCGTCATTACCTGCTCTAAATGACAAATAAAATGTGCAGAAATTCTTCAAAATTGCATTTTAATCAATATATAAATTAAGAATGTTACACATTATCAACACACCGCGATATAAATGCACAGTTGATTCAAGAAATTAAATAAAGTAAGACAGTTAAAATTGTCTAAAAATAAAATCCAGTTCCATTTAATTATTGTTTTATAAGTATATACAATAAATTTTATAATTTTACAAGTTATCAACATGTCCCGCTTTCATATAACACAAAGTCATAATGTTTAAATTATATCATACAATATAACTGTAATTTATAGTGTTCCCTATAACACAATTATACTGATCTCAGACCATTTAAATGTACTGTATATATTGTATATGCCTCATAATGCATAGGCTATAAATAAAAAGTGGAGATACAGTTTTTATTTAACAGTCAACTGTAGAGAACAGCACGAACAGAAGTTGCTTCTTAAGCACGTGATTCAGTTGTGTTTTTGTGAATGTACATATTATCAGAGCCATTTAATATGCAAAACCAGAAAAACAGTCATAAAATATAAGAAGTGCATGTATTGTCCAGTTAAGCAAAAAAAATAAAAATAAGAACAAAAAAATAAAATTAAAGTTGCAATCGATAAAATGCGAAGGTTTGAGTTACTGGTTTGAATTTACCGTCGTGTTTGTTTGCATGTTGTGAAAGTGTTTTTATGTAAACTGAGGGTAAGTAGAAACTGTTCGATGAAAAACCATTATACTAGTTTAATGAGACCACAAAAATGTGCACCATGTTATGTTTAACCCTAGTGCGGTGTTGCATTAGTCCACCTAATTTAAAAGTGACATGTTGAAGTCTGAAATTGCTACACATAGTGGCTTTAATTATGTTTTACTTAATGTTGCAACCCCAACAGGAGTCACAGCGGCATGAAGCAGAGGAAAACCCGGCCCCTAACCACAGACTCCGAACAGGCATTACTTTCATAATTTAAAACCATGACTGGGATGATAAATGGAGGACAAAGACGCTGATGCCATGTCAGCTTCTTGGCAGAGTGCGGGGTGAAGTCAGGGTTCTGTTTGTGTGGAAGGAGAGGGGCTGGCTGGAGGACAAAGGGGCTGGGGAAAGTGTTTGTACATCTCCGGAGCAGGACCCTGAGGGGGCGATGGAATGGGAGTGTCCGGAGAGGCTGTGTGAACACAGACAAAGAAAGATTTTATCGTCTTTTTGGAAAATGAAAATATAACAAAGGCAGTGGCCGTCATTTGTCTGTGACGCATATCCAGAATGAGCATCTAGGACTGCTACATCTTCATCAACGTTATAGGTGTTGTAACATCACATGCATTTTTAAATGGACGACAGCACTTTTAAATTCTTATAAATGTAACAGTTGGATAGACTTTCTTTCAGATTCTGGATATCTACTTACTTGTGTCAGGTTAACAGAAATGTCAGAAACTAGTACCATTTGTACATCATTACTGTTTTTGTTAGACGTTGACTGATTTTTAAAGGCCTTTAACTCTGCTAATGATAGTTTAGAGCAAGAAAAGACTAATAACCAACTAATCACCAAGGATTAGGGTTAGGATAAGGATAACTTCCAAAGGTTAAGCTCTGATGCACAGATACTAGTTTCTGTTATGTGTTCATAATGTCAACGATTTTAACTTTTGTATCTGTTATGTTTTTATACATAAAGTCATATAAAACGGGGGCCTAGGATGAAAAAAATATAAGTTAAAAGACTCATAAACAGAGGGGTTGGTTATGGTTACTTTGCAGCAGCGTTTGATATGGTTTAGGTTGTGTTTTAACCACATGCTAAACACAGAAACGGGAAGATTTTCCCTTTCAAATGAAGTCGAACACAAGCAGGCCTTGCAGTTCTGTTGTAAACCTAGCCCTAAGCGAAAGTTAAATGACAAAGGTGGACTATCTTTGACATTATTAGAAACTGGATGACAGCGGCTAAACTCAAAGTAATAAGTACCTAAATAAATAAATACATCTGGATGACAATACACCAAACTCAAGCTAATTAGTCAATTGAAACTGAACGCCAAACTCACTGTAAGACAGCACTGTAATTTTTTCATTTTTTGTCAGTAATTCTAGTTGAGAAGGCCACTATCGCAGCCAATTTCTGACAATAACTTTGTCACAGCATTTAATATACTAGTTTAATGAGACCACAAAAATGTGCACCACTTTATGTTTAACCCAAAATAGGCGTTCCATTAGTCCACCTAGTTTAAAGTGGCATCGGCCAAACCATTAATCAGTCTTCAGTTTTTTTTTTGTGTGTGGATGTGAAGGGTCGCGCGGGCGTGTGTGTGAATTGTTCAGTAAGCGCAGCTCTTACCTAACTGTGGAGTTTGTGCAACAGGCATGGCGCTGATGACCAGTGTGTGTCCAGTCGCAGGGTCCTGGGCCAGCTGGGTGTGTGCTGGGTGGTGCAGGTGTGTGGGTTCTGATGCAAGACCTGAACACAAACAATGGCTCTCATTAGTCAAACTTTAAACTTCAACACAAAGAGATGTAAACACAAATTGGTACGAAGTCATACTTCTGCATTTCATCTACAAGTATCTTTTTTTTTTTTTATCACGTGACGTGTCGGGACTGACACGATCAATGAAACCTCCAACAGATTTCATCTTGCACATGAAAATACTTCACCTAACAAGCATTTATCAAATCAAAAAGTGAACCATGCATGCATATTTTTTCAACAGTGCCGGAAGAAACCTGTGTTTTGAAGCATTTAATTAATCGTGTGAGTCTAGTTCTACAAATGTATGCTAATTTTATTTTAGCCGGTACCTTCAGAACAGTATTTAAATGGGTGCATTTAATTGTGTTAGGTCTGGCCTTCATTTAAAATATCTGACAGATCTAAATTAGTGGCTCTAGTATGAGTTTTTGCATTTCATAACTCTACTGTTTCACGACGTCAAAGAGGGAGAAAAATGTTCCTGTGTTCAAAAATAAAACAAATGGAACACTTTCATGACATAATTGCTATAGTCAAGTTGATATATTCTGGGCTTGGTTATATTTTGAATCATTAAGATATTATATTTGGATATGTTTGCAGATGTTAGAGTTGCAGATGTTTTCTTATGTTGTGTGTTTTGGCCTTCATTAGTTTACACGTCGATCAGATCATCATAAATTCGTAGTAGTACCTGTTTTCTGCACTGCTTTACCTTACAGTTCCGCACATTCGTCTCTAAGGTGTGTTGCTGAAGGTCACAACATATTTCGTCAGGTTACCACTGCTACACGTACAGACACGGGCTCGCTCTCACCTCCCAGCAGCATCTCTTGCAGCAGGTTGTCTATCTTGGCCAGGCCACAGAGCTTAATGAACTGGAGCTGTTCGATCATCTGCCAGGTGATGCTCTGCAGGGTGGGCAGCAGGAGTAACAGCTCTCCGAAACGACCCCTGGAGTCATACTGACGGTCATTAATGTAGTCCTCCAGGCTCATCTGGACCTGCAGCCGCAAACAAGTCAGGTATGAGGAAACTGCACGTCGAAAGTTAACTCATTTAAAAGGAGAATTTAAAGGGTGTTTTTGAAAACACTGGTCAGCTTAAATTAGGACAAAAAAACTGTAGAGCCACACCTACCTGTAGTCTCACGGCCTTGATCTTCGATGGGTCCCTCAAAGACTTTGCATCTGCAGATTAGGGAGAATAGGGTGAGAGTGGGGGATGCATTACAGGAGGGAGGAGTGGAGGAAAGGATTGAAGGACAGGAGGGGGGAAAAAAAAAAACAGATAAATCAGGGATGGAATCGAGGATATGACTGGAACTGATGGAATGATTATGGTCAAACTGGGGCGTGAAAGCAAGATGAGGGGATTTAGTAGAAGGTAGAGAAAAGGGGAGAAAATAACATGAAATGACGGCCACGCTAGGCCACGGAGGCATGAGGAAGGTATGGAGGGATTGGGATCGAACTTTAAAGTGAAATGTAACCAGAAGGATGCAATAGGTTTGGAAAAGGGGATCTGCACGGAAATGGCAAAGGGCGTCAGATATCATTTAAAAAAGCATTTGTTTTTTGCTGCTTTAAATCTTTACAAGTTTTTTTTCATTGTCTTCTGACCAATGTTTTATCATATATGTTGTCTAGATTTTCCATTTTAATGCTCTTTTTGACTTTTAACAGGGTTTCATCACCTACAAAACACAAGCTGAGTATTATTTATGTTACGTATTAGATTTTTTGTATGATTGATGGGTTTTTATAAATATGCATAAAGCGTGAAGACAAGTAAGATCTAGACTTTTTGTAGTAAACTTAAAGAGAGAGTTTTTACTTGTTTTGAGAGAAGCTCAAAGGGAATATTATTATTTTTGGATGGAAATGAAGCATGAATGAATGGACTTGGCAATAAATCATCAAACTACAGTGGATCTCCACTTTTTCCTTCAGAACACGTCAAAGTGGATTCATTTTGGAATTCGACCTCCTACGAGTGGTATTCACAAACCTCTGTGTCAACATTATCACCAAAACCAAATCAAAAACATATCCCAGCCTTGATCGGGTAGTTTTAGTCTTTTGATGGGTTATGTTTTCTGCATTTTTTGTCGTTACCTGGGTCAAAAAAGACAATGGCTTTGAGCGCTGCATACTCGTTTTCATCTATTTGGATATCTTGGAAGGGTTGGACCAGCTCATCCAGCACTCGATTGGCCACCCGAGAGATTTCAGGTTCAGGACTGTTCCTGTGGATCACAAAGCCACTACCTGCAGAAACACAGAGTATCAGCTGTAGTGAAGTAACTTTGTAGTGGAAGAGATGGAAGGGAAAGGTATTCTGTCGTTTATGGGGTGGACTGCTGGTGTGTGCTTTACTGTTTATGTGTTGGCTGTTGTACTTTTAGCCTTGAGAGAACGTTAAGTTGAATCTTTGACTTTTGTTTGGCCTGTTGAAGGATGTCAGTCAAGATCATAATAAGGGGCGTTGGCAAAGTCCTTAAAAGTAATGAAAAATCTGTGTGTGTCTACATCGCTGGGTGTTTGTGGCCGACAGATCTGTACGATGTTGGAACATGTCTGAGTAATGAGTAATGCCTTTTACAACAGAAACTTTTGAAGTCACAGAGAAAACAGAAAACTTTAGTTAATAATTCCCAGCTAGCACAACATTTGATCAGTCTTCACACTTCAGTGCTGAACCATCTGATTGCACCACATATAAATAAGATGCCGTTCAAATCCGCAGCTCATACCTAAAAGCAGGAAGTCCTTGAATGGCATTGACCTCTTGGCAACCCCGAGCAAAAGGTGTTCACCTGCATGAGCCCTGAGCAAGCTGACCTGGGCACAAACACATGCACAGTTCAAACAAAAAACAGAAACAATGCAACAATACGTTACAAAAAAGTAACATATCATTACCTCAAACGGTGTCGGAAGACGTATTCAGATCCTTCATTAATTAAAAGTACCAGTACATCAATGTAAGAATTCTCCATTACGACTACAAGTTCTGTATGATATCCTACTTATGTAAAAATACACACGTATTAGAAGCAAAATGTAAAGCAATGAGGTAAAAGTAAAAGTAAAAGTTTGGTCCCTTTAGCTGATGTGTATAGCATCGTTAGCTAGTTTGAACTGCTTTATATCCAGTTTTATAAACAAGGAAACCACATAAATCCGATGCCTCATGACATGATTAATGGGGGAGGAAAGTTCTGATACACTAATCTGTTTTCGGTTTTGGGGCTTTTTCTCTAACCTTTCATTTTTGTTGAGATGTTGAATGATTTGAACATTTATTAACGTGCAACGGCGTGAGAAATTTAGACTGAAAAAAACTCGCTATTTATCATAGCTGTTAACAACGCATAGAAATCCGATACGTAACCCTGAATACGCACTGCTTTGTGTAAGATGTCAGAGGCCAAAAGGGTAGGAAACCATTTGTTTAGTCTTTAACAATGTGTTGGCATTTAAAAGCTTATGAAGTACAATGTTCAGAGCAGAGATGTAGTGGAGTAGAAGTTAAAAGTTGCATAAAACGGAAATGCTAAAGTAAAATACAAGTACCTCAAAGTTATTTTCCACCACTTTAAATCACCTCTGACTGCACGCTATAGATTAAGTGCTTTGACAGAACAGGCCCTGGAGCAGCAGATACACTCACCCACACAAGCTAAACATTACCGATATAGAAAAAGAACGCTTCAAAAGTGTAAGCCAGAGTGCTGAAGTCTGAGAGGTATTAGTGTAACTTGATTAGAAACAAATCAAATATGCAAATGTAATGCCTTGCTACCTGGTCGTCCAGTGGCAGTTCCCCGAAGGCAGGAATATATTTGGCCCATTCCACCAGCACCAATAACTGTTGTCTCATAGAGTCACATACGTCCCCTACAGTCGCTGACTTCTGCTCTGATATGTCTGATATTCCTACTGGAGCAGCGATCTGACAGAAAAAAAAAAAAAAAAAAAAGATTCCCTGGTTAATCCCTGCGTGTCTGCAATTTAATGATGGACCTGATGTGTTGTGATACAAATACATGAATTGGGGAATTGATCTATAACAGTGGAGCTGTCACCTGTTGGGACAGTGATTCTGCTTGGGCCAAAATGGTGATGGGTGGCAGGTCTTGGGAGTCCTGGATGGTTCTTCGGGAGCTGATGCGATCTCTCTCGTTCTGTACGGCTAAAATACAACGATAAAATAGAGTGAAAAACGATAAAAGGAAGAAGAAACAGTATGACGTGTATCTCACAGGACGCTCCCCCTGCTAATATTCCGGTATTACTCATAGTTCTTACATTTGGGAATTAGCGAATGCCGGTTAATGCACTGAAGGCTGTGAAAAATACTGGACGCAAATGATGACAGCAGACACCGGGGCAGTTCATATGTAGGAAAATAGTCATACAGGCTGGCAACGGCAAGAGGAGTCAAACGTTAACTAGTTGCAATCCAGAACAACATGTTTGAATAACACATGATTAGGTGTCATAAAACTCTGTGCCAAGGTTATACCCCTCGTAAATACAAACTCACACACACTCACTAAGTAATCATATATTTTATGGCTGCCGTTTCCAACCATCTTGAAGCAGCTTTCAGATTCTCTGACAACACCCTTTCCACGAAGGCCACTACGTAGACCTCGCTTTGGGCAGAAATGTAAAAAAAAAAAAAAAAAAAAAGACAAAGAACCGTATCATTGCTATTGCATCTACATAGACAGTTTTATTTCAGTTTCATTTTTTTTTTTTTAAATAATGTTTTGAGGTGTAACTACTGTTCTGTATTTGAAAAACATTTCTCTACCTTCTTTTTTCATGCCAGCCCTGAAGCATTTGTTGAGTCTGCAGAAACGACACTGGTTCCTCTTATCTTTATCCACAATGCACTGCCTGTTGAACCTGCACATGAACATACAGCGGTACTCTCTAGCGTTACGCACATGGTGACACAGAGTACACAATGCAACATGACATAATGCTTGGACTGTTAGGAAGTTATGGCATATACTGCTACTATTCGATATATTTAACATTTTAGCATTCCTCTATATACGGTGCACTATACATTTTTGCACGCACTAGAATCCGCTAAGTGTGTATAAATGTGCAGTAGATCTGATGTTTGCTTTGGTGTGTTTTTTTATGCATGTAAGTGCGTTCTCGTTCTCGATACCTGCAGGTGTAGATGTGGCTCTTGCGTATGGAGCGCCTAAAGAAGCCCTTACAACCATCACAGCTGGAGGCTCCGTAGTGTTTCCCAGTGGCTTTGTCTCCACATATGGCACAGTTACTACTCACTCCGTCTGGGCCAGGTAGGCCTGGCTCTGTTGGCATGCTGTCTGAAACGCACAGAGACATATATGCAAAGGTCCAATGAATCTGAAAGAATAATTACCGGTTGTTAATGGGCGCTGTTGTCAAAAGCTAGCTGGTATTTTGCTAAAATGCTTAAAACATTTTGTAGAAGGTCTGTCTGAAGATTTAGTTAGTGGTTTTGTTCAGGTGATAAGTGGGGTATCACTGCTGTATGAAGGGTTTTAGTAGAAAGCATAAGCACAGTTTATTGCATGAAGTCTGTAGTGTAGCAGCAGTTTGATATGTTTTTTCTAACTCTTAATTAAAAGCCTGAAATAACTGGCCTGCTTCCAGTGAAATAGAATCAGCACCTGATGCTAGATCAGTACATTATTTACTTTCTGTACAGAAGTGGTGCGGTAGCTCTGTCACCCCACACATTTAACATTAGTGGAAGAGTCTCTGTTTCCCCTGCCATCTCCTTATTGTCACCAGCAGCGAGAAGATCACAATAGTGTTTGCCATTATTATCCTCAGTAACAGCAGTATTGTCATCACAGTAATGAGAACCACGGCCATTATTTCTGCCTGCGTAGTTTTCGTTTTGTCAAAGGCAGAATACACAATGAACAACTTGGTGGTGTAAAAACTCAAGATGCTTTAACACACACAGACACACACATTCACATCACTCTCTCTCTCTCTCTCTCTCTCTCTCTCTCTTTTAACCCCGCAAGGAAACATGAGTCAGTGTTCAAACTTTCTGTTCACATGCTGAGTTGACATGTGTCACTAAGATGCATGCTTTCCCTTCAATAAAATGTCTTTATGATGCATACCTGCGATTTCTTCCCAACGCTTTGATTAACCTTCCGATTTTGAGCTTTTACAACCTCTATAGGCGATAAGCAAGCAAAACTCAGCTTCCCACAATTAATGCTAACGTGAATCACACTACACGCACTATTGGCCAAGAATGAAAATACCGTAAGTTTCCCACTCCACTTAATTTAGTCATATAAGGCATGTTATCTGAAAATAAAGCCTTTTTCTTTTCTTGAAATAGCAACTCATTTGCCTTGTGCTTGTTTCACTTCACTTTATTAGAAGATTTCTACTCTGACAGCACAAACTAACATACCTCTCAGTTTTGAGGCAGATAACCCATCCCACATCCCCACAGAAAAGACCCATTAGATGAATCAATCAAGAGACAGATCTGTTACTTCAGAACTGCGTTTTCTGCCCATTGAAGTATTTTCTTTTCTTGTGCCTTTTTTCGACGGAAAAAATGTTTTAATTAGGCTGTGGATAGTTTGTTCTAAAGAATCTTTTCAGTGCTTGGCATTTCAGTATTTTAATATTCTGTGCAGACAGAGTTGACAATGACTATGAAAAGTTAGGAATGCTCATTCAATTAGACTAGTTTAACCTCCTTAACTGTATCTCGGTGTGAGGACATCCAGTCTAATATGGCATCTGCATGAATACGCACTTACCTCCTCCTCCATAGAGCACCTCTGCATTCTCAAAGCCCAGTGTGCTGTACGAGGGATCCAGGCCTTCACAGTAGTTTGCTACTTCCATATCTAACAGAGATTTACTCTGAGGAGCAGGAGGATACTTCATTCCTGTTTCAGCCTTCACTTCTTCTGTTCTTCTTCTCTGTATTTCCGTTATATTTCCTCTCTCTCCCTCTTTTTTTCCCTCTGTCTGTTATTGTCTGCTAAATCTAATTCTTACAGACATACACAAGGCTAACCCTGGTATAAAATATCTATAATCCCATCCGATTGGGCCAAGAACCAGGAGAGGGGAGGAGCTGTTGCTAACACTTCTCACCTTATTGCACATCACTTATCTGTCCTTCTCCCGCACACTTATCGCCAGGATGGATAGATAGCGGTGAAGGAGATCTCTTACTTTTCTCTCTCTCTCTCTCTCTGTTAAGGACCCTTTTTTCTTGCTTTAATACACATTTCATCTGATTCTGGAGTACAGCTTGTACTTTTTATGCTAAAAGTAATTTCCATGTGCACATATGATGCAAGTTTGCTCTTAAAGGCAATCAAAGAGTCACGGAGTGTGCTCATGTGAATGTGTGTATGTCCTTCCCAGGCTTCCTAATCTAATCAATAAAGGAGTAATAGCACCACTACCTCAGCAGATATAATCTATAAAGACACAAAGTGAAGTGGAAAACACTGATAACTTCCATTAACTCGTCCACAAACACACTCCTCAGAGTTACATCCAGCCCTCCATTCATAAAGCTTTTTTTCTGTTTCTAACTTAACTGGCCATTCACTATAAACATCTGACAACAGTGTTTTTTGGCTTGTTACTTATTTTGATTTTTTTTTTTTTACATTAAGATAAATAAACAATGTTGTACAAATATTGATACAGCACCAAAAAAAAGGATATTATAACAATTTTATATTTTATGAAACTTCTTTAAGATACAACTGAGAAAATGTCCTTTGAAGTGTGTAGGAGTGAGCCATGGGACATTAAAAGGGAAAAAAATCAAGAATACAAGTGGAACAATCGTCAGCGAGGTGCCTTCTCTTTCGTGACAGGAGTGCTGTAAACACCCAAATTTACAACTAGAAACCAGTTAAAATGTCCCAGCCCAGCCATAGTGTCACTGCACTAAATCTTATTGTGTAGCTTAAAGGTAATCAATTTGAGCCATTGTGTTGGTGAAGAGAAGGCTATAAATGATAACAGGCAGTATCACGGGAGGTTCGATGCCCTGTATCAGTAATGATCGGCCAATCAGACAAGTAGCTGCATTGTGAGCAGACAGTAGGATAATGCACTGTAACTGAAGGTACAGTGTATCAGAATGCATATCAACACTGATTACCTGCTGGACCTAACACGAAAATGCAATTAGTGTCTCGTTACAGTAATGGCAGATGTATTTTTAATTTGTGATGCAGAGAAAAAAAGTGGTCAAGAGACAGATGGGTGGAGGTGGAGGTGGAGGTGGGGGCGGTAGAAAGATTATACTTTAACCAGGCAGTCAGGTTTCGCCTCCTGACTCATCGTGTTTGCAGAGAGTGAAGAAGAATTTACTCGTTACAATCACGTTCGCAATCACCTCACACTCAAAAAACACAAGGCACTGTATCTGTCAAAACAAAACGAAACATGAGCAGCGGATTCATTTTGTCATTTAGGCAGATATTTGTAATTTGATCAAACAAGAGCAAAGTGAAATCTGAGAGGATTTAATGTCTTTATTTTAACAGTTTAATCACTAATTATATACTTCTCTTGGTTTATTTATTATAAAAGTGATGCAATATTGTAGACGGATTCACTTTCATGTTTACTTTTTTGGTTATTTTAGTGGTTTGTTAAACTTATTCAACTTTGGTGCAATCCTGCAACCAAGTATGTTAAACATATAGCTACAGGGGAACTCTCACACCGATTTACAGGCAAAAAAATCACACCATAGAAGCCTACAGAGTGTACAACGTAGCCACGTGATTAAAAATAAAATCCAATCAGTGCTAATTACGCCTTAATAAAAGCTGTCATAAAATCATAAAAGCTATTATGACATTTTCAATTGAAAACCAAACAGGACGTGGACTGGGAAACCTTGTGTCCGCCTAGCAACCAAAAGCTGTAAGCAGCCATAAAACCCTGCACTAAGAGGCCATCTCTGTGTGAACAAGCCATAATACTGTCGCCTCTATTTAGATTTCAGTTTTTACTTGTTGCACTAGCCTACCACTTCCTGATACAAGACAACGGTTAAAAAAAAAAAAAATGCGTAGCCCAGTAGACTATGATTCACTCTTCACTGTATTTCATTCATTACTACATTATTAATTTAGTAAACCGTAATATTTTATATGTTGAAATGAGCAGAAATATATAACGCAGATAATCTGATTACTGCAAAGAATACTACTGCAAAGGATTCAAACAAGAAAGTGTGTGTAAATTTGAAAGTAACAGTGTTCCCCGAGGAGCACAGCATCACATTACAAGTAAAATACATGCAGTCTACCGTATGTATGAAATCAAGTAATAAGTTATTTTTGCATCATGCTTTGGTGTAAACCCAGTGTAACTGTATGACCATGTCCTGCTCAGGTATCTGTTGCTCCATAACACCTTTCTTGTTACAAATGAAGTCCTTGTACAGAATATGAAATGGGTTATCACATGATCTTTACAGCATAGCATGCGTGACAAAGTGAGTCTATCTTATCTGTTTTCACAAAATGCTGCCTGCGCACGGGGAGGTGAAAACGCAGAGGGAGTGTTAACCACACTCAGAAAATGTAACACCAACAAGCGGAACAAGACAACAACTCACTGGATGTATTCTCCCATTCAAAACCGACTCTGGTTACAGGACATTTCGAAGCAACATAGTTGTGTGTGATCTAGAAACACCACAAAATGAACACCAAAACACAAAACCACGTGATTTACTGAAGAACACGCTCTACTTCTGAGGAACTTCTTAAGTGTCACTTCCACCACAAAGGTGACAACGTCTTAGAATTCTTACAGACAGTGTGAGTATTTTGCATTTAATTTATCCTTTAGATATGACACGTTTACTTACCTGTGTTTCTGTCTTCTTTTGGGATGTGCATTTATCCAGGTGTACCGTTGTACTCTGGGTTGGAACAGCCTTCAGTGCGACAGAAGTCTAAGTGGCACCGAGAACAGGAAAATGGTTAAGGTGTTTGGCAACATTAAAAACGAATGTTGGAGAGCTGAGCGGCCTATAATTCATGCAGCGACACATTGGATGGCGCCACCATAGCCCTGTCATTAGATCGATTTACTAAACAAACTCAAAGTAGGGTGGGGATGTTAAACAGTAACCCAGTGCCATAAAAACCAAAAGGAAAAGGATCACCAGGTGTGTGTGTTTGTGTGCATGTCACCAGCCTCTAAAACCACCTCAGAGGGCAGGACATACGAGATCCAAGAGTCTGAGGTAATGTTTCACAAAACAATAGTGAAAAAGTAACAATTTTAGACATTTATTTCTCTTCTCATCTGTGGAGGTGAACATTTCAGCTACGTACACAAAGTGCGAGTACATATTTTTCCACTTAAATGTCTCTACCATCGAAAACCACAAGCAGGATGAAAAAGCAGCGAACATTAAAGCTAATTGCACTATTCAACCTTTACCATCTTTAAGCTTGAAGCCTGTGCAGTATGCATAAAAGACCAGCAGATGGCAAGAGTTCATTACTTTTTTATTCGAAAACAAAGGGTAGGTTGAAGTTGGCTGCATTATTTTCATATTTCAAACATAAGAAACAACCATAAGAAATACAGGAACACACATACACAACTAGCATCATAAACGTTTGAACAACAGCAATACAATTGATGAAGCAGAGCAATGGATAAATACATCAGCAACTTCCATTCTCTGGAGACAGTTGAAAACACAAAGAGTTTGTATAACTTATGTTCTCAGGGTCAAAGATGAAAGTAGAAGTAGTAGACTGAATACCTAAAGCTGAAAACATCTCTCCATTTATTGCAAGAACAGCTAGTTAAGACGGGAGACGTGAACGCTTTGGGAAACAGGTACACATGGACACATTAGCCAAACACAATCACCTAAAAATACTTATTTCCTCAATTAAATAATTCTCTGTGACTAATAAAACAAAGCCGATAACTATGTCTGCGCCTTTCCATAACAGTTGGACGCGGTGTATGTCACAGGTTCTAATATGTTCTCCTTTTTATCCTGTTGAATTCATAAACAAGCGTTTATAAAGTGCCACCAAAGTCATTTCTAATCAACAACTGCGACAAGGCAGAAAAGACAGTAAAAGTAAATTAAATTACCCCCTCTCCCCCTCCCACACACATCCTAACAACAGTCAAATACTCTTGGTCTTCTCCCCAAGAAAGTGAGCATGTCCAAACAGTTTAAAGTGGTCAGACTCAGAAACACTTCATTGATATCCTGTAAATCAAGGTTTTCTATGTAATGCAGGCGGAATATGTGGTAGGGGATAAATGAAGCCACCATGATGAGGGCAAAGCACATGCTCATCAGCTCAGACCTGAATTCCTGGTTTAAGGTGTTTCTAGGCTTAATAACCAGAAGGACTTTGGCTTGCAGGGCTGTCAGCACCATGGTCACCACTATGATGATTGCACTCACAATGTAGTTGAACACCTTGGCTTTGAAATCTATGTGAGTGGCAAACCTAAAGCACTGTCTCTCTGTTTCATTGGTGTTTTTGTTATTATTATCCTTTGTGCCATAGGACGTAGAGACTACACAGGGGACAGCGACCAACACCACGATCCACACTACGGCGCTGACAAGTACTGCAAAACGTTTTGAATCCAGGCTCCCACACGAGGGCAAGCGGTGAGTTTTGTGGTCGGAAGGCAACAGACGCGTGATGAGGATGATCGCGTAGAAGAGGAAAGACATGTACATGTGGACGTGGATCATGCTGCTGATCACTCTGCACAACTCCAGCCCCAGATTCCATTCATGAATTGAGTAGTAGTAAATTCTGAAGGGCACGGTGAGAAGGAAGATGATGTGGGCGAAGACGAGGTTGAGTACAGCGATGGAGGTGGGGGATGACGATATGTTCAGCTTCGTCAGGCTCAGGCAGATCGTACCGCTGATTAAGACCACGATGTAGAGGCCCATGAGGAACGGGTGGTACGGGGGGATTTCGGAAGTGGAGCTTGTATTCGCAGAGATAGTTGTCATGGAGTCTGTGCTCTGAGTTACCGTAGACTCCATCTTAAACATTAAAACAGAAAAGGAGAGAGGAACAAATCAAACAAACAAAAAATATGATTTTGAGCTACTTGTGCTTGAGAATTTACATTTTATGAAGCTTTATATTTGTACCTTCCCATGTTTCAGAGGGAAATATTGTACTTTTTACTCCACTACATTTATTTGTCAGCTTTAGTTGCTTTTAAAACGACTTTTTCTCAGCTTCTGACATCTTACAAAAAGCAGCGTCTAGTCAGGATCGTATTTCAGACGTCTGTGAGTTGTTAACAGCTCCAGCAAATTGGGACTTTGTTTTCCCACTAAATGTTTCACGTTTTAATAAAAGTTCACATCATCCAGTATGGCATTAGAGAAAAAAAAAATCCACAAACTGAAGGCAGATTTGTGTATCAGAACTGCCATTCATCATCTCACGATCCCTCAGACTTATCTGGTGTCTCTTTAATTTAAAACTGGACATAAAATAGATCAAACTCCTCCCTTCTCTACAACACTAACACTGGTTGACTTTGTTCCTTAATCAGCATGTTTCCAGTGGTGGAAGAAATATTCAGGTTTTTTTTTTTTCCTCAAATGTTATGTAAAAAAAAAAAAAAAAAGACCTAATATCAGTGTAAAATGGAAACGGGACAACACTGAAACAGCTACATGTCACACCAATCACCTCAGCAATTCTGACTGACCAGAAAACCACAGCATTTAAACAACGTGAATTTTGAAAAACACATACCTTTTGAGCTAAGAGGAACTAACTGCTGAGTACTCGAGTGCAGAAATAAGACATCAAAACATAGTCAGGTCCTCTAGTTACGCATTATCTCCATCGCATCAGGGGTTAAGTCGATTTCTCTGAGAAAAGCCTTGAAGTGTGAAGTCTCTGCCAACGTTCTGTGGAAAGTATTTATGCATGTCATCAACCACTGTCCAGTTTTGCATATTGCGTATATAAGCGTCTGTGTGTGTGAGAGTTAACATTTGTGCTCTGTCAGAAACAGGAGAAGGAGGTGATTGCACACATGCTACCACAACCACAGAAGTCGCTTCCTCCTTCTGGTCACCTCTGCTCATACAACCATTGTTTTTAGTTGAAGCGCATCTACAACATATAGCAAACATTGTAAATGTCCAGTATGTTATACAGTACTAAGGGTGAATTATATAGAAAACTTCCAAAACTTGGAAATCGCTGGCCGCGTATATGCATGGTAATACACCCTTTACATCGATCATATTAGATCTGGATAGTAATTGAATCTGAATATGCCAGTAAAGGCATAGAGTAGAGGTTAGAGTTTACCCTTAGAGTCCACTTTAAGCTTATTTCACGATTAGTTTAACATTTAATAATAACCAATACATCCCGAACAGAAACGAGCATTATTTTGTAATAGCCACATTTTTTAATATTGTTAAAAAAGTTCTTACAAACATCTCTTACCACGTTCGTGTTCACTATTGGCATATAATGTCAAGGTCAACCTGACAGCCTATATGTTCAATACATAGTAAAAGCACACGCTAATTCAAAAGAGAAGTGAGAGAGGATGTGGTGATGGGAGCTGCTATAGTGACAGATGTGTTCACTTCAGATGTATCTTACTCTTCACAGGTTCATGTTCACGTTACACATACAGTTCACACACATTCCCAAATTCATTTTAATCCAGTGTCCTTCCCTTTCATTTCAGTGGAACAAACTTCAAAGTACATTCAAATCACAAACAGTAGTTCTTCCTACTAAACAAGGGTGCATATCAGAGAAAGTTCTCAAGTTACCCGTCTTTGGTTGATCATAAATCAGCACCCTTGGCAATGGCATAATTCAAGGCCAAGTGGACTTGGCCGATTCATCAATGATTAATACAGAAACAGTGAACTTATGCAGAAGAATACAGTGTAAACAGTACCTTGCAGAAGTCTTGACATTGCCTCTTGAAAGTTTTTCATCTAACCTGTAAGTGTTAGTCACTGAGTCTTGCTTATTCATTCAAATGAGAGGATGTTTTGAGGATTCAATTTCTGTAAGGGGGTAATTTAATGTCTTTTATTGTTTGTTTGTTTGATGACCGATTGTTTTAATGTTTATTACACTTATGAGACTCTAAGACTTTTGCACAAAACAACACAATGAATTCTAAAACAACATTCCCAAATCTCCATATTCTGAGCTTCTACAACTGTCAAATAAATACTAAAACATTTGACTTTATTTAGGGAAAGTGCAGCTTAGGTCTTTTCCATAGGATGAGTCTCTGTGAGGTGAGAATATGTGTGACCACACTGAGCAGCATCAGGAAGATGGTCATTGACATCACTATCACATAGTGGCTGATACTACAAAAGACAAGGAATAAAGAAAGAAGTTTAACGTGTACATTTGTGAGCATTTGCAGTTAGAAGAAGTAGAAAGAAAGAAAGATAGAAAGAAAGACAGAAAGAAAGACAGAAAGAAAGACAGAAAGATAGAAAGAAAGACAGAAAGATAGAAAGAAAGATAGAAAGAAAGACAGAAAGAAAGACAGAAAGAAAGACAGAAAGAAAGAAAGACAGAAAGAAAGAAAGACAGAAAGAAAGACAGAAAGAAAGACAGAAAGAAAGACAGAAAGAAAGACAGAAAGAAAGAAAGAAAGAAAGAAAGAAAGACAGAAAGACAGAAAGACAGAAAGAAAGAAAGAAAGAAAGAAAGAAAGAAAGAAAGAAAGAAAGAAA
>JAPQRN010000014.1:16263676-16283050 GCA_037367275.1 Coranthus polyacanthus | reverse complement strand
CACACACACACACACACACACACACACACACACACACACACACACACACACACACACGATCTGTCGATACTAATCCTTAATGTACTGTATGTAATATAGGTTATCATAAGTAGGGTTTCCTTTTGATTGATTGATGGAAGCCGATAAATACAACAAATAAATAAAAGAAAAAATACACAAACATACTTGTCTGACCCGTCTACTGGTATTTGCATTTCAAGTACTGTATGTAATAGTTCTACCAAGTCTCTCAAAGACGGGCAACGTCAACGTGGCTGCTCCCACCTCTTGCCTGCTAGAGACACCCTGAGCGAGCATCGCTTCCTGTTCAATGTTGATCCACACAAACATCAACCAAGATAACACAGGGGGGAACAAGGCCTCTGACCTGAAAGAAAGACAGCACAAAAAACTTAGCAAACTGACCGTTTTTTTTTTTTTTATCTCTTTGTAAAATCATGCCTTACCCAGTGCTAAGCAGAAGGTATGTAGCTGTGAGGGAGAGGAATATGCTGAGGAGTCGATGGAAAAGACGAGTAGAGCTCAAGAGCGGGACCACTATGGAGGATGCTGGTGAGTTGAAGAAGATTAAAAACTCTCAGAGCTAGAAGCACATATGGAGTTCAAACATGTTTGAAAGTAAATGAGGTGAGATATAGTCAAAACCAAAGGCACTTCATTTATGTTTTAACCTAAAAATAACTTTTATATGAGGATACCCGATCACCTCCATGATATACACACACTGTAATGACTTCCCCTTGAAATTTTGAGGCGTTTAATTTAAATAAATTGCAAATAGCTTGTGCCAACCCACATAAACCCCACCTAATGTGGTCCAGCTGATGATCTGGTTGAGGAGTGGCAGGCCCTGTTTCTGCTGCAGGCTGGAGTGTGTGAGGGAGGGCACGTACGCACACACCGTCACATGGAGCATCTGTCGAGTTTAAGCACAGTAATTCAGTTTGGGAAAACACAGTAACACAAACGCAACCGACACACATCATCACATGTGCTGTAGGTACCTGCAAAGCGAACAGCGATGTGTCACTGACGTGCAGTGGCGTCCTCCTTCGTGACGACCAGAGGTAACAGGCTGAAGTGAAGAGAGCGAGCAGACCTGCACAAGTACTGAGCAAACGGTATATGCTACCGTTATTAGAATATTATAGATATTATCACAGCATTCAGCTAGATTTTGCATCTTTTAGTTCAGAACAGATTATCTTGGTAACTATCTTAGTTATGAATCTCTGTCCTTTATTCTTCTAGTCATCAAACTTCTTATGTCCTGCAGCTTTGGAAATAATTGTTAGACCACCACCATGTATTTTCTTCTGGTGGTTGCAATGGACAGTTGTTTTTGGTCATATCAAGTGTAAAATTTGGAATTTTTACTATTTCAATACGTCATGTTTTTCTGCATAATTTACTGGATGTATTTTGTTGGTGTCAAATTCTATCTATGCCTATTATAAATTGTTGTAATTATTTAACCACTTTGATCAATTTCAAACACAATAATCAGTGCTGACAGGTTGTTATATTGAGTTTCTACTGTTTCTACTATTATTTCTAAACCTGTATTTTGTGGAGAACGCAGCAGCACGTGGCTTTTTAAACGGCTAGTTAAATGTAACTTTTGCTCCTATTAATATTTAGATTTCTATCTATATTGATAATAGGTGCTTGTTTGTAGTCTGGCCTAGATTTGGCTTTTACATTTTGCCATGGTGTGACATTGTGGTAAAGGTTCTGAAAAATTTAGGCAAATAAAGCACTCACACCATATGTATATTAGGCTCTCGACCCACAACAGGCATCAGCGGGAAAACAGACAAACACAGGCATCCCAGAAACCAGGTCAGCGAACGAATCTACACAGGGAGAGAAGCAATTGTAACATACATTTAAATACTGCATGCTCGTTTTATAGAAAATAAATGTAGCATTCAGCAATATCAGAATATATTTCCATGTGGCATAGAAAATACAAATGTGTTAAATCATACAGTGGTTATAAAATCTGAGTGAGAAGTTCTGTTTTCCAATTTAGTATCTACTGATTGAAGTTATCACACAGCAGTAATTACATCATTTTATTTTTTTGACTATATTTTAGGATTTGTCCATCTGTCAGGACTTCTATGACGGTAGAAAGTTTGCTGTATTTATTTTACAGGAAACTCCATCCTCTCTTTCCGAGCTTTGCGGACACACATCATTTTTCTTACCCCCAGGTGTAACTTTTTCCTGGTGTAATGTGACTGTAGGAAACTCAACATCGCATTAATACCTTGGCCTTTCCAAAAAGTCCGGACAGGATGGGCCAGAGAGAGAGGAGAGCCAGGCCCACAGTCAGCATGGCGCGATGGAAGAAGCTCACCACCTGGTGGCAGCAAATGTAAACTGAGCAACACATGCTTACACCCTGCAGTTATCACGAATCCTACAGTACACATCCTGAACAACATGTAGTATGTATATACACACGACAGCTTAAAGTGTACCAGCAGAAACATCTTCCATCTACCCGTTAGAAGTCATTCTGTTTTACAGACGCTTACCAGTAGTTCGATCCCAAAGGCCACTAGAACAAAATAACCGAAACATTTCCACAGCGGCAGTGAGGGAGCTGAGCGAACCAGATCTGTCAGAGTTCCAGACCTAAAAATGGAAAGGTAATAAGTTTATTCTTTGAGGTTTTTGGAAAAAAAAAAAAAAAAAAACACAAAAACATCCTTTTATCCATTTATAGAGAAAAAAAACAAGAATGGATACAATGGCAACTGAAAAGATCTAATTAACCTCACTACAGCTGCACCAGACATGAATGGACAATTAATTATGTGTGTGCTAAATTGGACCCTCTGAAAACTGCTATATTCAGTGAACGCTGTGATCTCCATTGATCTCCAGTGTTTTGATGTTTGTTCATATCCACAGAATATGGTCCACCACCTGAGGACAACATGAAGGAACTATACACATGTGACCTTTACTACATACATCAAGGAGGTTATGTTCTTGTTATCGCTGTCTGTCAGCAAGATCACACAAAACATCTGCAGTGATTTTCATGAAACTTGGTGGAAGGGAAGGGTATAGTCCAAGGACAAACCCATTAAAATTTGGAGCTGGGCCTGGCATCCTCAGACCAATTTGAAAAATTAGCTGTCAGATTCGTCTGGTTCCCAGGCTACAAAAAGAGGCAGGTCCTGAATTCTTTTTTGTAATATGAGGCGTTTGATTGGAATACAGGACTGTGGGGTCTTGTTGGAAGTATGTGCTCTCAGAGTGCCCATTTAGTTTAATTAGATTGCACTATATTTGTGCAGATTTGTTGTACTGCACTATACATTGCATGTATCTATCTATAGTATTTGACATTTTCTTGAGTGTGTCAGTGATACTCACTCTTTAAGGACAGCGTACCACACGGGGACAGGCAGCAGGCAGTAAATATAGTAAGTAATGGGGCTCCTTTGGATAAACAGGAACATGGTGATCACCACCGACACACATATACACAGCCTCGCCAGGTGAAGGCTGGGAATCTGCACGCAAAAGAACATTATCAAAAATGTAACCTAGCAAGACACGTTTTAAAAAGCCTGTTCGTGTTAATGAAATCTTCAGTGGCATAGAAACAAAGGCGCTTTTCTGTACTGTATGTGCTTACCTGTCCAGTGAGATTGGGATGTCTATTGAGGCTGGCATGAGTCTTTAAAATGACTAGCACAACATATGAAGTCCAGCCAACGAACCCCAGCACCACACTGCAACCCAAGAAAAACCGGTCATAGGTGTGGTAGTAAACCAGGCCTTCTAGAGAATGAGATATCAGAGAGCGGCACAGAGCGATCTGAGTGGAAACAGAAGAGAGAAAGATTTGTCATGATCAGTTATAACGAGGGACACAGCATCAAAAACCTGGACAGATGTTAATTCAGAGGAAGTCTGCGGATGACAATTTCCCAGATCCTTACAGCATCATCGTACTTCTCCAGTCGAATAAGTATTTTGGCCTTGTTGATAAATTCAGCTTGTTTTGACTCCGTCAGTAGTCTGGCGAAACAGAAAGATGAAGCATGGAAAAATAAATGGGCTTCATACATACAAAGATAGTGCAAACAATGTAATGTCCTTACTAAAAATGTTTAATATACTCTGCAGTTTGAGCATATTTACCATTCTCAAAATTCAACCATATTATGCTGAAAAGACAAACTTAGACTTCATTTCATTTCACATTAGTTCATTTCTTGTACTTACTGGTATGGGGTGAAGAGAAATGATAAAGTCGTCTCCTTTTTCTGTGCCATTTTCATCTGAAAAGAAAAGATCAAATATTGTTCAATAACCTTGTGTTACATGTCTGATGTGTATTAACCCCATGATTTATAAGTTTATCTGCAAATAATATCCTTAATTTATGATATTTCTTAACAATGAGAATTTATTTTAAGGGACAAGTGGCTTTGGCCTGTAGATACGACGGATTAACATGTCATTAACGCCGTTGCACCTTGAACTGCTCCAGAACTTGAATAGCGTTGGTGTACATGCTCTCTGCCTTGAACTGGTGAGTGTTGTTTAGGTAGAGAAGAGGTAGCACACCCTGAAAAGACATAAATAAACATAGATTTTCCTCAAGTCATAAGACTGGATTGTAATATTTCCAGACAAAAGAAAAGCTCTTTTTACTTACAACAGAATTGACAGGGATGGGCACCCCAATTAGAGAAGCCATAAGTGGAGCGATATCAGCCTGTGGAAAAACACAGAACATGAAAGAGGCATTAATAAGTTGTTCTGTTATAATTCTGCTTTTATAAATATTACACTTAGAAGCTCAATGAGTGATAAATGATGTTATCAAAACTATGTGTCACACCTGATTGACATCAACTCTACGAACGTGCTCCAGTTTCCAGTCTGTGAGAAACATTAATGATAAAAACAAAAAAGGTATGAACTTTAAAGTAAAAAAAAAAAACCCAAAACATTTTATTGTGCCTAAAACAGTGCTGAAATAAAAATATTAAGCAGGTGTTAAGGGACATCTACAGTAGGTCAGCTATGCTATGAGTTGAGATTATGAGCTCATTACCTTTTAAGTACCCGTCACTGTATGGTTGGGGTTCAGTAACTGTTTGAGCACCATGAGCTCCAGCTCCCCACACCACTAAAGGGGTGAGAGTCTCAGAGGGATGTCCTGCACCGTGGGAACCTGGAAACATCCATACACATCAACAGATGCTAGAAAAGACTCAAGTAAAAACTTTACTGATTAACATTTAATTCCTCTTTTCTTCACTCATAGTAGAAAGGATCACAAAAATAAGAGTCTTACCCCAGTTGGTCATGCCGTGGTCAGAGGTAAACACATAGGCTGTTCTGCCATCATGACCGAAGAAGTCTTCTACTATAGTCACCAGATGAGACACGCCGGTGTCTACTAGACCAATATTGTCCAAGTACTCCCTGGATAGAAGATAAATATGAACAAACAACTCAGAAGAGGTTAAAAAAGTGCATATTTGATGCTCATGAATCCCATCTGTTCCTTGTAGATACAAATAGGTCACTTTTAGCACTATAAGTTTGGCATTTTGTAAGAAATATTTATTTATTTTTATTTATTTAGTTATTTTAATTCAGCAGCTTCATGCTCATTAAAGAAATGCATTAGTGTCAACAAAACCAACAAGAAATCCAAATGACATGTCTTTAACTTACTGTGACATAGGTCTGTGAGCATGTCCATTTGTATCTATTCCCAGCAGATGGAGGAAGAAGACATTCTTATCCTCGTGCAGCGTAGCATTCAGACTGGAGTTAGATTTTGCTGACTGAAAGAACGACTGGTACACAGAGAAAAATAAACTAAATTAAATTAAATCACTAAGCAAATTCCAACTGCAAGTGGCAATGACTTAATCGATATATTTTAATTATTATGTACTGTTTCATCATTATCATTAGTACATCCACTATCATACTTGGACTTGAGTGAACACCCAGCTGTCCAGCCTGGAGGCATCTGTGGAGGCAAAGTCCTCTTCCTCTGCTGAGTATGTGTGGGTATACACATGATCTCCAGTGGCACCTGAAAGAGAAATGACACGTGTTTTATCTGCTTTTATATTGATTAGCTTAAGTGTCTCTGTGTTTCTTGTGCAAGTATGTGTATGCCTACATGTGCACTTGTGTACCTTTAGCAAACATTGGCAGAATATCAGGGCTGCCCCAGCACCAGGTGTGACTGCTCTCATTAAACACTGAGTCAAACTCTACAGGGTTCTCCTTCCAGCCTGAATACACACAGAAATAAAAGGTCAATGCACTTTGGCGCACATCATATATTTGTGTATGCGTCTGCCTAACTTACACACATACCTTTAGCCACAGCGCTAACATCCTCATAGAAGCCAGCAATAAGAGCGACATGACCGGGCCGAGACTCAGTTGGCACACGTGTGTGTGACACGCCCCATGTACCTCTCTCCTCTATAATGCTCCTGGTAATGGTTAAAATACACAAATACCTTGAACTAGAATTACTGAGAAGGGTATAAATGTAGCATAAACAGACAACGGGCACAGTACAGTTATACGTCCTGCTTCCAGTATTGAAAAAAAACCACATACAAACACACCCAAATCAAAACTAACTGCTATGTATCAGTTTCCCAACCTCAGGTATGGGGCTCTGGATGAACCGTTGGGGAGCAGTGTGAACAGACTGTCTGCCCTGAGTCCATCGGCCACCACTAGCACCAGTCTGGAGGCAGGGGGTGCCAGTGGTGCTGCCTGGGGTGTCATGCCATGGACCAGGGGGGATGTGAAGTAGATGTCAAAGATGGAGAGAAAGAAGACCACGTGGACTGTCAGTCCAACCAGGAGGAAAATGGTCATCCTCATCTTGAATGCTCAGAGTCATCAAGACCTTGAGTCTATAAAAACATAGTAGAGAAGGGAGATGAACATTCATAGTGTTCAAAAGGACAAGAAAGGTTAAGGGTGACATACACAGTCAGGGTGACATAAAGTGATTTTACAGTCAAGGATAAGGGGATACTATAAGCAGGGAGTGGGGAATTAGCAATATTAGTTATCATACTGGCTAGAGAAATAAGACAAGTTTATGAGTCGCTCATCTCCTATCCTATCACCACATGCCATTTAACAAGGAGTAGCGTTTGCAACAGTTAGGGGCATTTCACAGTTAGCGTTGCACCTGCAGACTGGTAGTCTCTAAATGGTTCCGAAATTGATCGCCTCTACAGGAAATGAAAAAGGTCTTACCTGTGTAAAATATCAGTGGAGCCCGTCCATAAACCACATAAGAAGCTGCTTTGGCGATAAATGAATGAATGGGCAGAGGGATCTACTACCATTTCACTCACCAACCCACTATAGGCATAGTGATTTATCTTCCGTTTTACCTTTGTGGATCATCACCTGTATAGTTAGAGAACCCGACAGATTAAAGCTTTGATGTGCGAGACAAGATTAAAGTGAGTGCGTGCTTTTACAAAACCAACTGCGACTCTTCTCGTAAGAAGATTAGTTAAAGAAGTTCAGGTACTGCGAGCATCCACTTCCTTGTTATGGCTGACGTTTGACGTTTGTACGGCGTCGCTGAATTATGGGTAGTGTAGTTGGAATATCTATTTTCCAGCCAGTTTTTTACTTCTCTCAAAATATTTAACGATGAGAGGAAATTGCTTTAGGTGTTATCACGCACACAAATCAAACCTTGTGAAATGCAGTTTCACAAAGAATTTTTATTTTCAAAGCCTAAGATTATTCTAAAACACATTAGCTAGCCTTAGCTTTCAGCTGTCAAACGTGCCCTGCCCTGTTTTCCTATCTCCGTGGCCATTATCCAATCATTTCGCAGGATTCCATAGAAAAGGCGGGCTTTGGGAAAGCGTTCATCAACTTTGACCTATCACAGCTTCGTATTCTTTCCCCCTTGTCATAGCTACCTACCAAACCATAGCTAGCTTAATATCCATTCAGGAAGAAAGGTCTGAATAGCTTAGCCTGGATTGCTAAAATTCTTTATAGTGCAAAAATGGCGTCTGTCAACCCGTTTAATCTCAGTGACTCTGAGGAAGAGGCTGAACGGCGGCCGAATGAAACAGTTGACACAGAGCGAAGCCCGAGCGACGGAGCACCCGGGCCGCCGCCAGGCAATCCCTTCTCCCCTCCTGCGGACGCCGAGCCTCCGACGCTCCTGCTGTCTAGCAACCGGACAAGCCCCATTGGTGAGGGCATCTCCGTGTCGGCCGCGGCCACCACCGCTATGGCAGGCAGCGCCGAGACACGGGTGTCAGTGGATGTCATTGCTGCTCAGCTTTTACGGGACCAATACATTCTCACGGCCCTGGAGTTTCACACTGAGCTGTTGGAGGCAGGCAGAGAGCTTCCGAGGCTGAGAGATTATTTTTCAAACCCTGGTAACTTCGAGCGCCAGAGCGGCACTCCTCCTGCCAAAGACCAGGTCCTTGGACCTGGTGGACCACTGAGTAAGTAGCTGCTCCTAGAACTAGTCATGTAGCTGTCAGCTAGCTCCTACTATCATGCAGCATTATATAAAGTTAGCTCATTGGCTAGCTAAGGTTAGCTTAAAAGGTTGGATTTGGAAAACAATTGATCGTGATATATCCGCTTGCTGCACCTGTCCTCCTGGTCTAGGGCCCGCAGCCAATAAGCAGGTTTTGTGGGTCAGCTGTCATACAGACTAGTGTGTCAGTGGAATTCAGGCAATACTACGTTGTCTTGATAGGATGTAATGAAATGTTTTGATGGATGCTTCATATCATGAGAGAATTTTAGTGATCCACCTAATGTAATAAATAATTGATCCCTTGAGGAAAAGGTACCTTATTTTAGGCCACAGCTAGGTCAAAGGTCAGGATCAGCTGGAGATCAGGATGAAGAGAGGCAAGAAAAAAATAGATGGTTCCTTCAGCATGTTTTTTGAATTTTGCTGTGAAACTGAAGGCCAGTGACTGGTTTTGAGATTTGTTTAGCAGTTTTCCTTCCAGGTAAGGGAGATGAAATTCTCTAATGGTGTACTGGTCAAGACATGGGTAAATATTTGTAGCACCTTTTTCCCCATACAGCTTTGTTCTGGAAAACATTGCAGAGTATAATAACTTATGGCGGCTGAAAAAAGTCCCCATAAAAACCACCATGCAAATTGCTACCATGGTGACACCCCAAGCCACAAGTAGAGCCTGCTTTAGCACAGTTGTAGTATCACCGTAGACTGTGGTAAAGCATTCTGGCCTCATATCAGTGCTTTGAATGAGCAAATATATTCACACCTAATGTAGACCCAAGACACTGTAATTAGTTGCACCTAAAGGAGTTTGTAACATAACTGGGAATGTTATGTGAATTGAAAATGATGACAGGGTAGAAAATGCTGCCGTCTGCACTTTTAAAATTTCTATCTTCCTAATTACCCTTAGTTCGAATGGGAATGACTCAGCTTCACACTCTCTTCAACAGCGTGTCTGAGCTATATCTGAAGTGTATTTATCTTAGATCTTGAAGAGAAAGGATAGGAAGAATTGTAAGTGACCCATCTGAATGGTTACACACCCACCCTATCTTTTAAACAATCTAAGCAGGATGCTCAACAGGCTTTGTGTTAAATTGACTTTAACCTGTATTCAGTGTTTTCTTCCCTGAGCCTACTACTACTCAGGTATGCTGTTGATTTATATTTATCTATATCTGTGAAAGCTCTTTGCATCTGGTTGACAATTTAACTGGATAATGCGGTTTAGACGGTAAATAAAAACAAATATTTAAATGTATGCCTGCTGTTTTATGGATTCTGCACATTGTCAGAACAAATTAAAGTAAACTAGACATGTTGTGTTTAGTTTTAGGACTAAAATGGGTGTTTAGTTTACACTGCAAGTATAGTTAATGCCTGTTATTCTAATATAAAAATGTATTCACATTTGATTGCTTTCCAGCTGTGTGAACCACAGTATAGAAGAAAAAGTACATTTGATTTTATTACCTGAAGATTTCTCTTCTTTCATTTAGATGCAGCAGCAATGGACAATGATCTGATGTCTCGGGAGACTGTTAGAGTCTGAGTGTGGGTCTTGGCAACCTGCCCGAGGCTAGCAGTAGCATATAGCAGATGGCAGCAAGTCACATTGAGTGAATCCATTGTTTGTCAGAATGAAACCCCACCCAGTATTATTAAATACTTAGAATTACTTCATATATATTTCTTAAGATCTCAACTCTGAGTTGTGTGTTGCAGTGGCCTTATAGATGACAGGTTGTTGCGTTATCCTAGAAACTCCCAGCTGATTTGGAGAATGGTAACAGAATAAATGTTTCATGATGGTTAATATTTGAAAAGCATGACGGGACTTGACAGCCTCTGTTGTGAAGCTGACAGGAAGGCCACAGAGACTCGGTAATCTCGATCTCATTAACTATTGATGAGATCAAAGGTTAATAAAAATCTGAAATTTGGAGAAAAATCTGACACGTAAAATCTGCCACATGCAGAAAGAGAGTTGAGATGAGAGAAAGCAGTCGACTCTGTTCAAGGCCATGTCAGATTTCTTTCCAGCATACTTTGATAGCCAAGTCCTCATGTGATCACTGGAACGATCTATCCTCATGTTTGAAAGACAGGATTCCTTTGTAATATTAGGATACATATGCAGAGTTGTTGAAGAAGATGACATACTGTATGAATTCCTTCTACACAACTAGTAGTTTCCCATATTATTCAGAACGTAGCAATGCATTTTTGCTATGGATTGTACACTACTGTATACAGTACGTTGTCCTACAAAACAAACAAAAAACAACTGGGGCATGGGACAATATGAAAACAATGCAGAGGGAGGAATGAGTATGTGCATGAATAAAGACTATGTACAGCACATCATGTCTGCAGCTGTTGCTGTAAGCCACATGACACAGCAAGACTTCTCTCACCACCTTACTAATTTGCAGCAAGGCAGCGTGAATACACTCCTCCCTTCATTCACTGGTCAGGTGGTTATTTGCTCATGTGATGTCAAAGGGCTTTTAGTTACATTTCTTAAATTTCCATTAACACAGTTGACACTATAAAGTCACATGTAAGATGTACATATTATTTGCTACTTATAGTAGTATAGAATACCAGAAAGAGTCGATGTGATCGCAAGACAGTGATTTGAAAGTACATCCTATCTGCTACTTATAGTGTGCTAAATAGTGCTGTAAACTAAAGCTAACCAGACTTAACGTGCTGTCTTAAACAATCAAAACATTTAGCGAAGTGCTAGTCAGTCAGTCATGCAACATTCACTCACTGGTCAACTCAGTTAAGTTTCTACCAGAGGTTATAGTTAATCTGTCAAAGTCACGGTCATACTGTGAGCAAGGTGTATTTTTAATCTGATTGTAGGAAACCTACAAGACACCTCATCATAAAATCTGTGTACAAAAAAAGTAAAAAGAAAATAGCTGAAGATAGATGACAACACTGCTGTCTAGTGGTCAGGGCCTTAAAAACAAAACAAAGTGCTGTCTGCCGCAAATTTTCATATATAAACTAATAATAACACTGTTGACTCTTAATACAGTATGACAGATATAATATTGCGATACTCAAGAGTACTGGTATTTTCTTACATCCCTCGTAAATCGAGCCCTTCTCTTGTTTACTCACGTTATAATGTCTCTCTATCCTTTCTCTGTGTAGGAAAAATAGTTTATTCTGTGTGAGTAGGAGATGATGAATGATATTGTTGGAGTGTTGGCCAGGCTCTGTGGACTGGCTCTGACTGTCTGCCTGCTCATAACGCTGCCTTTTGCTAAGCTGGCTGTCTGCCTGTAGATAATTGCAGGTGGTTCATTTATTGCGTAGTCCATCGGTGCTATCTTGTACAATAGCAGTGACTGTTTTTTTTTTTTCTTCTGAAACATCAGCACTATAATAATTATTCACGCAATAAATAGATAAATGGCAACATGTATAATTTTCCGGGAGACAAATATATTTACAGATCTGTGTGCATCCATTATATTCATTCCATTTTACAGACAGCTGATGTACTTGCCAAGGCATCACTCCCATTGAAAACAAAGCTCCTTGGCTACCTGCTAACCATCCATCTTCTCTTGTCTCCTTGTCTGAATTTGTATTGGCATTTTTAGATGCGTCTTTTTTGCTTCTTCCGTCTCGTAATTTTCTACTTGCCAAAGTGGAAAAACTCTCCTCTGCCGTATTCATCTGTTATGAATCTCCCTTGTTTGTGGCTTTGCTATACAATAAAGGCTCATTTGTAGTGTAGCGGGTGACTGAATGTAAGATGGTGACACTCGTTCTGAAGTGCATCTACACTGTTAGTCTGAGTGTGTCTGATCTATGTGGCGCACAACAAGCCTTGCGGGAGGGTGCAGTGGAGACATGACAGTCTGAAGTGTCAGATTTATCAGTAGTCCAGACAATACACGCCAGGGGCATAGCACTGAAAGGTCAGCTGGGAAGAAATGCTTGTTTTTTTTTGTTGTTTTTTTATAAATGAGGCACATGCATGCATCTGACTTGTGGTCATTCTGGAATAACAGGTTTTTTCACTCACACACATGCACCAGGGCTTAACTTAACGTAAGCAGGCGGGAACAATGACACACAATCTCAACAATAATGCAGAAAAACAACCACTGTAGAGTAGAAGGGATGTGCGCTTTGTGAGCCTTCATGCTCAGTGCATGTCACACAAAGAACGGGTTTAGGTTTTCTGATATTGTGCAGAAAGCCTGGTAAAGAAGTCATTTTCAAAGACCAGACAGAATTGGCAACAATGAGCATATCAAATAATATAAAGAGTAAGCATCTAATTTGTATACCTTTCTCCCTAAATGTAAGGTTGTTACATCGAGGCTTTAGCAAAAGAAAATGTTTCTTGTGTTAAACATTGCACACAAACATAAACACATGCACATCAGTTATTCTTTGACAATCTTCTAAAAGTTTTGTGTTCAGTGTTGCAGAATAAAATCAAAGCCATAGTTTTACGCTGCTTTTGGCGTGACCTTCTACTGTATCTTGATATCAGAGAGCAAATAGGCCAATCTAACACTTGTATTGCACCAGAGGAAAACTAACACCATTGGCTAAGCTTTCAGGGCTGCCTAGCTCAATGTAATAGGAGCATGAGTATGTGTCAGCTTTGAGTGAACTTTTTTTTTTGATGTGCCCTGTAAAATTGTTGGTTTTGTAAAGGTGTTGGTTTCAAAATGGTGTTTCCTTAAAGCAAAGATCTCTTAAAAAAAAGTAAGCTTTTAACATTTGTTTTGTTTTCCCCCACTTGCAGTGACTCAAACCTTTCTTGGCTACATCAAAACCTTCCCACACAGTTTTAAAGGTCTCTGCTTTTAGCTGAATTTGATAAAGTTTCCATCTGCTTTATGGCAGTTAAGTTGGGCAGTGGTTAGTCACATCCTTTAAATGGGATTCAGACCCTATGTCTGCAAACTTCCAGCCTCAGTTCTTAAGTGAAACAGTGAATACCTACCGCAGTGGGACTTCTGTGCGTAGCTGACCCTAAACCTCTCTCCAAAGGGAAGCATGTAAAATGAAATGTTCCTATAGCATCAAAACACACAATATTTTTAGTCTCCGTGAGCTGTTTGACATTGAGTACATCTCTGTGTTTACTGTATATGATCGCACTGCATTGCCATCTCACTTCCGTTTCTGTGTCTGTGTTCAGATCGAGCAGGCAGCATCAGCACCCTGGACTCTCTGGACTTTGCACGTTACTCAGACGATGGCAACCGAGAGTCGGACGAGCGGGTGGCAGGTAAGATGAGCCATACTGTCGTGGCTCAAAGCAAAACAGCCCTGCTACCTGGAGGAAATCTAAATAAATGGCCGAAAATCAGTCGTAAAGGGGGGGGGGAATTAAAAGGTGACATAAAAAAACACCCAACACGTGCATCAAAGACCGCAATGTTAATTGTATCCAATTCATAGCAAAGTTGAAATGTTTTTATTCTAACGGTGTTTTTTTTTTTTTTTTCTTCCGTGTCACATCACACTGTTAGGTCTTGGTCAACATACAATACGCTTCTTTCCCTAACTTTGTAGAGGTGTTCTTGCCTCCTGTTATCAGCTCTCACACTGTTGAGTCAGTCTGTGGTATTTTTGGTATGGGACCTGTCTCAGCAGTGTTTGAAATCACACACCCCCCATCCCCTGAGGCTCTGTCGTGACACACCATTAGAACGCTCAGTGGAAATACATTAACAGTTGAATCTGACACTGATGACGCCTCATCACAAAACACCGGTTTTAATAGTAGCCTTTTGGGTTCCAGATGTTGTGTGATGAGTATGTTTTACACTATTGGCTAAAAAAAAAAAAGTCTTTAATTTGAATCATTACACAGCAGGGGTTAACTTTTAATGTTAACTTAGTCTGACTCCTTTTTTCATCCTTCTTCTTTATGATCGACATACTGTAGTAGTGAACATTATCCATTACCAGCTTTCTGTAGTCATCCACCCATTTGGTTGGTAAGTGTTAGTAAATGAGTCCAAAAAGCCCCAATCCATAACCGCAGTATTGAGTTGCAGACTGTTTTAACACAGACATGTTTTGTGCCATGTTTGTGTCTTTGTATTGCTTAACAGTAGATATTTTTCGTCTCTTACAAGTCGATATATAGAAAGACATCAAATTTGTGTAGTAAACGTTATTAAAAGTAAAGTGTATTGCATTGTGAGACTAGCCTTACTGATTTCTATTTGAGAATGCGTGTAAAATAAACTGTACATATTAAGATATTAATGGTTTGGGGCTTTAATGCTGATGAAAATCCATTCATTAATGTGTAGTGAGGGCAGAGTTAAACCATGCAGCAGAGATGTTGGTACTTCCAAAACCTACAAATTATGCATTAAAAAATTTCTTCTATAATTCACTCTTCCCACTCTCCCAAATTGGCACCCCCCTTTCCCTCTTTAACCACCCCCACTATCACACCCCTACCCTACCTGAACTGTTCCTCTTGCAAAGATGCCTGCCCCCAGCTGTCTGACTCTGGGTTTTCTGGCTTTCTCCTGACGTTGATCAAACCCCAGTGAACAAAACTGGACAAGTCACTCCATCCAGACTAGCTTTTTGCTTTATTTTTTTATTTTTTTTACCCCCTCTTCCAGTTATTCAGTTCTTGGTTTTTCCATTTTGTTGTGCTTGCATCCTGTGCACTCTTTATCTGCTGGAAATGTTAGGGTCGATGGAGTCACAGTTGGTGGAGGGTGTCAGTCCCTCTAAGCGAACGCGTTGTTGACAATTCTAAATGTAGAAAGAGTATTTCCTTTGTGCTTGAAATAGAAAAGCAACCTTTGTAGAAAACTGTATAATGTAATCTACCATTACTATCAAATTTGTTTAAGATGATAATCTTCTTATTTCACCTGCTGGTGGGATTCATCTAAATATCAAATTGAAAAGCCCTACAGCACCTGAACCACAGTTCAGATACGAGGTGACACCTTCAGGGTAATGCACAGGGTGAGCTCAGATGGCAGATTGATAGTGCACAACAATGCAACATAGTTTTCCTGCTCCATTGCTTCTTACCTTTTGCGTGTTTTTTTTTTTTTTTTTTTTTTTTTTTAATCTAACGTGTCTGAGATCTTGTGTGTTCTTTTTCGTTATTCAGTGTTAGTTTTTAGCCTTTGAACTTTTAATGTAATACAGTGACGGTGCTTAAACTAACAAGTTCATCCAAGTGTCCACAGCTTGTGACGGTAATAAAAAACAGTGGCATTTTGACTGTTGTCTTTTAAAGCTTAGATTGTGTTGTTCATAGTGTAAAGGCCTCATAAGAGAGATCAACTAAAAGTCGTGGCTGTTCTTTGAGTGGCTTGAAACCAAATAATTAATATAACTTGCTAGTAAGACATTTGCCTGAAAACTCCTTTGTCAGACAGCTCCTAGGTTATATAGTCTACGTCAGATTTGCTCTCCCCGGCTGCACTGCATTTGTTGCACAGAAGGAGCGACAGAGGTAACTTCATGCTCCTGTTTTTGCAGCCAGTCACATCAGTGCTATTAATGGGAGGAAAAAGAGGGCAGGAAATCCTACCATTGAGACGTGTCTCAAAGCCTTACACACACTTGACAGACTGTCATCCAGCCAGCTTTACCATGATCCTCTGCTGCATGCGTTCCTTCGACCCATGATTTGCATGCATCCTTTTTTGTTGTTTTGTGTTATGACCCTTATAATCTTTTGTGTGGTTTTATTTGGTTTGGTTTTCATGCCCATCTTTGTTTTATTTGTTTGTTCCCTGTCTTTGGTTGGATGCACTTCCTGTGTGCGTGTGTGTGTGTGTTGTCACTTCCTGTCCAGTGCTGGAGTTTGAGCTACGGAAAGCAAAGGAGACCATTCAGGCTCTGCGCGCCAACTTGACTCAGGCAGCAGGTGTGGCGTTCTTTTAACTTCTTCTCCACTTGAACCCTCTTTTGTTACAGCTTTCTCGTTCTTTTTTCTAAGAGAATTGCTCTAGATGAAAAAAAAAACCTCTTTTCAAACTTATCTAATATTTTTTCCATTTTCTCAGAGAGCGAAGTGCCCTCTCAGGAGAGGAAAAACTTCAAGTCGAGTCCTGAAATTCAGGTGGGGGAACTTTGATGTAAAGATTTGTGAATTCCTCGCCTCTATTTAAATGAAATGAGAGATAAAATATGTTTCCTGTGAGATTATCACTGCTGTGCTCTGAGTAAATCATTACACAGCTTCTCTTTCCTCTTTACCTCAGGAGCCTATACGCCCACTGGAGAAAAGAGCCTTAAACTTCCTTGTGAATGAATATTTATTAAAAAATGAATACAAACTCTCATCCATCACCTTCTCTGACGAAAACGATGATCAGGTAAAGATTTTTATGGCTGCATTTCTGCTGCTTTTACATTTTAATCTTTTCATGTCAATGACAAAAAGAGAGGTTATAATTATAAGATCAGAATTTTTGGGGTCCTCAGTCATGTCCTATGCAGAGGACACCACCATTTTTACCCCAGATTAAAACTTTGTACTTACTTAGTTTTCTGTTTGTCTCCAGGACTTCGAGTTGTGGGATGATGTTGGTCTCAACATCCCCAAACCCCCAGACCTATTACAGCTGTACAGAAACTGCGGCACACCCTTGCCTTCACCTCGGGACACAGTTGATGCTGCAGTGGGAGTGGATTTTGGCGATCTCCCTGGAAACTGCATTGCCCAAGATCCCCCAAAGAAGCCTGATCTTTTACAACAGGTATGTAAGCACATGTATGGTATAATTCATCAACGCGTTGTTCTTTATGAGTTGAACCTTTCAACTTTTTTAAAGTGGCCAGATGATCTACAATCATAGACAGACGCCCGCTCTCATTTTCACCCCTTTTTGTTGCGTAATGGTAATGCGTGTACAGTACTAGGCAGAAACTCAATATAAAGGCATTTCCAGTTTCCACAGAAGGTCGATCACTTTGACAGATCTTAAGTGCCACTTTTACATTCACGTTTTAGTAAAAAGGCTGGCAAATTAAATAAAAGTGAGTGTGTGTTTTAATAATGTCTGATATGTCACCAGATCATGAAGACTGTAGGCCTAGTAAAGCACCTGCTCTTGAGGTTGTGAAGTGTCTATAATCTTTTTTTCCCTCTGTAGCAACAGACAGAAGTTGTTCAGGAGTTGGAGTATCAGATCAGCCTCCTCAACAATGAAAAGCAGAGCCTAGCTGAGCAGATCAAGAAACTGCAGAGGTTTGTGCTCATATTAAAATGAGTCAACACTACATTCACTACATATGACTTGATGTGTTTTATGCTTTGACACAGACATGGCTCTCTATCCGTGCAGCTGTGTCAACAAGAACATTCAATACCACTGACAGGACAAAATAAGAAACATCCATTAAAATCTAAAAATGTCAGCGTTGCAGTACACGATTAACAGAACTGTGACCAAATCGGGTCACGAGGTGGAACCAATGTGGAAAATACCACTCCTGCAAGAAATTACATAAGAAGCCCTGCTCTGATTACGTTGAGAATGTATTTTCCTTACGTGTAGAATCTTTAATAGCCACCATTAACTTTAAGACACATTTGCTCTACCACAGTCGGAAACTGATGAAAGTTTTATATCATTCAGTGTTGTTCTGTCATTGCTTTTGGATAATAGGTCATTGATTCAGTACCCCCCTAATAAAAAAAAAAGTAGGGGTTTCTGACAAACTCTCATTTCCTCAACCTCACAGTGAAATTCAGACGCTAAAGCGGACAGTGTCATCCCCACCTCCGACCGACCGACCGTCTCTGGGTCTGGGCTCCCAGAATGCATCTAACCCCTCCTGTTCCAACACTTCCTCTACTGACCCCCCCTCTGTGGTATGTGATCAGCGTTACATGACAACTGGCCTCAAGTGTGTTATTTCAGCATGTGATATACAGCTCAGACATTTAAACCATTAAACTAAACCGAGATCTGCTTTCAGCCCCCTACAGATAATGGCCAGTATCTGGACATTCGGGGTGTTTCAGAGCCCGAAACTGACCCTGAACCCCCCTCTACTCAGAACACATCACAGCCCCACTCACAATCCCACAACAAGCCTAAGAGTCGCCTTCCTGTCCAGTTTGATCAGCCTAACAGGTGAGTGGAAATCCAGACAAACAGAGACCATAGAAGCAATAAAACAATAAATGCATTCATGCTGTTAAATAAAGAAATGGAATGGAAAGAAATAAAAAAAACAAATAAATAATTTTGTCATGTCTGAATAAGTTACATGCCTTTATTTATCCTCAGATTCCTCAGTGTATTCAAAGCACAAACAGAATCATAGTGCAGTAACCAATGTTTGCCACTAGATGGAGGTAGTTATCAGTCTACACAGTCACAATGGATAATAGTGCTCTTATTAGGCCACTGGCTGCCCTTCTGAGTGAAAATGTAGGCTTTGGCATTGGCTTCATCTCCTCAGAGCACATGAAAGTTCGAGTGGGAAGTGGGAACTTTTGACTCTTGGTCATGTATAAACATTTTTTACCACTATGCCACCCATGCTGCAGTAAGTCAAGTGCATCACCAACTCATGAATCATCCAGTCAAAAGATGCAGTATTTTGTATTTACCCTGCTTACCTACAGGTTTGTACTTTGAATGAGACGATACTGCATCTGTCATTAGTTGCTATTAAACAGGTCCCATTGCCAGTCACAAGTAAGGTTGCAGCAGTGTACTGTTTGAAGGTGTACCATGGTATAAAAAATGATAGTTGTCATACTGTGTACATGTACTTATCTACAGTACTGGAAC
>JAPQRN010000014.1:16239916-16260317 GCA_037367275.1 Coranthus polyacanthus | reverse complement strand
TACTGCACATTGTATTGCCTACCAAGAAATATTTCTTCATCACTCTATTTGTAATGTGTCACTGTGGTTGGACATTCCTTGTGTTCCTTTTTGCTGTTAATGTAATACCAGTTCTTATGTGTTTTATTTGACCATTGGATGTGAGGACAGACCAAAAAAAAGTGTTGAACTGAACTCATTTTTGTATCAAATGACATTTGTTAAGTTAAAATATGAATCCACAACAAGAAGTTCAGCGTTTGGATGCAGGGACTTCCACATGGTGGTTCTTGGACAGGAAAGTGCAGGAGTCCTGCTCTTTGAAGGAGGCATCAGACCCCCTGGCCTCTGAGTGTTGGCGTCGTGCTGTCCACTCTACCTGCCCACAATGTTTACCCAGAACTGGTCAGATGTTTAACCTCCCGAAGGAGTGTGAGTTTAGCACAGAACAGCATTAGAACAGAAATAGAACAGGCACAGTTTGGATTTGGCTTTTTAGATGTGTGCTCTTTATGAATTCGTTTATTTATTTTATAAAGCCGGTGCTGTTAAAAGTCCAAATACGGTATGTCTCTTCTCAAGATGTGAGCATTTATGTGAGTATTTTCAGAGCACAGGGCAGAATTTTATTGAACTTGACAGTTAAATTTGACTATATCTAGGTAATTTGCACGTTTTTGCTATTATTTGACGCTTGAACTGATTTCACCCATATTGAGCTAGTCATGTAACCACTTAAAATATCCCAGTGATACCAAAATGCCATATTTTTACTTTTTGTTAAGATGGCCAACATGGCATTGACTTCAGAGAGTTGGTCCAGCATTGAGCCAGTGACTCATCGCAGCCTATCTTTACCCAAGTTTCTTTCTGTCAGGTCCTTCTGTCCATCCAGAGTTGGGGTTTTGCTTGTTCGTCCAGCACTTGGCAGAAAAATATGATATCTTCCTGGAAAAAAATAGAGTTCGGTTGAAAAAAAAAACATATTTTTAACTCTGTATGCACTCTCTAATTTGGGTGTGTGTGGTGGGAATGCAGGGCTGACCACAATTTGGCCATGGAGGCCCTGTATCAAGGGCAGGAGAGCTCGCTCCTCTGGTTGGAAGGTCCATGAACTCTGTCTGAACTTGGGGATAGCGTTGTATTTTAGTAGAAGTGGTGCATTAGGTACGTGTCAGTATGCAGCTGTGTCTGGATGTGTGCATGCACTGTTTAGGGTTCTTTTGTATGTGGCTCAAGCTATCTTCTATATGTGTGACTCCAAAGCTAAATATGTCAAGCTATAACTACCATAAGGTAATAAATTCCCATACATTACTCCGTTGACAGACTCCTGTTGGTTTTTATGGTGACCCACTGTGGTTCTTTTTCCCTGTGACTCTTTTAATAAACCCAACCTTCCCTCTCCTGTTTCCCTATACGATAGAAGATTCCCAGGCCTGCTTGATTGTCGCCAACCATCCTTTCCTTATGTGTTGTAACCATAACCTCACTCTGTCATTGCAAAGTAAACTGATGTCACTTTTTCTCTCTTTCTGCCTATCTCCTTCAGGAATTAATTCCACTTATCTTATGTACCGCCTGCCTTCACCCAGAGCCTAAAGAGAGAGACCAGCTCCTTCACATCCTCTTTAACCTAATCAAGAGACCAGACGATGAGCAGAGGTATGTTTGTGTGTCTTCGGTTCAGTTGTCTCTGTTTTCAGACAGACTTTATAATACCAGAGATGTTTATCTGTGGATTAGCATTCCAGTTAAGGGACTTAAAATCCATAACAGCAAAAATCAAGATGCAACCGTCAAGAGCACAGGTGCTAATTTGACAAAACGCATTAATGATTAGCCCACAGATAAAGAGATAAACCACGACTGTTGTTTGATGTTACATATTTTTTTTCTTTTCTGTGTTTTCAAAGACAAATGATCTTGACGGGGTGTGTTGCGTTTGCAAGACACGTGGGTCCCACACGTGTCGAGGCTGAGTTGCTTCCCCAGTGCTGGGAACAGGTACAGTACACACAGTGCAGGTGGTGCAATTACCGAAGGGGCTGTTACTAATGTCTTTTTGCAACACAAATAGGGATTTGCTTACACCTGCACCAAATTGAAAACCAGTAGTTATCCAGCCTTTAGGCTATAACAACCCTCTACCTCACAGGCAAAAGTTAATTATTGCCATACAGAAACATTACCCATGCCTAGATAATAATTACTATATGAATAAGTAAACATAATGATGCTTTTTTTTTTACTCTTTTACTGTACAGTTTAAGTGTTAACATGACACATTTTCTACAAAAGTTTGTTTTCTATTTGTTGTTGTACAATATGTAAGAATAAAAAGCTTGAGGTGAGCATACATTCAGTGTTTTTTTTTTTTATTCTGTTTGTATTCTATTCAAACTGAAAATGGGTTTTATTGTGTCCCAGTCCTAAATATGAGAAAAGTAGTGTTTTCATTGCCACCTGTGTCACCTCATTTAACACATCTATGATAAAGAGGATCTGCTGCTATGGCAACAACAGCTGCCAGAAGTTTGGAGGCTGAGAATCTGCCTAGAAAGACAAATTGTGGTTTCCACAGGGTCAGCGTGTTGATGATACACAAGTTGTTTCCATTCCTCGGTGGCTGCCCTCCCATCTGCCTTTCTCCTGTTTTCAACTTCTGCCCTTTTCTGCCTTTCAGCACTTCACTCGTCTAAACGTCTTTCTCTTCTTCCGCAGATTAACCACAAATATCCAGAGCGAAGATTGTTAGTGGCAGAGTCCTGTGGAGCCTTAGCACCGTACCTGCCTGTAAGAACAGATTGTGCACACAACATGAAACAAGAAGAAGTCAAAGCTGTGTGGATACAGTCTAAAATAGTTTGGCATCACTGTGCTGTGCTTATCACATGATGATTCACTGAATATGAATTTGGAATACATGGTTACATATAAATAAATTCTTTCTGCCTCTTTGTTATTTTTCATTCTCTGCAGAAGGAGATCCGTAGCTCCTTGGTATTATCCATGTTACAGCAGATGCTCGCTGAGGATAAGGCTGACATGGTCAGAGAAGCTGTAGTCAAGAGCTTGGGTATTATCATGGGTTACATAGATGACCCTGACAAGTACTCTCAGGTATGTGTGTTGGAAGGGGTAGAGTATGTCAGTTAATATTGCAATTAAAGCTCTGTGATCCTCTTTTCGGTGAGACTGTGTTGGAGCAAATGCGAGGAACAGTTGAATAGCTTCAGGGGATGACAGTGCTGTTTCTGTATGAACTTGTTGATGACTCTTCATGCCTGTTTTCTTGTCTGTGTGTTCCTTCCAGGGTTTCGAGCTGATGCTGCTGTCACTTGGGGACCCATCGGAGCGGGTGGTCAGTGCAGTCCACCAGGTTTTTATCCCTGCCTTTGCTGCCTGGACCACAGAGCTGGGCACTCTGCACACTGCACTTATCCCCTCTCTGCTGGCACGTATAGAGAAACTACTTATGGTAAGAGCCCTTCATACTTGTCTAGCGTCTATATTTGTACTGTATGTGTGCATTATTTCCACTCTGAAGATTCATGCACGAAATGAATTGCATTGCCTAACATCTGACACCTGAACTTGTTGTTTAGCAAGGAGAACACGGTCTGGATGAACACAAGCTGCATGTGTTCCTGTCGGCCCTGCAGTCTCTCATCCCTCCCCTGTTTGCTGTGGTGCTACAGAATGCACCTTTCACCAGCAGAGCCAAACTCCACGGAGACATACCTGCAATAGAGGGTAGGACAAGTACATATAAATACACACTGTACATACACAGGTCGTCAGCACAGGAGGATCATTCTCGATTGCCAAAAACCTTATGCACAGTTAGAGGGTTGCATTTTAGGGGTGACTCTAGTAAGTTTCATCACAGCTGTTTGCTGTGCTCTAACGTTTTAGGCAGTACATTGTTATTCTGATCTAGTGTCCTTGTTTACTCAGTAACCCGGTTCCCGAGGCCAGCTTCACCCCTCCAAGATGTGGCAACAATCATAGGCAGCAGGGAGATGCTGAGTGCCCTGCTGCTACTTTATGACCACCAACTCGAGCATGAAGGAACCACCGGCTGGGACAGCCTGCTTTGGGTTGTCAATCAGCTGTAAGATATACATGCAAACAAACACACACCTAGATACATACATATATACTCATATGTTTGCACATCAACACAAAGTCTCGTTTTGAAGCATTACATCATCTGTAGTGTACCGATTAAACGGTATCTACATCAATGAATTGTATTAGACATCACAAAACCATTCAAAATGTGCATCTGTTTTATTTCCAGCCTTCCTCAGCTAATAGAGATTGTGGGTCGCATCAATGTGGCATCATCGACCTGTGTCCATGAGTTCTCTCGCTTCTTCTGGAGGTTCTGCCGCACCTTTGGCAAGATTTTCACCAACACTAAGGTAAAATCCAGTGTCATATCAAAACAATACATTCAGAATACAAAAAATATATATAAGTCCCTATTGTATTTCCAAGAGGTTTGCAAAGCATCAGTTGCTTTTTCTTTTCTCTTACCTTGTAAACATCCATCAAATACCCATGTGTATGTTTTGTTGTGTTTTGCAGTAAATTATGCTATTTTTAAATGTAGTGGTTAAGTTTTTATGGCCTTGACCTTTACAGGTTAAACCACAGTTCCAAGAGATTCTCAGACTATCTGAAGAGAATGTTGGTAAGATACAAACCTACACGCACACACACATGCAAATCGCATGCCATTTTTTTCTGGTCTCTGCAGAGACTGTCAATAGGTGGAGCTCAGATGCAGACACTGTTGGTGTAAACAAGCTATTTGCAGTCAGTTATGGGTGTTCCCATCCCCCTTTTTTAAAATTCCAGGCATGTTTCTGAAGTTTTAGGAGGTGCTTGGTCTCAAATGGCTGCCAACAGATTTTGTTTTGGTATTGTGGCCCTTTGTGAAATGTGTTTTGTATTGAGACCCATTTTGTGTTTACATCATTGTGACCTTAAATTGTTTTCCTTTTCGGTCAATTCTTCTTAAACCGCAATGATTTTATGTGCTGGAGACACATTACAGACACGTCTCATTACCAAATGCAGTATAATAGAATCAGAGCATTGTGCCCTGATACATTTCATTAAAAGTAATGGCTTAATTCAAAAAAAATGTTAGTGGCTGCAATTATATTTCTGACTTCTTTTTTGTTCTATTCCTCTGTCAGATGCTTCAGCAGGAAATGGTATTCTCACCAAAGCCACCGTCCCCATCTATGCCACTGGAGTGCTGACATGTTATAACCAGGTAACTTAACGGGTCCATCGCTAAAGAGTAACTGATTCAAAATAAGTGTCTGAAGATGTTTCGACTTAGGGGGCACCATGTTTTGCAAAATAAATCACTGCTTTGCCAATTCATGTAGTAGGATTTAATTTACTGTAACTACTGTTTTTAAGACCATATGAATCACCATTATATTATTTTGTTTCTTAGAGTATGAGCTAAATGAATCCTTTTGGTTTATTGTTTTGTGTCATGAGGGAAAGTCCATTACACGTAAACACTGTGGATGACTCATGCCAACAAAATATGTTTTTCAGTCAGAATTCAAATGCACTTGTTGCACTTGTTTCGCAAATTGTGTAACTGGTGTGTGTATGTTACTCTTTTTCCGTACAGGAGGAGGATCGTAAGTTGTTGGTGGGTTTTCTGGAGGACGTCATGACCACCCTGTCTTTGTCCCATGCACCTTTGGACAGCCTGAAGGCCTCCTTTGTAGAGCTGGGGTAAGAAAAGCACACACATTTGACCAAGTATCACCACATTACATCTGGCTTTGTAATTGTAACCTAATTTTGTGCCAGTCATCAGCTTATGGTTGCAAAAAATGTCATCTCTTTTCAGTGCTAATCCAGTGTACCATGAACTGCTGCTGACTGTTCTGTGGTATGGTGTAGTCCATACGTCTGCACTGGTTCGGTGTACTGCAGCACGGATGTTTGAGGTACAAAACCACACGCCAACACACAGATGGTGTATCCACTTCAGTACAGATATTTTTACAATTTTTGATAAGATATCACTTAGATATAGATTGCAAAACTAAATCACCAGTGAAACCAGGCCGTATAAAGTCTATATCAGTTTTTTATGTCTTGTGATAACATGTTATTAATTGTTTTGCTTTTAAAATAAGCAGTATATTCTAAGTGAACGTGTATGTGCAGAGTTGTTGAGCTAAAATAGTTCTTAATTCTAAACACCAGATATAAACTATTTCATGTTTACCTATATGTTGTAAATGTGCTAGCTCTGCTTGCTATTGCTGCTGTTTAACATGCATTTAATGTTGAGCTGCTCTGTTTTACAAATGTAAGTTAAGACTCCTGTTACCCCTGTAGCACCTATCAGCACTGGTTCCAACTGTATGTCTAGACCCTCTCGGAATTAATGTGAGACCTTTTACTGTGCACTGGTCTCAGAAGTCACTGCATAAATATCTGCTTCATGTCAGAGAAGGCTTTAAGTCAGCAGCATGAAAGTTTAATCAAAAGAGTTCATGGCCTGTTCCTTTGCAGTATTTTTGGAAAGAATAATTTAATCAGAAATGTTTTCTCGCAAAAAAATGTTTTTTTTATTTTGTCAATTCTTAAGGTCTAGTGGAAATATAATACTACTATTTTCTTCCCTAGCAATTTTATTCCACTGATTGTATGCGTTTTGGAGCCAGGTTCCTAAGGCAAAGTACTGGCCTGTGGGCAGAGGCAAATGGCCGTAATGAATCACATCTCCCAGTGTTTGAGATCTGTGCACACTTTAAGGTCAAGTGCAAGAAGAGGATCTAGGTATAGCAGTGGAACTGGGCCTTTGTTGACCTAAACTTGGGGGAGGAGGAGTGGAAGGCTATAGTCATGTGCCCCCCCTGCCCCTTCTGTTCCTTTACTGTGAAGTACTTGCCCTTTCCCAACACACCTCACTGCCACCATTCCATAGTGTATAGCTGTCCACCATTGTCAAAACTGTGGGTTGAAAAGTGGTCCTCTACCTCAGATCCCAGATCAGATTACCATAATATCAACTATATAATCAATATAAAGGGGATAAAATTATAATCTGACCTGGCGTCTGTGGAAAGAGCCCATAGCTTTATGCTCACATTATGTAATAGTATTTGTGCAGTTAAGCTATGTTGCCATTTCTTCTGCATACTTGCGTGTGCATGTGTGTGTGTGCGCGACGTGTGTGTGAATGTGTGTGTACACACTTGCTTGATACATGCAGTGCCGTTCCGCGCCTTGCAGCTATGGTTCTTGTCATTGTATATCACTTTCTTCCTATGTTTTTGTGTTTGTTTTTCTTTTTCCCTCCCCTTTCTGTTTTGCTTTTTTTTTTTTTTTTTTTTCCTTTTCTCTCTATCTATTGGCGGTGTTGCTCGCTCTTGTCCCAAATGCCCCGCCTTCCTCTGTGACATCACGGCTGGCTCTGTCCAATCCGATCAGCTGCTGGTGAAGGGGGTGAATGAGACGCTGGTAGCTCAGAGAGTGGTGCCGGCTCTCATCACACTGTCCTCCGATCCTGAAATGTAAGTGGAACGACAACAACAATAAACCGTGCCGCGTCTCTCTCCCCCCTTCTCTTTGCTGCCTGACTGAAAACACTCTGGAACGTGTCTTTGCCTGCCAGGAGCAAATTTAGCACAAAGCAAACACTTTAGACAATATCGTTACCAATAGAACTGTAAATTAAATCAGATCATGTAAAAAAGCTCGAAGTATTCTCAGATTTGTCTGTTTTTCTACCACTATTACAGCCCTAACTGGTGCTTCAGTGATTGTTTGGAGTTGCTCCTGTTTAGGTTTAGGCTGGGCCAGTGGGTTTCATCAGCATAACCACTGTTAAGACTAACATCGTGCATGTCCGCACCATCAGTCTGCAAGACTAATCCATGCCGGCTCTCATTGCACCATCAGTCTACGAAACTAATCACTACTCACTCTTGTTGGGTCCTCTGGCAGATTTGTGCACGCACATTGTGGGCATGCAGCAACAGCACAATCCCAGCATGCTCGTCTGTTTCCCACCCCTTCCCCTTCTTCCTCCCCGCCCCACTCTGTTGAAGCAGGGCCCCTCCTCCTGACTGATCCATCAGCTAGTGGTTGGTTATCTTTACCCCGTCTTTCTCCAATTTCTCCTCTCCCTATATTTTTCTTTCGTCCTCCTCTATATCCTTCTATCTTCTGTCTTTCTTTCACATCCCCCCCCCCTCTTTGTCTGTCTCTGCCTCCTCCCACCCCGCCTCCTCCTCTCTCTCATCCTGCTGTGTGGTGGGTTTGCAGTTGGTTCTCCGAGGCATGAGTGAAGCATTAGTAGATCGCCGGGCGGCTCCGGCCCTTATAACTCTGTGCAGTGGGCCTGAATTGTGAGTCATCCAACACAAGAAAACCTCTCTGTAAACATTTTCATTTTGTGGGCTACATCCTTACAGTGTGAAGCAGCGGCTTCTTTACCTAAGCACTACTTTAACCACCACAAAATTTCACCGTAAGAGGAAGTAACGTACTGAGGTCACTTTTCTTACTGCATCTTCTCATCATCCATTGACTAAACATTTTAATTCCTTTGGCACATATTTGTCTTTCTCATAACAATATAAATGGAGGTCTTCTTAGCTTTGATCGAGAAATCCCACAAGAAAAGGAAAACAAGATCGTGGCAACACTGTGTGAATGCAGCCCATGTCATCACTTCACTCTCTTTAGAAAAACACTTACTTGTTGGTACGCAGCTGTACCCACTTAACCTTTTAGACTGTAAAAAAAAGTTTGCAGTATACATTTCACATACTTTGTTTTGTCTAAAATCAGCAGACATAAAAGAGTGGGAATTGCTAACATTATTATATTATTATGTTTTAAATTAATTTTGCAAGAGGGTCCATATGTTTCCTGCTTCTACTGACAGTGGAATGATTGTCTAACATCACCCATTAATCTTACTTACTGCACATCAAAGTAATCATTGATTATTTTGAGATATCTACAATATATTTTATTATGTTTGCTGTTTTCTAAAACTCACTGTGCCCTAAATATTAACAAATGTGGGAATGAAATGACCCCTTTTATAGTTTCTAGTTAGGCAGACATTTTATAGACTTACCAGTCAAAACAGATCTGGGTATGAATACCCTGCCAAAAAGTTGATCCTGTTGGCTTTTCCATGTCATTTTACACATTCAGATAAAACCTAGAATGCTGTTGTTTTATAAATGCTTAGCGGGTATTATAATCCAAAAATGTATAAAACAAACTTTGCATCGGTTAATAGCATTATTGGGGAAAACGTGAACTTTTAAAGCCGATTGATGCCTCCCATATAATGATTTAATGTGAAGCCATCTCATCTAGTTGTCTTCTTGAGGTTAATACCAAACACACCGTGGATTCTGTCATGTTAAATTCTGCACACATACAGTATTGAAGACACACTAAAGGAGCCAGCAGAAATGTATGCCGAGTTTGTCTTGGACTGTCAAACCATTTTTTGCTCTCCTGCTGTTTTTAGCTCAGTGAGGATATCCACTATTCCTGCTTTTGGTACCATTATGGAGACTGTCACGCAAAAAGAAGTGAGTAAATCACATCAAACGTTGTATTTAGTGAATCGTTTTACAGATAGTCATCAAGCATATGTAAATGTGTTGTCTGATTCTGTGCGTGTTAGCTGCTGGAGCGTGTAAAAATGCAGCTGGCGTCGTTTCTGGAAGACCCTCAATACCAGGATCAGCACTCTTTGCACATGGAGATTATCAGGACATTTGGGAGGGTCGGACCTAACGCAGAGCCACGCTTTAGAGACGAATGTATGCAAAGTTTTTTTGTTTTTTTTTTCTTTCTAAATTAATTTCTAAAATCCTTTCTTTTGCCATGTCTTTTTGTTCCATATCTGCACTAACGCTTCACCTTTATATTGTGTTCCTATAGTCGTGCTGCCACACCTTCACAAGCTGGCACTGGCTAACAACAGCCAGGCGGTGGAGAGCAAGAGGATTGACATCGCTACACAGCTGTTTGAGGCCTACAGCGCCCTCTCCTGCTGCTGTATCCTTCTATGGGCTGGCATACTGGTCTGTGATGGTATAGAAATACTGGCCAGCCTGGGTTTACCTTTTGTAGGAGGACTTGCATCTTCCATGTGCATTTACTGATAGCGTTTTGAAAACCTTGTGACACTTGAGGGGGAACGAGTGCAGTTCATGTTTTCCGAGAAGTCAGCCCAAACTTTTGCGACGGCCGTATGTATTTCCAAAGCATTTACTAGAAGTCTGTGTCAAGGTTGGCTTGCGTTCAGATTTAGTTGTCGTAACAGTGAGTCAGTGGCAAGTAGAATTGCCGGTCAAATGCTCGCTGCTCTGGTCAGATATGCTCCTGAGTGTATCTGTGTGGTGCGTAGCCTGGCCCTGCTGCCTGAGTGTGTGGTGTAGTGTGTGTGTTGGCAGAGTTTGCCTGTCATTTGGCAAGAGGAGAAAGGAAAAATAAGCTGTCTCCATTTTCGGGCTAGAGGTAATTACAGGGTCGGTTAGGCAAAGGAAAGGATGAGAGAGAAAGAAAAGAGCGTGAGAGGAGCAAAGAAAGTGAACATCAACTTCAGTCCATGGTTACAGTTCCCAGCATAGGTTCTACGTTTACCTTACCTCTCCTCCGCCGCTTTCCTCTTCTGTGATTCTTTCCCTTCTTACTATTTCTCTTTTCTCACACTTTTTCCTATCGGCCTCTCCTCTGTCGACTCCACCACACCCAGGTCCAACACACACACACACACACACAGGACAGCTGGTCCGAGGTTCATTCCTGTGGATCTTTGTCAGGCTGTGATTTCACAGTGCAGTAGTGTCCAGGAGGTATAGCCCTAACCTCAGAGGCTTTACCTCCCACTGCATTCGTTCGCTTGTAATCAGTGTGACAGGCTTTGAAATTGCACATTCCCATCTCTAAAAATATGGATTTGTTCACCCTGTGCTTCATATAGTTCCGTAGTTCCACTGGCTATGACAGGTGGCAGAACACATGCAGTCCTGGATTCAATAGAAAACTGAAAGATTCAAAAAAAAAAAAAAAAAAGGAGAGTTTGTGTTCTGTCTTTTGCCACCAAAAAAAGTTAAAATGACATCTCGTCTACCTCCCTTTTTTTAGAAAGGGAGGTAGACGAAAATGCAAGTGTTGGTCTTTTTAAGTTTTGTCCATTGAATCCTTGAACGTTCATTTTGTACAGTGTGAGCAGTGACGGCTTCAGGTTTCCAATCACACTTGTATAAGTTGCACACGAGATCAGGATCAGGATCGGCCTAAACTCAGATAAAGTTGAGCGTCGTTGGACCTGTGTCTCTGCTTATTGACAGACCTCTTTGATATTTCCAATTGTCCCAAAGGAAGATAAGAGCTTTACAACTCCACTCCGTGATTAATAATTAGATGACAGATGATATTTTTACTAAAAACATGATTTCTGCCAGTCATCCCAAACAGATAGACATGTCATTCATCTCCCATGAACTATGTCTTTTCATTGTTGTTGTTGTTGTAATGGAAATGTATCTAAATTTTCAATCGTGCCTAGTTATTTATTGTCCTTAACTTCTTGTAAAGTCATTTCCGAGGAGGTGATGGTCAACCACTTCCTGCCTGGCCTCAGGTGTCTCCGCACTGACATGGAGCAGCTCTCTCCGGAGCATGAGGTTTGGAGGCACACAAATATACGTGTGCACATCCACACAGGGAATTTCACGCACATGTTTAGACTGTGACAAAACACTTAAAATGGACTCGCACACAAGCTGGATATTATCGTACAGAGCGCTCACGCAATGATAGGTCAGCCTGTCTCTGTCACTCTGAAGGGATCTTACAAAGTAACGGTAAAGATAGACCGTCTGACTCTTCAACTCAGACAGACAGTGTGACTCTTCAGGGTGAATTTGTGCGTTTGCATTGTTGTGTATATGAGCCCTGAGTCTACTTATTTGCGTCTCAGAATCTCACGGGATTCTTTTCATGTGAGCATTTTCCCAAAGTGACTAACAATCAGCTGACCCTTTTCCGCTATACACATCCACTGTGTCTGTCTAGTCTGTGTACCTTGATTGAAGTCAGGAATTATTTTCCAAACTGAGCGATTTGGTGTCTTACTCGAAACGTTTTATGCATTAAAACAGACAATTCCTGTCTTATTTGAGATGCACCTCCTGCGTTGTACCAGTCCGGAACTTAAAGACATGTACTAGCCTGTAGTTCACAAGGGCTGTCTTAAAAGTGATGTCTGTCACCGTATCAAGGTTCAGTTGTGTTTTCAACAAATGTAAATCTCAAATGCTTTATTTTTATGTTCTTCCTTCCCAGGTCATTCTGAGTTCTATGGTCAAAGAGTGTGAAATCAAGGTGGAAAACAGAGGAATGGGAGATGCACAAGGGTGAGCACAAACATCCCTTCTTCTAAAATGATGTGTGAAATATGGGTTTATGTTTCAGCCAGGAGAACAACGAGCACTGGCTTTAAAGTAGCAGCTAAGAGGAAAAAAGAAAGGAGGAGACATGGGCCTACTGCGAGGGGTCACTTAACAGAATCGGGACTGGGTCCATACTGTGGGTTTATTCCCCGGGGGAGAGAAGATCATGCACGAGACCACACTCATTATGTGGTTATCTTCACAGAAATAGGAGTAAAATGAGAGGAGTTGTTTTGGTAAAGCTTAGAGATCTGGGAGAGCTGGGACACCGGCCATGTAGTGGATGTTTCTCCCATCTTGTTAACATGTGTTTCAGGCTCATTAAAAAAGAGTCGAGTGTGTACGTATGTCTGCGTTTATATGCACATAAGCACAGTTTTGGGCGTGTTCCCCGCAACCCTCAGCTGTGCTTGTGCCGAGACATTTTTGTTTCTCTTTCATTTTGGTCTGAGTCGTTCCTAAACTTTTTACTAATAACTTTGATCTTTTGTAGCTTTTAAGAAGTTTTGCCCTTGAAGAATGCAGATTTGTTTTGCTCTGAAAAACTTTTCGAGTTACTGGATTAATTTTACTGTAGCGAAATGACTCTGGTATTTCTCTGTAGTATTTAGGTATTATTGAAATCTGGTAAAGCTTCCATATTCCAGTGTGTTACATTTTACAAACCTCTCCGGGATCCAGGGACATTTCTTGGGAAAATCTTGTGAAATATTTGTATATTCCGGAGAAAAAAAATTGATTTAATACAGAACTGTGAGCTTGTTGAAAACGATGTGGTAACAAATTCTTTAGTTCATATGTGTTAAAATTTATCTCTCTATCCGTTTGCTCTTCTCTTGAGCAATGCAGCAGCTTTGCAGAAACCTATAACTTCTCTGCTTTCAGTCTGAATCTTCCTTCCTCAAAAGAGGAACTGATGGAGCCGTTGGACTGTAAAAGTCAGAACGGGCAAATACTGTTGGCAAACAGCATTTCCTTTCGAAAGAAGTGACGTAAATGCTGACATGTTCATCTGCAGAAATTGTAGGACTGTGCAGAATTTTGCTTTGTGTTCATCCCGACATTTCACCGTTATCATCTCGTTATCAGATCGATGTCCATTGCATCCAGTTTGGTGGGAGAAGACGCCAAGACCAAGTTCCTCAGTAAGATGGGTCAGTTAACCACCTCTGGCGCAATGCTAGCCAACGTCTTCCAGCGAAAGAAGTGATTACACCTCTGACTGACCGCCACACCGAACTGACAACCCCTGTTGTCATGAGAAGAATTTCATCTCACTGGAAACACAATTGGCAGAGCTTAAAAGTAGAAGAACCCGCGGTGTTCTGTTTATTCAGTTTCTAGAGCTGACGGTTTGCAGAAAAATGGTTTCCTGAAATTAAAAAGTGAACAACAATGATTTTTTTTTTTTTTTTTTGCCGTTAAAGCTGGGGTTCTTACCTGTACTCATTTCCTCTCCTTAATTCTCAATCATGAAGAAAGTGCTGTCAGGGAGCAGGGGTTTGTTTTACGAATCAGTGTTGTTAACATTGTCATTTCAGAGAGCGGGTAGAAAGAGGCAGCTTCTGAACAGTATTGAGATTCACCCTTAATGATAACAAGGGACTTCCGATATGTTCCTGGACTTAAAAGTATCAATGAATTTAATTTAATTCTCGGTGCAGTACTTCTTGTTTCAGAAGATTTTCACTTGAATCAAGGAAACATGCAAGGTCTAGTGGATTTCATTTCCTTTTTTTAAATGGGGATATTTTAGAGGGAAGGGTTCTGTTGCATTGCATTTGGTATAAGACATTCATACTGAAAGACAACAGAACGACTGTCAGTCTGTTAAAAAAGCCTCTGTACAGTGTGTCTGTACGGCTCCGATGTATCGCCTACTTGAAGCTATAAAAAGTATGTCTTGCCTTTATTTCTGTCTGTCTCTGGTTTTTGTTTTGATAGCTTCTATTTTATAACTTATTTATGTCTTAATGAAGAAAAACATACTTTAACTTCCAAAGAAATTTGCACTTCACTTTGCTATTTTGTTCTTTGTTATATATTTTTTTGTTTTGTTTTAATTCAGTCTTATACATAATGAACATTATCACTACTGTTAATGGATTTTTTTGTTTTTGTTTATCTGTTTATCAATGTGAAGCTGAAGAGAACACTGATCATAATTATTCCCTCTCTGTTGCATCTTGTCTCTGTGTTGCAGTGTCTCTGATAATTGTACTTTTTTTTTTTTTTCTAAAGTGGGTATTTGGTTCTTCTTTTGTTGTTCTTTTTGGATATGCTCTGCGAGAAACAGTAAATAACTGTATCATACACTGAACTGAAGAGAATGGTACTCATCATGTATATTTGAAATTGGTGTCATGTGTAATAAAAGATGGAGATCAGTCGTGTACTTTAATGAACTTCTCGGGAAGATGCGTTGAATTTCTGCAGGACCGTTGTGATAAATGGAGAGCGCGCCGGGTTTGGATTATGGTTCAAAGTGTCGGCAGGTGTTGAAGTCAATAAAACAAAGCCATTTCACAGACAAACACATACTCCTGCTATCCCTGCCCCTCGGGTCTAACCCTTTGATGTGGTCTATTGTCTGCGTAGTACAACCAACCAAAGTCCATCTTATGGGGCATTCCCAGCGACCTGTCCCGAATACAGAAATGAAAGATCTGACCCAAGGTGAAGATTACACTATCGCCCACACACGGTTCTGAATTAGTAACGTGCAAAACTTTGGACTAAATCTTCCAAAAAGAGGACTCGTGTCAAAATCACAAACCTCCTAGCAGGTAAAACCGACCACAAGCCATCTCTGACCTGTAGTGGAATCTACTACACTGATTTGTGTGCTGAATGGAAATGGGTCAGCAGCCTCATAGACTCATTTAATGGTGGAAGATTACACAAGTGAACACCCTTTGATAAAGGACATTTGCATATCCAGGCTAATATTCAACCACTGTCACTGATAACTCTCCAGGTGGGCAAATAATTGATACGTTTCAGAGGTGGAACTGGGGGCATGACAAGCATTGTGTGTGTTTGTTGTCCCATTCCTGTGTGGGCGTGCCTCCATCTGTGTCTGCAGGTACGGCCTGTGTGCACAGACAGATGCCCGACGTGCATGAACGGTTTTCTCCTTCGTGTGTCAAAACAACCTTCTGCTCGCAAGTGTGTATTGCTTTTGAGTACATGTGGCCACACAAATACCAGCGTTCACATCTGCGTGCAAATCTTTAGTTCTGTCTGTTTATAAAAATTCTGGTATTCTGTGCGTGTGCGTGTAGAAATGGCGTCAGCCGGCAGCTCTTACTCACAAGAGTCACTTTGGTGACTCACACATCACATCTGTTTCCAAAGCAGGCAGAAGCAATGCAGATCCAATCCTAAAACCACCGGAACATGGTGGCTAAGCTATAATGTTATTATTCCACTCTTTTCTGTGTGTATGTAAGGACCGTGTGCATGTTTCTCTGCCCTGTATTTTTCACTGTGTTCAAGGGAAACCGTGCCTAACCCTCGAAGCTTCCTCCAATCACGGTACCAAAACAGGCTGTGGCTGTTTTCTCGTATGGAACAAGTGCGCGTTACATTAATGGAAACCATTCAGCAGCCTATGGCGTGTATGTGGGGTTTGAATTTTTGTGTATATGAGCCGTCTGGAATAAGCCTATTTCATCAACTTTGACTTGGTGTTATGCTAAGCAACACAACCCGCATGTTACAGGGGGGTAACAGTCAGTGCTTTGACCCAGGTCACTTGAAGCGTGATGCTTGTAAACCAGCATGGTGTCACTCTGCAGTGGATCAACATTTTTAAACATCAAAACCAGCTACATTGTAACGTCGGTGTTTGAAGTTAAGCCTAACAGCTACTTCTCCGTGTTTCCAGTTCAGGTTTGTTGATAGGGGTTGACCTCCGTGTGAATGTTTGCTGGGCGCTCAGAGTCAGGCTGAGGTTTCTGTTAAAATAGGCAAATCTGGCACTTAATTGCTACTGTGAAATCTGCAAAGGCCCCACCACAAAACAGCTTCTCTCAGCATGTTTTTATGGGAAGAAGGGGAGAGGGACGACAGAACCCATTACCCACCCTAGCCCAGACAAAAAACCCTCATTATCCCTACTCTTTCTTCCCCCATTAAACATATGAGTTTTAAAATTCTTTTACACAGGCCTCTCCCAGTGAGTGTTTTGATGGTTGAGTGTTCTGTTGGATTTACTCATGATTTGCTTTGCTAATTTACCTGAAAAAACAGAAAAAACACAAATATCTGAGCAATGGTGTGAAAATAGACATTTTTCCTTTTCGGCCTCTTTTCACTTCCATTGCTCTTGTTTACAAAAATGGAACATTGGTTAATTCTTTGCATTTTTTTTTCCTGTTCACCTGATCAGCCCCCCTGCTTTATTCATTCACGGCCTATCCATGCGATTCAATATTTGCATAACTGTCACCTTGAAAAGAAAATATTCTCCACTCCCTTTAGCCTTTCCTCTCAGGATGTGCCAGAGTAGGCTGGGTCGAACCTGCCATGCAAATTTAGAGGGAAATACACCCTGTCCACTGTTTCTCTCTCTTTCCTGGGTGTTGGGGACCAAGTTTTCCTGGAGGCAGATTTCAAACTGGTGACATTTGTACATGATCGTGACTGTACAAACTGTCATGGCTCTTCCAGGACCCACGCTCCAGGAAGTGGAACAATCCTCCTCACTTCCAACATGAATGGCAAAACCAGGAACTGAAATCCATGAACTGACCACCTGCTTTGCCTTAAGTGTGTGGGATCGTATTTAAATTTATCTCTTGCATGAGGTGGTGTTTGGAGTTGTTTGGGTAATTACAGTGACGTTTTGATGTTTCAACATAGTTTGTGCTGGTGGATGTGTGATCCAGGGAGTTTAACATCACATGTAGTGACAGCTCATTTTTTTTTGTGCAAAGAGGCTCTTATTACCGTGACAGTCCTCGTGAATATCTCTGATAACACTGCTCATACTAATTTATTTAGAAACAAAAAGGAAAGACCAGTGCAAGCAGCCAGAGGGTAAGAAAGAGGGATGAACGGTTGTCTTCTTTACATATGTGGGAGGAGTCCCCTCCCTTCCTCACTCAGTCAGATTTTACAAGCTGTTGCATGCAAGTCCCTCCACAACGCGTGGGTGAAAGCAGAGGGAAGATGAGAGGAGAGGAGAAGTGGGAACTACTGCAGCACACCCGGGAATGAAGTCGCAAGAATGCCCTGTGAGACGTGTGGAGGTTCGGCCACTTTTACGCGCAAAAGAAGTGATTTACTGATATAAGCGAAGAAGATTCTGGGAAATCGGATCGGACTGTGCAGTGTCCTTTTGTGGTTTAACCAAGAAAAGTTTGCCCCAGAAGTAGTTGACACTGAGCAGCAAAGATGAGACTAAACTTTCTCACAAGTTGGATATTCCGAGGATGGATAGTGTGTCTTCTTCTCATATTTTACGCAAAGGTAAAAAGATGCTTCTTCTGTTAAGAGTAAGAAATCTTAAGCATTGACTGTTAGATAGCTTCAAAACTTTAAAGGTTCATAATTGCTTTATTTCATGTGGCTCCTACTGCCTTTTTAAAAGCGCAGTCTGTTTTTGCAGTACGAGGCTATAGTGAATAGTGAGCTGGCGGTTTATTTGTCTTGAGTAGATTGACAAGAAGATGTGTAACAGTAAACCTGAATGTGTCATCGCACCAGATGATTTGTATGGAGCGGTTAGAGGGAGAAGGGGAGGGGGTGCCGAATTTTTACGCACGGACACTGACTGGAAATAGTTGTGCTTGGGTCGAGTCCACCTCCCGTGTTCTTACCGCAAAGCGCCGCTGGCAAATGGATGTCCCCCCCCCCCCTCCACCAAGCATTCTCTGCCGGTCCAGAGGGGACCGGCTCAGGCCAAATGGCTCATCAGGAACCTCATTAGGTCCGCCAGAAAAGCGGTTTCCAAAGTGAGGTGCAGGGACCAAACGGGAGACGTTGAGGGATCCAGATGGAGACTCACTGGGTTTTCAAGTCCTTGAATCCCAGACTTTGATTGCATTTATTGTGTTCTGCATAACATCACTCCAGCAGACACAATGAAATAGAATAGTTCTGTGATGCTGTTATACTTTGGAGACTTGTATGGGTCGTGGTCCCAGTGCCACATCATGTCATTCCTGATCCGCAGTTTCATTTGAGGGGGGGGTGAATGGCCCGTGACATGTTGTTGTCCGTGTTGTTGCTTAGTCCAAGGAGCTAACGCTGTCCAGGTGGAGCAGTTTATAAGATGTGGTTGTAGTGGTGGGACTGCTGGGCACCAGTGATCTATCACTGCCTGTTTGCCTGTATTACCGTAAGCCAGCTTCGTTATGACTTTGACTGGAACAGACAACAGGCGCTCTTTCTTTCCTGTTTTTCTTTCTTTCTTCAACAAAATGTGTTGCAAGAGCTCATGCTTGTACACGCTGAGATCTACTGAGCCAGTGGCAAAGAAGATAGCTCTTTTTTTGTTTTTTTGTTTTTTGTTTTTTTATTAGTGGTAACAAAGTGAGCAAATACAGATATGATGCCTGGAAAACCAGCCAGTGAAGAAATTGTGTTCATCTACGTTTCAAGGTGACACTGCAAACCTTTGGCTTTGGTTTGTTCTCACCGTGGTCTTGCCATTTCTGACTCACAATATCCCCAAAGAATTCCCCTTCGTTTTCTTGGTTTTCAACCACTCCATCCGCTTCATTCCAAATCCATTTCAAACTGTCTGTGTGACATTGGGCAATACCAGATTACTTCAAGATGTTGAGAGCTTAAAAGTCAATATATCATGAATGTGCTGAGATTTGTTGGATTCATTTACTCGCCTTCCCGAATGCTTCCTGTAGTTGTTATTGGCCAACGCCTCTATACAACCAATGCTTTTATCCCCGCATGTGCACATTCATCCACCTGTCAGTCTTTCTTCCTTCCAAACCATCCATCTACCCACCCTTCCATGTCACATCACTTTGCATCAAGCCTGCAAATCCAAACCTGATTTAACTCCTCAGACAAAAGAGACATCTGCTTCATAGATAAGCCAGTCCTTGTAAAGACCATAAAACTTTGTGTACTGTTCCTTCTCATTTTTGGCTCTATGTTTTAGAGAAAATCCAGTGCTCCTGATGCAACTGTGATTCACCTAGAGAATTGTTGGGAGGAAAACAGCCAATATCAGTCAACTGATATCCATACACTCTTTTTAAATTTAATTTGGAGATTTTTTTTTTTTAAGTGCTTAATAGGAATATAAAAAAGAAAGATTTATGCAGGTGGCAGATTAGAGAATTTATTTTGATGGCTATCAAAGAATTAACCACAAGTGCAAACATTAAACAAAGTATCAGATGTTGTGCAATGCTTTGTTACTGTACCTTATCGTTAATCCCTGAGATGCCTAGAGGCCTAAAAGTCACACTGTGCTTCTCTTGACTGGTTGCCAGTGGCTGCTGTGGCGGTTATGCAAATTGTGTTGTATACTGACAGCAATTGGAATGTATCGTGCGTCAGATTCTTGGTTCGTAGGCTCGCACAACTGCTCAAGCGTTTTCAAACATATAAACCTTATCAGCATCTGTTCTCCACTCACTCACACACACTCTAACACGGCTGAATATTTGAATGCATAAAGCAGAAAAAGTTCGCTTTGAGGTTAGCTGTTCTATCTTAAACACTACGATAACCTATAATCATATAGGGTGGATCGCTTCTTTTCCTCTTATATATATATTTAGTGAGGCAAAACATACTGCCCCGCATAACTGAGACTCGGTGTTTAGATGTGGCGGTCAAAAAATACAATTCCCAGCATTCTTTTGGCTTCCTGTGACTTCTGGCCTACTTGTAGGGATTGACCACCACTGTGTGACAGCCGTGTCCCCACCTTTGTGTCTGTCTGTCTGTCT
>JAPQRN010000014.1:16223874-16239816 GCA_037367275.1 Coranthus polyacanthus | reverse complement strand
ACTTCTGGCCTACTTGTAGGGATTGACCACCACTGTGTGACAGCCGTGTCCCCACCTTTGTGTCTGTCTGTCTGTCTATAAAGATGTTTCAGGGGATGTGCTCGACGCAACACGAGACATGAACCTCTTAGCATGGGAACCTTTTCATACTTCTGTCGCATTTGTCTGCAGCAACACATGCTCCTCATTAGTGCTGCGGTAAGAGCTGTGAGTGCTGTGCATCGTTGTCCCTCTGGTAAGATTATGAAACAAAGACCGGTTGATGTGTGAAGCTGAGTGGAGGTAATTAAACGCTTGCCGGTGCCCATGTTGTGCTGTTGTTGCTTTAGGCTGGACACACAGATGGTGAGACTAAACAGAGTTCACTGTGGAGGTGTGAGAAAGAGAGAGAAAGAAATAACATAGGAGAAAGGAAAGGAGGGCGGTAGAGGCGATGTTAGATTATCATATTTCTATCATGGCAACTAATAACTTGTGGTTTTAAATTGTTTAACTTTATTGCTCTGAACCAACATAGGGAGCTAAAATTTCAACAAAATGAATACTTTAAGGAATGTTCTTCATGACATATTAAACTACCCAGTGCAGGATATTCAGAGATTTGTTTTCAGAAAACTTTCCTATGTTGAGAGCAGGGGTGTGTGCTTCACTTAGCTTCATTTTGTACATAACAGGTTCTCTGCACATCCTGCATTTCCCTCCCATTTAAATTAGTATCAGAATGCCCAAATGGCATAAATAAATTCATGGGAAAATGAAGGTTTAAAAGGACTGGATGAGAAAAAGCAGGAGGTTGGTCTGAGGTCAGGGTGCAGTCAGGCCTATAGGTTGTATTTTTCTACATGTATATATAGCCACTGTGGCTTTGGCATAGCTTTTGTCATAACAGCCAGATTGTCTAGTTCAGCAATGTGGCAAAGAGCGCGCCAGCCCCCAATTTAGGGCGACTTGAGGGTGGGGGTCTTTTTTCTTGGGTTCCCTTTTATTGTTTGGAACTTGCACCGATGTTTTACTGTTGACTGCAGTGTTCTTAACACCAGAAGGAGAAAACAATAGCCGTCACGTAGTGTAACACTTCCATTTTTGTTCTTTTACCTACTAGAACAGGGTGATTTTCTTTGCACAGCGGAGAGCTCACTGGTGGTGATGAGGAATATCTGCAGCCAAGTGTTTATTAATTCTAAGCCAAATGGTTTGATTGAATTTGATTCCACTTGGTTCTTCTTATTTAATTAAGAACTACTTGAGTTTGGTTTACTGGTTTGGAGTATGCTCAATGCTGTGGTCAGGTGCTCTTGAGAATGTGGAAAGAATTCCTGGGCATGCCTTTAAAATATTTTAACCATCCTCATTAGTCACCACCATTGCAAAATATTATATGCGGATTTGAAAGATGAACTAAAGGAGAAAGATGGCTATAGTAAAGTGTGGTATCTACTGAGGGAAACTGTGGAGCACCACTGGAAAAATACATCCTCCCAGCTTCAATCAAATTATGATGTAATGATGGCATTTCTCATGCAATGTATCTTAACTCTTTTTTTTTCTGTATGTATGCCACACATGGTCATATTGTTGCTTTCCTCTATTGTTCTGTCACATAAATCCCTAAACTTATGTGTCTTAATCTTTTCAGGACAGTGTCGCCAAATCTCCTCGGTGTACTGAAAAACAATACGTGAGAGGATCCAGATGCTGCAACAAGTGTGGTCCAGGTGAACAGACGCTCACATTCAGCATGTACACGTCCATCTAAGTAAAACACAAAAAAGGGTTGTGATTACGTGCGGTTTACACAATGGATTGGGCATAAAATAAAAATACATTTCCTTTCACAAAGATTCTAAAATAAAAGAGGAAGGACGTCTAAAATTGGAACATTTTAGCTTAAAATAGCATAGACATGCACACTCATTCTGCATTGACATTTGACCCACTTGACTTTAAGAGGAAAATGGCTCTAATTTTGCAATTTCCTTTTCCCGTTCTCTTCTTTTGGCTTTTTTTCCTTTACCGTGGTTAAATACAATTTGTTAACTCATCTGTTCAATTCCTCCCTCCCTCTTTCTCTCTCTCTTAATTTTTTCATCAGGCTTCCGTTTGTATGCTGTTTGCACTAACACTGAACCGACTAAATGTATTCCGTGCGGTCGTGATGAATACCAGCCTGGCTGGACTGAAGAGGCGACCTGTATTCAGCAGAAGCGCTGTGACGTAGGTCAGTATGTTGCAGCTGCAACAAGGATGTGAAAACATTTTGTGATCTTGCCTTAATTATACAGTTATGGTTATGACAAAAAAAAAAAATCAGCTCTTTGAAAGGACTGACCGATCCCTAACGCAGTCCTACGTTTGACCTCCAGGTAAAGGTTTTATGGAGAGGCCTGAAAACCTTGTGGCAGAGGAGCCGTGTCCCTGCCGCCCCAACTTCAAATGCTCTCCCATCAACTGTGAGTACTGTGAGAGGATGCTCACCTGCAGCCCTGGATTTGTATTGGGTGAGACACAAAAGCCCAAAGCCCACCACGACATAAATCTGTAGACACCGAGAAGTGCCTAAAAACACACTTTAATTTACGTTATTAATTCCAGAGTCAGTTAATGGAGAGATGACGTGTGTTCCTTGTAAGAAAGGCTTCTTCTCTGCTGACGACAGTGCTGATCAATGCAAGCAATGGACTAAGTAAGTATAGTAGACACACACACACAAAGATGGTTTTCATTCTAGGGTCTTTTTACGTTCTGAAGGGAAATGCGTTCTGTCCTTTGCGTCACTACCAACCAGCTGTTATGACTAATATGCACACCACTTCCCCTGGAATACTCCACCAGACACCAGCCTCAACTTCTGGCCAGATCTGTGACCATGATGACAATGAAGAGGGCAGAGAAAATGTTGTTTTCCTCCACATCTGTCTCTCTCTTCTTTGTCATGACCGATTCTGCTACAAATAATGGCTGATAGTTTTGCTAGTAAAATGGGGGAAAGAATTAAATAAATGAACGACGAGTAAAGTATGCATTTGTATTCACTTTGTGTTTGACCTACTTTCCAGTTGTAAAGCTGAGGGCAGGAGTGAACTGCATCCTGGCAGCGCTCAAGCTGATGCAGTGTGTGGACCACCTGTGTCTGGTAAGACATGGACACATTCTCCGCACCCTGTCACTGTCACAGTACAATGCACATTTAATGCTTATACAACAAGAACTCAGTCTTTTCTGATAAAGATGCACGTATCTACCGCAGATATTGTGATATGCCTGCTAATAGAAGTGTAATTTTTGCAAAAACTGGAGGAAAACATCGGGGAATCTTTGTAATTCATTGCAAGACTTTCTGTTTTTTATTACATGGAAAGTCAAAAGCAAGCACTGAACTCATCTGTCTTGCAGGTGCAGCACCCTCCTGGGTTATAGTTTCAGTGCTGTCAGTCATCACAGTTCTCTGTCTCCTAATCTTTCTCCTCTTCTGCTACAAGGAAAAACTGAAATTACTTTCAGGTAGGTTATAGTCACTCAGTCTTATTATTTGAATTAAGTACCATAGTTGATTTTTCCACACAAGAATCCAGCTTTGTAACACAGTGAGGCTTTGTGCAACGTCATGACTATCACTATGATTATCTCAACGTGACATTTAGGCACGAGTACAAAATATGTATTCATTTGCACAAGCTGTGTACATTAGGGTTGATTTTGTAACCAGTTAAGCAGTTGCAGTTTTAAAAATCTCAGTCTTTCTGGAGGCATTTGATTGTATTAAGGTGTGATATGTTCTTGTGTGTAGTAAATCTGCGATCTTGTGTCCAGAATCTGAAGAGAACTAGAATACAGCAGGTAAGGTGATACAAAGGAACGTCAAAACCCTCACATTTACTACAAGTGATATTGCCCATTTATTAAAGTGTGTACAGTATTCCATACACAATTGAATACTAGCATAATCTGTCACTGTTCGTTTACAGAAAGCTACAATTGTTGTGTCTCTTGTTTCTGTGATTCTAGGAGACTTTGGCACCTCTCTACCATAGTGGAGGAGGAATACCCGGAGGTCCCAAATGCACACCATGTGAAACCAGTAAACTTATTTGCCAAGCACCCCACAACCCTACCGAAGAGACGCCCTGCACCTTCCCAACCTCTGTGCCTGAAGTCAAAGTGTCACTGCCTTTTACTAGTGAACTGACAGAGAAAGAAGGGACCAAGGAGAAGACAATAATAGAGAATCAGAGTGAAGGTTCTGGAGAACCAGAGGAGGTGTCAGAAGAAGAGGAAGTCGTGAGTGTATCTCCTCTTTTGGGAAGTTCTTGTATGTGTGTAATTCCCATTCATGAACCACTGGAAGTAGGAGAGAATGAGGACTGTAGCCAGGCTGTGAACCCTGGCACTCCAGGAACCTGTTCCTGTGGAGGGCTGGATGGAGAGAAGGATGGAGATGAGGTGAAGAAAGAGGAAAAAAGGGAGAGTGAACAGGGTGATGGCAGCGGAGAAATGTGTAGTAGAGATGTGGTTTTGTCCAAGCATGAGGCAGGTGTTCCATCTCTTGCCTCTCTATCTCCCCCTTTCCTAAATGCTTCCTCTGAAGTCCATCTTTCTAGCCCACTTCCTGAACTCTGCCTGCCCTTATCCCAGGCTCAGACAAAGCCGGAGTTCAAACCTCATCTGACTGAGAGGTCACTGCTGAAACAGGAGGAACTATACAGACTGACAAGCACAGACTCCACCTCCATAGACACCAATGAACCCAGTGCAACATCTGCAGTGACCTCAGTCAGCCCCTTGATGACCTCTTCCTTTAATGAAGATCTCTACCTTGACAAGCCGCCTGAGTACTTTAGCCCGGGAATGTCCTGCGTGGACGGCAGGGAAAACAAACTCTCGTCTGGGGACTCGGAGCTGGAGTGTCCACCTGAGAGTCTGCAGAGTCAGCTGGCTGAACCAACTCTTACCTCAGGTAGGTGTAAATGTAAAACAAAACAGTACAAAAAGCTAATAAATAAATAATACAGCAATTGTAAGAGCACACATTTCTGATGGGACAGCTTTAAAAAAATAGATGCAATGATAACATCAGCATACATATTAGTAGCACATTTGGCTCTTTCTTATTCGTTATAAAACAGCTTTACTTCAATAACCTCCTAATTACTGCTAATTTAACAGTGTTAGTTTAGTTACAATCAGGCCCGCATTGAGCAAAGCATATTACGATCGTAATTCATGTACAAGAACTTTCTAACTCACTATCAATACGCAGTAGAGGACAAAATGTCATTCAGAATAAGGCATTAATAAGTGCTTTTTAATGACTAATAAAGAACCAGTATGCTGCTAATGTGTACGGTACGAAGCAACTAGTTCAAGGTCCGGTGTGTAAGCTTTAGGGGGATTTTGTTGAATGTAATTGCAGAAATGGAATACAATATTCACAATTATGTTTTCATTAGTGTATAATCACACAGAAATGAGAATCGTTGGCTTGATGTCTGACATGTTGCGGCGTCATGTTTCTATACAGTAGCTCTGAATGGACTTCCTCTTCTTCTTTTTTTCCATTTTATAGCCAGGTGGCATCTTCTGTTAAGATGCATTACAGTCTCCTACTATGTCAACCAGAGTTTTTAACCCCTTAACGAAAAAGCTTCTTTTTTTTGTGGCCACCATAAGCGAGGCTGGAGGGGTATTCAGTTCACCTTTAATGGTGAATATTTGTACCTTAAAGCGTCAGTAGACATTATTCAATAATTCCTCTCAGCTTATTGTAAATTCAAGTAGTCCAAGATGAAACTAGACCTCTGCACCTCCCCTTAGCTCTGTTTTCAGGGTTTAGAAAATCTAAGGTAGTGGTAGAGGTAATGACCAATCGCTGTCAAGTCTCCGTCAGATGCGAACCCTGTGACTTGCCTTGTAGAATCATCTTCATGCACATTCCCAGAAAGTTTCATGGAGCTGTTTTTAGCTTGCTTAGGGAAATGTAAAGATGTGGAGCTTGACTTTTACTGGATATTTTCACCATGGCCACTCAACAGTGTCAATGAAAACCGAATGCACAGTGGTTTCATGTCGTGGGGATAATGGCTCATTACGAAGACTGTGGGACCGCAGTTGTGTTTGCCAGGTGGAATCTGCGTTGTGTGTTTGTGTAGGCAGACACCACTGTAATAGCCACTAGGTCGTACCCATGCATCATTTGACACACTACATTACAGCGTTGGCTTTCCACAGAATAGGTGGTACTTGCCTCCAAGAATAACAGAATTTAATTTCAGTTGGTTTTAACGGAAAGTTTTACTGTCACATGGTTGAACTTGTATTGTTCTCACTGCGGCCTTTATCTGAAGCCAGAAAGAAAAAAAAAAAAAGGTCTGGGAAACATTTATGTTTTGTGCCGCAAACACTGAGCAGTTATGGTTAGTTATACAAGCAGTATCAGAACAGTCAGTACAGCGGTTCGCTCAAAACTAGGGTATTATTAGGTGAACATCCACAATACAATTTATACCAGAGGGTTGGTTTCAGTATAAGAATAAGACGTTTGTGTGATTACTTCCAAGAAATATCTCAGTACTGATAGCTGGACCCCAAATTTCAATAGACCACACATGGAGGAGGAATAAGATATGTACGTGTTTGATGAGCTAGTACAACCACCAAAACCATAGTCTACATACTACCTTGTGTGTGTGTGTGTGTGTGTGTGTCAACGCCATCTACAAAGCTCCTGTTTACCCAGAATTCCATAGGGTTGTGCAAAAGTGACCACAGCTTTAATTGAAGCAAGATGTGCACAGCTTGAGTAATACTTTTATAACCCTGCCCACCCAACAAAAACACGCACACACAAACTTGTGAAGTTTTTTTTTTTTTTTTTTTTTTTTTTACTCTTACTGATGACTGGTTCATTTAATTACACATTTGAGAACACCATTTCCCATCATACAGTGTTAAGAGGTCTTATTTACCTTTCAGCCTGTCCACTTGAAAGTTCGAAACCATTCCAGTATCACAAAGATCACACATCAGAGCTGCTCAACTGCGAACTCCGCAGCTCTTAACTCCCCTTGTTGAAGTGTGCCCCAGCGGTGCCAGTGAGTTCACTTTATGCGACTAATAAGAAAATAAAAAGCCATCCAGGTAATCTGAGCAAGGTTTTTGGAGAACCGGACAAGAGTTACTTTGGTCAACCGTTATGCTGCTGTTGTTGAGCATCCAGAAAAATCAGCTTGGTATTAAGAAAGAATAAACAGAGGAACCCAAGCAGATTCCATAACGCTTTGTTTTCAAAGTTGTGGTGAAATGACATTTTTTCAACTAGACCTCTCAGACTGGTATTCCGGGAAAAGCTCTTGGAAGGGGAACACAGACACACACTCTGCAAGCGTGTGATTGTGTTTGTCTCTCCCTACAGTTTTATGGGCCTACAGTTTGTGGAAGTGTGAGTGTGTAGTGTCTGTTAGAGCCTGTTTGCTTATATTTACTGCACTTTTGTGTGTGTGTGGATGCATGTATGTGTGGCTAACAGACAACGCATTGGGCTGTGACTCATGGAGGGTCGGCTTGTTCTGTAGGCTGGAAAGTCAGACAGGAGACTGGAAAAATAGGAACCAGAGGCTCAATGAGGTTAAATTTGGCTGATTTCCTAATTCGCCGGGTTTGCCCCATTCATAAGTGAGCAGCACATCAAACAAATCAGACGAGCAGTACAAGTTTATACAAACTATTGATGCAGTAACCACATTGTAAAGTCAGAAATACTGCTGAGTTAAGCTAAGAAAACGTGTCTTTTGGAGAAGTGAGCTACTAGACAGAGTAAAGTTTCGAAAGAGTTACACATTTTTTTTTTCCCTTTTCTGACCATTCTGTAAACCTTATAACCCTGACAAATGGTTTGTTTTTAGAGGTCTCGTTTTTCTCACGCTAAAAATGCTAGACGCAGAAGCAAATGAGGCAAAAAGGATATGATATGGCGGTATATAGCTGTGGCGTTTCTGTGGTCATCCTGCATGGTCATCACACCCACCGTCCATTTGTCATCTGAGGGTGGCCAGGATTCAGTCCCTCCTTCACCTACGTCATGTACAGGACAAGCTCTGTTTGCGAAATATGTGTATGGACCATATACATATTTCCATACATTTCCCAATAAGGTATCATCACACTTGGTATTTATTAGTCATAGTCATCCCATGTAAACCCAAGCCCACTCGTAGCCAAATGTGGAGCGATTGTTCTATTTTTTTTTTGTAAGACACGCAGAAAAAAAAAGGAAGAACTCAACAAATATTTTCTGTAAATAATGCCCTTTTTCTCTCCTTTACCGCTTCTCTCGTACCTACGTAATTGTATGTACTTTTAACAGTCTTCCTGTTGTCATCTTTCTGTCCAGGTCAGGTGTCTGGGAACAGCAACACCACCTTCATCTCCAGCGGTCAGGTGATGAACTTCAGCGGGGACGTCATTGTTGTCTATGTCAGTCAGACGTCGCTCAACAATGAAGGGGCAGGATCGGATGATGCCTTCGGGAACCCTGTCCAAGAACAGGCCAATGAGACGGCTCCATTTTTACCGGGCAGCTTGAGGTCAGCGGTGGACTCTATTACCCACAGTACCTTGCAGGAGGAGACACTGCCAGTCCAGGAAGTGATGGACGAGCGCTTACCGGGAAAGAGAAAAGGGACCAAATGATGTGTTTGGTTTGTTTGTTTGTTTGTTTTGTTAGAGTGATCATCTCATGTTCCTGTGTTTTTAAAAAAAAAAAAAAAAAAAAGTTAAACTGACTCTGATTATCTCTGTTGGTTACTTCACCCTAGGTCTGTTAGTTTGTTGTGAAATTACATATTAAAATTGAAAATTTAGTTCTAGCATTCCAAATTTCCATGCAAAACAAAGAATCAGGGGTTTCTATATGATAACATAAAATGTCATTAATATAAACGTATATTTTATATAAAAAAATATAAACTCTAATATATAACAGTATAGAATATTATCAGTCAGGTGAATGAAAGAGCAATGTTTAGGGCAGTGAGGCCATGACTCAAGCCATATTAATTTTTCAAGTGTGATATTTCATTTAAGTTCTAGTTCCATTTCCCAGATTAGTCACCAAACCTTGATTCACGCATCCCTAAGTGCCGGTTTTCATTTTTTAGTGGACAGTTGCAGGGTTTTTTTAATGGAAACCCCCTCTATTCCAGACAATGATGGGGAATTTTGCTGGGATTTGGATGTGGAACTAGAGTTCAGACTGGAGGAGACATGTTTTTATCATTATCTGAAAATAGAGAGGAATGAATACATTTCCCTTTCATACCTACCAGTGAATAATACTTAATCTGTAGTCTGTCTTGTATGATAATATCCTACCAACCGAGTTAAAATTTGAATATACCATGTGTAAATTATACTTTGCTCTTTTAAAAACCTGCACTGAATACTATTATCATAGAACATATATATATATATATATATATATATTTATAATAATAAATGATTGCATAGAATGAATTCGTGATGAATTCCAGGCTTTTGTTTAAGTGAATTTGTTTTTGGTTTGCAGGGTCTAACAAAAGCTATTTTATAGTAAAGAGATGCATCAAGTTTTGGTACAGTGCCTTTTTATTCTGTATGTAGACTTTTGAGGTTTGTCTTTTTCTCATTGTACGACAAGTGCAGTTTGTGTGTAAGAAAAAATGCTATGCATTTGATAAGCTATTTTATTACTGGTTTGTTTTGTTTCATTATGTTTAAAGTTTCAACTTTAATGAAGAAAAATCAAGTCAGCCTGTTTATAATAGTTTGTTTTAAATAATTTTACAAAGTAGATTGTTTATGTTTTATTTCAGAAGATGAATATGTGATCAGTGTTTGTATATATTTCAAAAGAAGCATGATGTTTTTGTGAAACAAGAACGAGCAGACCCTTTTGCTAACAGCAAGCAAAAGACATTTAAGATTTCAAAGGGACTTCTCATTTACAGTCTTGCCATGTATTCCGCCTTAAAAAAAATCATGTACATATCAATCAATCCTATTGCAATGAATGACTGAAAGAAGGTTTTGATTGAAATTAAACATGTTTTGCATCTAATCCGCTGAGGATGGCTGCCATCCTGCGTTCTGTGGTTGCTTTCTGTCAACTTTCCTATTCTTGGATCGACAAATTACAGTGAAAGAGTCATTTATCCCCGCAAGATGATCTATAATCTTTGTGAAGCGGTGCTAATTACACATGTGGCAAGGCCTCTCTGTCTTTGCCTCAGTGTTGACAGACAGGCAGCCTTTCATCATCCCGGGGATGGCGAGCAGCTGTGAGGAGAAACTAATCTAGCATTCAGACCAGCTAGCGTCACAGAGAGACCACATGAGAGGAGCTGGCAGCACTCGTTTAAGCCTGGTTTGGGTCAGCAGGAGTATGTTTACATATGTGTGTATGAGTGTGTACGTGTGTGTAAGTGTGCATCTCGTCTCAGCTTATTTTATGGTTGTTTGTGAAAACAGGAAGTTATGACTGGCTTTCACATGGTTTATATGAGACCTGGCTGGCGAGCCAACACAGAACCTGACTGTAAATGATTTCAAAATGATTTTCCTTTTTTTTTTTTTTTTTTCTCAGTCTTCCTTGTGTGAGAAAACAGTCTCTTATTTAGCTGAAGAAATGTAAAATGTTCTAGATCAGAGAGTTGCTACAGTCCACCCTCTAGTGGTAACTGCAGGCCAGGCTCACAAACGGACACGCGATCTTAAAATAATATAAAAATGAGACTTTAAAGGGGCAATTTGTGGAATTCAAACACGACCTCCTACTATCGACAGATGGGGGCAGCATTTCACCAGAAAGTTGTGGTGTTAGTGTCCACTGCCAACCTGACACTGTCAAGATATACATATATTTTTGTTATTTATTTAACCTTTATTTAAGCACGAAGGGCTCATTGAGATCAAAAATATAATTTTCAAGAGCGTCTGAAAGCTGTAACCACATGTACTTTTGTTACTGACGTAGTTTTGAAAATAAATAAAGACAGAAGGGCACTGCATTGACAAAACACCTCATCTTGTAATAAAAACATCTCATAATTACGAGATCAAGTAATTCTAATAATGAAAAAAACGATATATTACAATAAAATACTTTTCAGTCATTATGAGATCAGGATCTAACAATTGCTAACACAGGCTACAGGTTAGAGGACGACGAGGGTGTTATGGCATTTATTCTTCATTCATTTTCTTCTAGATGTGAGACACTGGGAATTGTTCATGTTATTTAAGGTGGATGACATTAATATTAGTACGTCAACACCGCACCAGCCTCACTACAGTGCCATCTTCTTACTCTATTTCACTCAGCGTTGGGTGTAACAGGATCGTTAGCTCACCTCTCCACCCTTACTCTTAACCACAGAGGTTTGAATGACACGAAACCAATACTATTTCAATACCTTCATGTTGACTTGTCCATTATTAGAGGAACCTATTCTAAACTAAATTGGTGTCATGTACCCCACTATTGACTTCATATGAATATCTGAATAGAAGATAACTGCAGTTTTTTTTTCCAAAAAGCAGTGTTGAATTCTATTAGTACACACAATAAGAGACGTCTGCTTTTATGCTTCTTCTAATAGTTTATGGCAAAAGCTTCAATGGAATCTCTTCTATAGATTCCGTTCAGTGTGACCCGGTGACTCCTCACGGGATTCGCTTTGGTTCTGTCACTTACCCATTTACTATCAAATAAAGTGTCAAATTCACCCTATTCAGCAACAGCAGAACTTAAGTGAAGTGATCATTCAGACCTTCCTGCGGAAAGCACCAGAAAATCCACAGTAGTGAAATATTGAAATTACAGTCGGCTCACCTGTGGATCCGGGGTTTTGAATTTCATCTGCTGCACAGACACTTAAACTAAATGAGGTGGGGGTTTTTTTCACTGATGTTGATTCTTCATTCAGCAGCTGCATTATCGAGTAACTCCAAAGGTAAGTACAAAAAGTATTTAAACTATAGATAGGTACAACCATAAACTCACCAAAGTGATTAAGACGTCGGTAATATTTTGTATTTTTTATTTTGTTCATTTCCATTCGCCGGAGCTTTAATCTACTTCATACAGACGTTATTGTAGGTGAATGAAATATAAAGTACAGCACATACATCTGCTGGGTTGCATGCAGTCACATGTTAGCTTTAATAAATAAGTCCATAAGCATCATTGAGCTGGAAGTACATAAATGTTACTCTGTTACTCAGACTTGCACTTTTCATGTGATCATCCACTAGGACACATTTTAGAGTCTGCCTTAATTAATTAGTCTCATTAACACGCTTTCAACAGAAGAGGGTTTGTATGAAACATTGACTCAACAAACTCGAACCATTCCAGTTCTGGCCCCGTCTGTCTCTCTTTTCTCTAGCGTCTCACATCTCTGGACCTCAGTCTTGAGACCGCATTGCTGAAGTAAGGACATTACCGGTTTATGTCACCGACTGATCGTGACTGTCACGAACTTCAGAAATGGAAGCAATCAGGTAAGGAACTTCCAGTGGCATGTATTTTCACAAAAGAAAAAAAAAAGCTCATTTGTAATCTTTTTTACAACAGAACTTTGAATTTTGCGCTGTAGAAATGTGATGTTACAAACAAAAGAAAAGCCTATTTTCTTTGCGCCTCTTTTGGGTGCAGATTACTGCTTCAGTTCAATCCTGTAAGGCACTGAAACCACAAAGCCAGTTGACGTCATACGATCTTCAGATTATACAATAACTGTGGTTTTGGTGCCGTTTGTCACTGTAAGCCTCACCCTCACTGTAATTAGTTACTGTAAGTTTAAACAAACATGCTACATAAACAGCAATACTTTAGTGACTCTTTCTTCCCTTTATTTCTCATAAAGTTCTTTTATCGTCTACTGAAAGTGGATGCGAGTTTCAACATCATGTGAAGTGTCAGCTTTCCCCTTAATGCCCCTCTTTCTCCTCTTCAGGGCTCTGTTTACCTCCAAGTGGTCTTCAGACGCTCGTCTGGACGGAAAGACAGCTATAGTAACGGGTGCCAACACTGGAATAGGCAAAGAGACAGCCAAAGACCTCGCCAGCAGAGGCAAGCAATCTGAGCAATTATTTCTAGACAGAAAAAGAGTGTTATTATGACTGATGGGTGGTATTGCTAACAAAAAAAAAAAAAGTTTGAGACCAGAGCAGAGAACTTGCATGTACATGGAGAAAAACTACTTGTCATTAACAGGTATTAATCTATCCAGGTGCCCGGGTGATTTTGGCGTGTAGAGACATGGCGAAAGGAGAGCAAGCTGCTCGTGACATAATAAGGATGGTGAAGGGAGCAAAGGTAGTCGCCAGGCAACTGGATCTGGCTGACACCAAGTCAATCTGCCAGTTTGCTGAAAATATCTACGACAGTGGGTGGAAGACACACACGTAGACTCCAAAATACAGGTTTTTTTTTTGTAAAAAGACTATTATCCATGTCACATATATTCTGTTTTTTTTCCAGCTGAGAAGGCTCTTCACTTCCTGATAAACAATGCAGGTGTAGCTATGTGCCCTTATGCAACAACAGCAGATGGATATGAAATGCAGTTTGGAGTCAATCACCTGGGTAAGAGATGGAAATATTAAAAAAACAATCAGGTTTAGTGTGATCGGCCCTATGTTTAGGTAAAGCGAGGACATCACAGTAATTTTGAAGCCTGTTCTATTGAATAAATGTAAACGTTTGCTCTGTTGTTTCAATCTTTTCCCCCTATCAGGTCATTTCTTCCTGACCTTCCTGTTGCTGGATTTGCTCAAGCATTCAGCCCCATCCCGGGTCATCAACGTTTCATCGGCAGCTCACAACATGGGCAAGATCCAGTTTGATGACCTGAGCGGGGAGAAAGACTACCACCCCGTCAGAGCCTACGCACAAAGCAAACTGGCCAACGTCCTGTTTACCAGAGAGCTGGCCAAAAGGATGGAGGGTAGGGTGTGAGAAAGCAACATGATGTATGTCTGTCTTCATGTCTCTTTCTGTAGCTCTCTGTCTCTGCCTCTGTGCATAAAAAATGGATCTGTGTCTCTTGCCGGTGTGAGAGTCTCATGCCTCAACCACAACTGCTCTGGGCAAGAAACAGAGCAAGGAGCTACATGTTTGTAGAAAACACAACTCGTCTTAAAGAATGACTCAGTTCTTCACCTAACACACCTTGTCTGTGTCACTATTAATCTAATAATTTCTTGTGTAGGTGATTATGCTGAAAGAGTCAGATCCATGTCAGCATCCATATTTGACGATCTGACGTAAACTTTGGTGTCTTTGCCCACAGTTTTAGGTGTGATGGTTTATTCAGTGGACCCTGGCATGGTTAATACTGAAATAACGAGGAACATAAGGCGCCCTCTTCTGGACGTAATCAAGACCTTCAGCTTTATGATCAAGACTCCAGCAGAGGGAGCCCTCACCATCATCTACTGCGCTGTCACTCCTGAGAATCAGATGCTTACTGGAGGATACTACAGGTAAGTCTGTCCTCAAACAACACCATAATTCATACATCAGACAACCTAATCCTACATCAGCCTAATCCTTAATGGCTGTTAATCTGATGTGCATGGCCTCCGAAAAGAAACTGCAGTTGGAACTGATATTTAAGTCATCGTATAACAGCAGTATTTCCTGCCTACTTTGTGAGAGATGAAATTAGCTCAAGACCGCCTCAGCTGGACACTTGTATATTTTCAGAATTTCTGCAAACTGCCAAGTCCCAGTCTGCCACAAGTCTATACACTGAATATAAAATAGCTCGTATTCCATTCAGCTAATAACATTGCTGATTTAAGGCAAAACGTCACTGATTTCCTTACTTATTCTAATCACAAATGAAGATCAAGTAATAAGAACAGTCTGGTGAAATGGCCACTTGTTAGATTATGCAAGTAGTTGTGATTCAGTGCCTCTTCTCTTCTCTTGCTTTTCTAATTTTCCCTTTTCCTTTGTGTTCTTATAACAGGGACTGTGCCAGATCAGAGAGCTGCAGGGCAGGGCAGGATGATGCCACTGCGCTAAAGCTGTGGGCTGTGAGCTGCCATCTGCTAGGCGTTCGCTGGAGATAAACTTAGATATGCTCTCCTAAATGCTATAAGGCAATAATACGTTACCCTGTATGCATAAAGGTACATAACCCATGCTAAGAAAATGAACTGACGCTTGTATGACGCATGTTATCGTGTGGTGAAAATGTGATGCATGTAATGGACATACATTTTGTTAAGTAGGCACACAGGACGTCTAATGGAGTCTGATGGTTTAAAAGGAGCGTGAAGGCTATAAATGGGCTGAAAAAAAAAAAGAAAAGAGAAAAAAAAAAAGCAAGGAACCGAGCTGTGGTAAATAAAAGATAACACTGATGTTCCAAACTGAAGACTGTCTTCCGTCCTTGTGCCTTGTGTTGTTTTGTTTTTTTTTTTGTCTCTGTGGGTAAATGAAATAAACAGGGTGAGAAATGACAACGGGGCGTTTCGATCACAGTGTGAATTTCTACAGATCTTCGTTTATTTACACTGTGATTGGCAATGCTTGTTCTTACAGCATGCAGCTAACTTCAGAAGTCCTCATGGGTGGGACTAAGCGTCAGAAAGCTGGTCCAGATTCACTTGGAGGGACCTCATTTGGCCATGAAGCAATGCTGCAATATCACCATTACATAATGAAGCGTGACTATTGATACTATAGGAACAGACTGCGTTTAGGGCTTATTCGTGTTTTTTTTATATATATATATATTTTTTTTTGTTTATTGACACTTATACACTTATTTTTATTGACACATATACATTTTTATTGCGCGTTAGTTATTTTTCACATAAAAAAAAAAAAACGACAGATTAGAGATGTTTTTTTTTTTTGACTGGATCTCCGGGGTGAAGTTCGCGATCCACTAA
>JAPQRN010000014.1:16195268-16212620 GCA_037367275.1 Coranthus polyacanthus | reverse complement strand
TTCATGTTCCACAAATAGTCAAAGCTCGACCATTAGACAAATATTAATGAAAAGGTAGATGGAGTTTCCACGTAATAGTGCATGCATTTAGTTTTTGTTTTGTTTTTATAGTGCGTGATGAAATCTTCAAAACGAGTGAGTTTGCCACAGCTGGGTTGTAGAAAAGACGTGATGTGTCAAATACCGATGTCAGTAGAAAATCTACTCTGTGTCACCCCCATTCTTACGGACGCCCATGCTCCACAGGAGGGGCTGGTCTGTGGTCACGGTTACAGGCTTTCTGGGGTTTCCGGTGGCAACGGGCTCGTAGGTGTTGGAGGTGCTCACCAGCTTCCCAAACTGCAGGACTTGATTATCTGAACACAGGGAACAGAGACATAATAACAGTTAATGCAGCTGTAATGAAACTGTAATGAATCACCTTAGTGGTTACTTGAAATAGTCTTTCTTATGTATTATTTAATCTGTGACATTTATCTGTCAGGGGGCGTGTAAAAAAAAAAAAATATCATAGGCCGATATTAGTAGATATTAGTCCCTGAACCACAGCTCGTCCTCCTGGGGTCCATTTACTTTAAATACATACTTTATCATATTTGTACAATATGAGTAAGTAATAATACGTTTTGCAATAAGTACATGTATGTAATGTCTTAACAGATCATTTCAAATGTATTGAGCTGTGAGGCTTTATAAGAACTATAACTGACGCGAAGTGCTCCACATGAATCATGCATGGAAATTTGGACGTAGCAAGGTTGTCTGAGTTAACACAGGGTTCACAGCCATTACTGCACACACACATACGCGCACACACACACACACACACGCAAAGGCTATTATGCAAAGGCCACTGAGCACACTCCAGATTTGTGGCTACTGAGGTGCTAAAATATCTTCACAAAAGATAAAATGTTCCTCTTCAAATGGCTCAGCTGCCACCAAGAGAAACGGTGACCACTGAGGTGTCCAAGTCACAAAACGTTTTTTTTTTTTTAATATTTAGCATCATTTGGAAGACAATGGAGAGTGAACTCTTCATGGAGTGAGGGGCATGTTGACTAAAGGATTCGGATGCTCATGTGTTTGAGTACGTCTGTAACCGTATAGAGAATATAAGAAGAAGAATTTACAAATCTAACACAGGACATTTCACTTCTAGGACTGTGCTAATACTCAAAAGATCAATGTGTCACTTTATCACTGTGCTGTTTCTACTAGAGAGAAGATCAGCACAGTTTATATATATATATGTACAGAATCTGGATGATCCATAAATTGAGGTGAACTGAAGTGATTTGACTAAACTGAACCGTCCAGGTGTGAAAAGACACTTGGCCAGCACTGACCTCTAGTGGTCAAAGGAGGAAGCTCTGAAGGTACAGGAACGTCAAACTGTCCCAGCATTTGTTTCTGTGATTAACACGAATCAAATAATTGATCTTGATTTTGATGGGTGCATTTTATAACTTATGGACAATTCAAAGTCTCTTCTCGACTTACTGTCTGAACATACAGTGAATGAGAATAGGAGAGCTACGCAGTCATGCAAAATAATGTGTTTTAAGGACAATAACAAACCATTCACCGTGCTTCAACAAGCTCAAATGGTCAGAATATTAATCTGTGTGACATTTTTTCCATTAACAGTTAGATTTATTCACACAACATTTACTCTGAGCAAACTGAGCTGACAAGGACCATGAGAGTGGAGCTGTTGGATCGTATCTAATGTGAAAAGTGCAAACTCGCCTTAGACAGAGATTTACACCCAGGGCTTTCTGTTGCAACATTACTCATCCACCGTTATCTGTGACTATTTCAGTATAATCTTGCTCGCTATAGTAAATTAATTCAAACAGAATTTCTGACCCTCCGAGTCAGCAAATCTGCCAAATTTTGCACTAAATGTGTCCATATTTTGTGCTGTTAATTAAAAGACAAGCTATGGCTCTGATTCGGGCGAGGTATTTTGGAAGACTTTGACCTGTTTGTGTCGCAGCGCTTTGATAAACTACGGTTCCCCTTTTATTTAACAGTCTCAACAGCACTCGGTGTGACTTCACTTTTTCCTTTTTAGCCGTCTTAATCTAATTATCTGGTTTTCCGGCCTGATATCAGCGGGAAATAAAAGGTGTTTGTTTGAAACTGAACTGAGCTGACATCGTCAACCCCATCAGTATGTTTCTCTAGCAGAAATAGAAGCACCTAACCACAATAAATGTATTGATTTCACTTTCCCTCCACACTCCATCCAGCAGGTAAATACATATTAAGTTAGAAGAAATTTACTCTCAAGATGTCGTACAGAAACAGGAAATTGTTGCTTTACACAGGCAAGTACAATGTAGGATCTCATCCTTAAGGTAGATTGCCTGCTGTATAAGCAATCATGAATAACTCAAGTAAACAACATCGCTGTTTGCGTGTTTGTGCAAGATCAAGTACAGTATATGAACATTGTCTATAGAGATTTCAACTATGGGCATGTTATATTTCTGATCAAAGACTAAATTCATTATTAAGCTGCGGGCTTGGGTGTATTTAAAGAGAAACATTTTACTCCAGTCTTATAAAATTGGGTGCCAAGGCAACAGTGGAGCATCATTAGTGGAGAATATATTATATTTTTCCAATCTTTTGCATAAGCTTGAGTATATTTTTGATGAATATAAATGTAAGACACTGCAATGAAACATAAATTCTTGGTCCAACAGTTGGAAAAATAGCTCAGCCTGTATTTTTCTTTGCGTCAAATCAGAAATAGTAAAAATTTACAATTTGTTGTCTTTAGGCATATAGCTTTTCTAAATATAGGTCAGTTCAAAGCAGCAGAAATTCTTTTCTCTTGGGGGGGGATAAAGGTGCTAATTAATCATAAAAACCTTATTTGGAAAACGCTACACCTCAAACGTCAGACACCTTAAACCAACACTTGATATTTGCATTGTTTCGACGTCCTCTAGAAGAGACAAAACATGGAGGGAATTAAAAGTATACGTTTTATGAATATGCAAAAACAGTACGGGTGCAATCGCTTCGTGCGAAGGCGAAAATGTACACAAAGGAACAAAGACAGGAGGGAATGAAACAAATCATTTGTCCACAGGCGCTTGCATGCACATCAAACAGGGACCAGAAACAAAAACAAAAAAACCCAAACTATTCTGCTTGAAAGACTGCCAAACAAGCATGGTATTAGACCAGCTTGACACCGAGAGGGGAGAAAATGGGTTGTATGTGAAGTATACTTAATAATTGAGGGAATACGGAGCCAAGAGTCACTGTGCTATTGGTGTGTGAGAATAATGTCTGGCTGTGTTAAAGAGCTGGCCTGAAGTTCTCTCTCTGCAGGGTGATGTGCTTTCTCCACGTTCATCCTGGCAGAGCGTCAGGGTCGTCTAAGAGCTTGGAAATGCAAAGAGAAGTCAAAGCAGCATATTGTGTACTTTTATTAATCTCATCAGTTATCGTAGGTAAATGTGAACACAGTGGACTGTGTGCGGATTCTCATAAGAAATGAATTTTAGGCTTGCGCTGTGGTACAGCCAAAAACATTAGGCTCCTCAACGGGCTACAAAACCCCCACCTCACCGCCATAAAATTATCATAACAGCGCGATGTAATTGTTTTACCATGAAAAATGGGAGTACATGTGATGCATTCAGGGGTTGAAGAAGCGGTAGAGCTGTAATGATCACAACTACCACCAGGGGCAGCAGAGCACTGCAATAAGAAACATTGGGAATCATGCTCAAGAGGATGGCACCTACATTTACTAACACACATTATCTCAGTCGGTCTCTCTCACACATACATTAACCAACGTGCGCAGCCACACACAGGCACATGCGCGTGCAAACTCTTTACCAAGCACAAAAGGCTTTCAGATGGCTTCATTAGTAATCCCCTCCTCAAAGCTGATACCGATCAATAACGGCCCCCATTGCTGAGGGGACCAAAATGAGCGTCGCACCCTCCAGTGATAACAATGGAGATGTTTGCTGCCTGTAATTGCATTTCCAGCGCCACAGCCGAAAGGGCCCGTCAGCTGTAAGTAGACCGTATTTACACAACAAATTACCCAGGAGAGATGGTGGGCGAGGAGAGAGGAGAGACTCGCAGACACTCACAGTGCAGCGGACAGGTAGAGAAGGGAATTATGGGTGTCTAGGGCCATTTTTGAAAGGAAGAGGGGACTGTTACTGCTCTATATTTGCTTCTCAACAGATATTGGTAAACAGGCGCTCAAAGGACACGTTAAAGGTGATTTATCAGGCATTTTTAAACAGACGCAATCTATAATTAACTAGTACAATGTAATCACAGTGGTAGTCTCTAAAATTAGGCAGTATTTATGTTAATATTTTAAATATGAGGACTGTGTTGTTTTGCAAAGCTGATGCTACTGTGCATGTTGCACCTGGTAAGATTTTTTTTTTTCCATTAAATGTTCAGTGTGTAAGATTTCAGGGGGATTCATGAGGATCTAATTGCAGAAACGGATTATAATATTCTTAATGATGTTTTTATCAGTCACATGAAAAAAACTAATTGTATTTTTGTTATCTCAGGATGAGCCATTCGCATCAGTTTTTTTTTCTGTTTTATAGCAGGTGGCATCTGGCATGAAGGTGTGTCACTGTCACCTACTGTATTTGAGATTGGATCAGAGTTAATATCACCTTAATTAAAAAGCCCAGAATGGACAAAACAACTGGCTCTAACAAGGGCTTTCAGTGGTCACGGTAGGGGAGAGAAAATGGGGTGTTCAGCCGGTTGCATTCTGCAACGTCGCCACTAGATATCACTAAATATTACACACTTAACCGTAAAACTTAAATTCCAATTTTATTGCTGGAGTTAACAATAAAACCCTGGCACCTCTGGTGACAAATTTAACTACTTCTAACAAGTGACTCAAGGTCACATTTTCCTGCTGAATGATCATTTTCTCTGTCACACGTTCAGTCTGCAATTGTTTAATAAGATATGATAAATTATACACCGTGTCATTAACTTGTACCTATTAATGTTGATCATTTATTACTGGTAACACACTGCTTGAAGCTACGTTTGTTCAGAATGTGCAGTTTTAGATAAAAAGTAAATACAACATAACTGTTAGATTTAAATTCATTCTCTAACTTCAAGCTGGAATGAAGCTACGTTCACTATATTGTAACGTGAAGATACTGACGAGCATCAAGGCAGGGAAAGCTGCCTCTTTTATCAGAAATCATTCTGTTTAAGTCTGTGGGTAGATACTCCACTCCTTTAGTCCAGCGGGCTATCAAATTCCATCACACTTCACACTTCGAGAGATAGAATCGTTTTTCTATAAATGATGTTTATTCAACACTGAGCTGTTCAATTACTAAAATGAGATGAATGCAATACTGTGTTTCACAAAAATTCCCCAGTCTCTCACCACTTTCAGAAAGAGACTGTAAATCACTGCAGCAAAAGACAGAACACACTGTATAGTTTTTCACTTTCTGAGTGAAGTGTAAAGAGTAATAAGAGATAGCACATCTTAGATCCCCGACAAGAGCCAAGATGTGTTGCCTCTTAGGGAATATCATTTTCATTATTTAAAAGATTTTTTTATTAATGTTTCACATTATTCTCGCTGGTTACATCCTAGTTTTGAAGAACAAGAGAAAACCTGCATTTGAACGGGTTCTCCTTTGGACTGTGAACAACGATCAACAAATCTCCACCGATATTATATACTGTAATACTGTATGTACTGTACAAGTACTTCCTCTTTCCCCGTACTAAATAAAACTAAAACTCGTGAAACGCTCTCTTAAAGTAAACGTGCACTGTGCATATTATCAGCTTGTGATTTCAATACAGCAGTGTCCTTCCTCTTCTCCGCCTGACATTCTCCTTATATTTAAGGCTATTTATTGGCCGTGACATGAGCCAAGGCGTGCGGCAGCAGTGTTAGCACCATCTGCTGAGCAATGATAGCCGCCTCCATTAAATGTTTATGATGGTGTAAGGTTTGTCTAAGAGAGGAGACAAACACTGTGCAGCCTTAAGTTGACCTTCAGATAAGAAAACACATCTCTCCTGGGAATGTGGCATCAGTCAGTCGAGACAGGACAGCGGATTATATATTATGATTTTAGAGTGATCAGGCGGATAAATCATGTGTTCTGCTCGATGCAGGGGTTGAATAGATGAACTGATGGATGTTTATGCAAAATAATATACTGTGAATCATGAATAGTAGAGTCAGTGTGTTTCCACGAGAGTGCTTGTATTCATAGGAGGTCATAGCGAATACATATTTGAGCCAAAATAAGTGAATGCGTGCACCCGCGTATGTGCACTCTACCTCTTTGGTAGTCTGCAGCTCCACTGGGGGTACTGGCAGCAGTTCACATCAGGTTGCTCTTCATTCCCCCTCTGCCCCCCGTGTGTGATGTGCACAGCGTCAGAAATCTACAGATCCATAAATAAAACCATAAAACAGCAGTTTTCCCTCCCGCTGCCACACTGCACCACTACAGAATACATACACATTTCATTTCCCCACTCTAGGACCTTGGTGAGCGGGAGGGAAGTGGAGATAGAGGAAATGAGAGGGGAGAGTGTGTGGGAGGGGGCAAGGGCAGAGAGAGGCAGCGGCATTATGTAGAAAGGTGTAGCAGAAGAAAAGACTAAGAGATGCAGAAAGGGGATATGAAAGGAAAAGCAAGACATGGAGATAAAAGGAGAATAGATTAATTTCTTTAGAATGTGCCCCTGAAAGAATGAGACAAAAAACACAGAACGAGAACGCTGACGGAAAAACATAGTAACAAAATAGATATGAAAAGAATAGGAGAAGGTTAGGGCATGTGTTTGCATATGAGAAACAGAGGAAAGAGGACAGATCTTACAGTAGAGATGTCTGCCTCTGGCAGGGACACTGGGTAAGACCTCACTGAACCAAGTTTGTCAGACACATCTATCTGTTTGACTACAAGATAAAGTACATTGCTTTGCCCTCCTTTGAAAACAACCCTTCCCAGTATTTAGAATGCTTCCTGAATACTGAAATCTCCGGCTGCGCGTCTACTAAAGGCTTAAGCTCCGATGCTTCATCTCTGCAGCAGAACAAAACTTAAAAGGCAGTTCTGTCAACATCTTCTGAGATTTATTGCTCCTGAATCCATATCAAAATGTTTTTCCCCTGCTGTTTCACAACTACAAAATAGGATCCAAAAGCCTCACCTAATCAGGCTGTTGTTTCTGAACTAGACATCAGTACAAAACCTCACTAAAAACTTCAATACTGAGAAAATCCCTGCTGATTTGGTCAATAGAATATGTGCTAGTAAAATCTCAGTAAAGCATGTTTTCTTCTTGTAGCAAAAGAGGCCAGTGGGGAGGCTGTCTAGACTGATTTTCATACCTCTGTAGACAGTCAGGTCAGTGGCCACAAAGTACTACTAGTGCTTGTGTGACCTTATCCGGTAATGCTATTTAAACAAGACTAAATTTGCTAAAATGCTGCATATCTTTAAGCTCTCACGGTGAATCCTCACTTTCAGAATGTAACTAAAATATGGAACATGTAGAGAAGCCCTTATTAACACTGTCTCATTTGCATGCCACTGTGTTTGAAGGCTTACATTCCACAAACAGCATGCTCTCATTAACAGTGAGGACAAGCTTCCTAATCTTGCCCAAAGTTTACTTTTAATTAAGATTTCTCAATTGCTTCAGCTCTCTGAGAGCCTTTTCCGCTGAAACCCATCTGTGTTAACGTGTTTGCCTTTATCAAACGTAGCACCTGCCCATGTCGGAAATGTGCGCGCGGATCTGCATTTCGTGTGTCGGTTGGATTATGTGTTTATAGATGGGTTCACAGGCATCGGTGGCTGAAATGTTGTAATGTCTGCACAAGTCTGTCTTTGTGCACGGCTGCAGGAATGAGTTTCCCATCTGGTCGGTCATTTGAAGGTTCTTCCCAATTTTGATGACATTTTAAATGCAGCGCTTCACTTTGTTTGGTGTGTGTGTGTGTGTAAATAGCTGTGTGAGTCTTTATTTTGTGTATTTGGAAGAACTAGAGTGAGAGTGAAAGGAAAAGCACATGTATGGGTCTATGTTTGTGTGTGTCTTGAAGAATGGAGTTAGTCACAACATCTTCTTCCACAATATATGTAACTTTTTAGCATTACAATATGATGTGATATAGAAGAATTTGCATAAGTTCGACTTTGATTCAATCAAATCCCATTTTGACACTATTCATAGCTTGTATTTTTTTCCCCAGAAAAAGCCAAGCAGTGTATTTGCATTCAGTAATTGCTTCGCATATGTGTCATGGAAACTGGTCCACTGGGATTTAAGGGAACATGGACATAGAATACAATAAACAGTATTTGATCATGTGTGCAGTACTACGATGCCACACGACATTTGACTGCCTTCTCCATTGTTCTATATTTAACAGGATTCCTGCTTTAAGTAACATGTCAGAACTAAAATGTTAATGCATTTCTAGAAAATACTAAAAATACATCTTAGTATCATTATAGATGACAGTACCAAATCATACGGTGCATTCGAATATAAATAGTATATTTATGTGTTGTGTGCATGCGTTTGTTTCATCGCGTGCGTGTGTGATTGTCCTGTTAGTGCATTGATTTACTGTACGTCTTGTGATGCTGAAGTTGGAAGCACAGTTGTGGAGTGCCAGAAGTTTATTTGCATAATAAGCTGAATGGAAATCGTACATAAGAAAGCCTCCTCAGGCTTTCTGTCATCTCTTGGCTGACAGCCATTGTTCATGGTCCACAGAAGTTTCTGTCACTCTTTCTTACAAACATGCATACACATATCTGTGTGCCAGCATATAAAAGGAAAGGAACATGCGGTGAAAAACAAACATGGGCTCAATGAAACGCAACAAGGAAGGGCACGCACACAAAATATAAGCATATAAAAAAAAATATTCATATTCACCCGCGCTCACATTTTATGCAGGAAAGAGTTGGTTGTGGATGACAGCTATTCAAATTTGTTGTTCATTATGATCCACACTAAGCTGAAAACATCATGACGAAGCAGGTTTTAACGCACACAATCACACACGCGTGAGCCAAAAGCCATAACTCAGACTGTGTTGCTGCAGGATGAAGGCTTTTTAATATTAAGCTGTCAGATAGGAGAGGGCTGAGTCACAAAGAAATGACTAAGGAGGTTTTCTGCGCGCCAGCACATAACCCACACACATACAGTATGTAAGGTAGTTCTGGCAGTCACATTGTAGATGGAGAACCATTGTCTCTCTGACCTTCGTAACCATAATCACCCATAAGGGGTTTGCATTTTACTTGTTGGAGTAAAGTTTGTGGTGATTTAAAAGTTCTTAAAAATGCACACTTGGAGGAATTTCCTGTGCTGACAATAGCTCTTGACCCCCATTTTCTTCTTACGGAACATAATAGTTGGCAACCAGTGAGTGGCATAATGGGAAATGACAGTGTTTGAAGACAAAGAGTCTGAGGCATGTGTTGGCCATTTAAACTGTGGCTGATGTGGTTTTGACTGAGCTCCACATTGCATTTCAAAAGCAAAACAGAGAATTTATGCACTTTTTTTTTGTGTGTGTGTGTGTGACAGTTTAAATTAGACGCCTGTCTATTTTCAAGATATTCACTCAGGACGAGGCTACGAGTAGAGATAATGATTCAAATTTTAAATATATTAACGTGGGACTACAATGAATACAATTTTAAACATTACCTGGAAGTGAAATGTTAAAAATGTGATATTGCGGCATTAAAAAAGTTTTGTCTCATGATATGAATCCCTGGGAGACAGCAGATATATAAATTGGACTGTCAAAGATCATAAGACTGTCATGACTTCAATGCAACTTTCCCTTTAAACATGCACAGGCCATAAAAATAATAGAACACAGCTGTCTTCAAATATGTCACCTGAAGCTAGAGGCAACAGACTGAATGCATCAGAATTTAAACTGAGCGCAATATGCTTCATTAAAACACGTTCGACTTGTCAAAGCCAGTCTTTTTCGGAACGACTGCTCACAGAGCATGTGTTTAGTTTGACTTCTTTTGTAAATGAAGGTGCAGTATATAAGGTTTTTACAAATCCTTTTGATGACTGCCAGGGAAGGCTTTATCTCCTAATATTAGCTCTCGTACCGTTACTATAAAAGCACCGAGCAACTCTACAAAAAAACCAATGACCATAAAAGCAAAGAAGCAAAGAGAAAATTAAAACTTAACACAAGAGAGAACTTTTTAACAGGTTGTGGCTTTTAAAATATGTGAAAAAGTTAGACATTTACAAAAGTATACATTTTTTCTACCTGAAACTCAATGGCCTTCGCTTATTTTCTGTGATAAACATGTACAACAACAAAAAATAAAAAAATGAGCATGCATGCTACTGTACCGCACACATTTCCATCCTTCATATGGTCTTCGGGTCAGTTCGACACAGGGACACACACACAAACACACAAACAAACACACACACAGATAATGTTCCATTGTTCTAATCTATTGTTTGATGTCACTCTTTACCCTCTGTCATGTGACCACCTTCAAAGCTTTCCAATGATATTCCATAACACTCTAAACATCAAACATTTTCTCGCACTACGCGCCTCGCACCTGCACGTCAAGGGGGCGGGACTAAAGAGATATGACCCCATTTTTGACCCAAGGTTTACCAGAGTATCTCAAAAGCAAAGATGACACAAGGGTTAAAGAAACCGTGTTAACTTGACACAGATACGCACAGAGTACTTAATGCATCTAGAAATGATTCTCATTGTATGACTATTTTTTACTGAAAATGAAATCCCACATATACTGTCATTTATTAGAAACCTACCAAAAAAAATAAAAAAAATACGTCACATATTTAAATAAGTAGATCTGAATAGGCTTAGTTACCTCCGTACTGCCTGCTTTAATAAGCATCTCATTACACTTTATCTTTGAGTATAAATATGTATGTGTTTGGCAATAAGATAAGGAGTCATTAATTATTTGCAGAAGGTAAAGCAGAATTTTTGCTGGATTGCTTACTGCTCCTGCTCCTCATCAAGCAAAAGCCTTAAGAAAAATGAATATGTAGGTGTATGTTAAACACAATAACCTTGACATCCTGAGTTTGACACCGTTGCTTCTAATGGAAACTCAACAGGAGAGAGAAAGTATGGAAATAAGTCAGGCCATTAGCATCCAAACTACAGGATTTATAAACTTTAATATGAGTTATCAGTATGTGTATGAGGCTTGCAGGACTGAATATGTCTCCATCTCTGCAAGATTTAATGCTAAGCATTGCTAAACATTATAATCAGCGCATGCACCAGCCACCAAATAAACACAGTTAAACATCCAGACACACACATCAAATATTATACACATGCATGCTCACATACACAATTAGGCACAGTGTGAATAGCACGGTTGCTGCGCTAGAGCTGAGCGTGTCAGCTGGTTTTCAGTGGGTAACTCCTCTCCTACTTTCATGGCTTCGGAGATTCAATGACATCCCTTTATGTCAGATTAATGTTACATTCAATATCTGCTGTGGGCGGTCCACTGCCACTTATTTTCTGCAGGGTAACTGCAAGGGCAATGGGATGCATAGAGGCTCAGAAATGAGCAGGGGAAGAGCAGAGTTTAGGGCTACTTTATGCAAATAAATTGGCAGAGGTCTTAAAGTGTTACTGCAGGCAACACCAATCAAAAATCAGAGTCTGGTCAACATGAGCTTGGTCAGGGTTTATATGCCTGGGCATGACCAATGAAGAGTGCGAAGAACTCGCCCTTACTTTGCATAATCATTGGTATCAGCAAACTAGTTTGAGCTTCTAAAGGATCTGAGAGAAAAACGTTTTCCTCTGCTTATGCTACAAATATTTAAGCTTGTAAGAAACTGTAATATATTGCCAGACTTTGCAATGTATTTTAGATTAATGCACTGCGCTTCCACCTTTCCATACATCTAAAAAAAAACACTGAAAAACAACCTGTAAATAAAAAAAAAGGTTGGGCTTTCATGATTTTTTTTTTTTTTTAACATTTGGTGTGTTTTCGCCAATTTTTAATGCATATTTGATCAAGCCTCACAAAAAAAAAAAATCTCTCGCATCTTGCCACGGTCGAACCCATGTGAGGTTGATTGTGAGGTCTGACTGAAGTGAGAACTTTGAGCACTCCGGTGCACTTCATGTTTTGTGATCAGAGTTATAAATCTGGCCAAATATAAATTCTGTTCGGGTGGAAAAAGCACATAAAACAAACATCGGGGTGGCTTCTTCAAATGGTGGCTGTATTTTTTTGGGTTCAAGGACAGACCAGATTCACTGCTTGATATTTAAAGGACAGTTAAAAAATATGTGTCTACAGAATTTCTGTTAATAGCGTTCCTCAATTCTCAGACTTCCTATTTATTGAACTCATCTGCAGACAGAACAGTGTTTGATGCCGTCCTCTCTCCTCGTATCTCGTACCTCATATTTCCTCTGAGTGTTGAGTGTTGGATTATATTGTTCGCATACTTTTATAAAACAGTCGAGTTGACCTAAAATGAACGATCTGAACGAATGATTAAATCCTGGTAATTGGCTTAATGGGTATCATAAACATAATATTTGCAGTGACTGCAAAATAACACATTTAAGATAAATGTAAATTAGCATCATTTTTAAACTGTTTGTCACCAAAGACAAGATAACAGTGAAGCTAATATCTCACTTAACATTCTGTCTCGTTATTGGCTGGCTGGCCTATAGAGACAATCAAGAGACGTCTCTTTTTCAAGGGAAATTATATTGTTGAGGGATATTGCCCTAAGCTACTGTAGAAATCCCACGACCTGACTTAAAATACACACAGACACACACGGATGCAAGCTGAGTGCAAAGTGTCAGGAAAATAAAATGCACACACACACACACACACACACAAATTATGTATTTACTGACAGTTTCCTAAGGGGAGTTTAGAGCTGATGACTGAAAAATCAATGAAATGTGCAGAAAGTGATAAGTAGCTAAGCTGTGACAGAATCTAATAATAAATGGCTAGTTTTAGCAGGGAAAAAAAAGCCAGAGAGGAAAGGACAAGACAAATTAGAACGTAAACGAGAAGCACAGAGTGGAAATTTCTACACCTACAAATAGGTACAGTATGCGGCTGAGTGCAGTGATACACATGCGGGCCATGCCTACTCGGAAACCTATCTGTTTCTCCTGGCTGCCTTCAAATCACCACGTTGCATTCACGTCAATATCCGGCCCGTACGCTGGCCTCCTCCAGGACTATAAGCACACTCTCACCATATCATAAAACGCTGTTCTCTCCTCATACATCGCTACCTTTACTACGCTGCAGTCACTTCATTATTTAGTAGTACACTCCCCTTGTTTAGCATCATTACCGCAGTGCAGTCCTTTCATTAGACAGCAGTCTCTACAAAGACTCTCTTGAGCCACGACCATCCAGACGCTTTCTCTTCACTTCCTCGGTAATGTTGCAGATGACTATTTCCCTCCCTCCCTTCCTCACTACAGGCTGAGGGATCATGTGCATCTGACTCTACTGCAAAAACAAAACAAAATAAACTTTAAATAATAATAATGTTGCATGTTTAACTGGATAATGCGTGAGAAAAAGCTGAGAAAGTATTCATGTATTTTGCATTGTATTATCTATAATGTTTATATTTCACTTGATTTTATTTAATACAACATATTTAAGCTGTGGTACTTGTGTTTTTCAGATTTAGAGTTGCAACAATTATTCGATTAATTGATTAGTCATCAAGCTGCTAAGTTAATCGTGATTCTCGCAACTACTTTGATAATCGACTAATCATTTAGAGTAATTTTTTAAAAAGATTTTCTGATACCAGTTTCTTCAATTTCAATATTGCCTTTACTCCTCTATGACAGTAAACTGAATTTCTTGAACCAAACAAGGCATTTGTGAGGACGTTATTTTGGGATTTGGGAAACACTGATGAAACATTTTCACCATTTTCAGATATTTTGTGGAAATAATGGAAATAATCGTTAGATGCAGCCCTAATTCTAGCATCAAATTAAGGTGAAATGAGGCACAAGCATCCGACTGGAAGGTGACGGCGAATTGTAGTTTCTGACCGACAGCTTTGAAAGGCAGCAAAAGCATAAAGCTCTTAATTAAACATGCCCACACAGGCAAGACCAGCCACAGAATTTTAATGTTCTACTTGCAAACACCGCCATGACTTACTCTCCTTTTGCATATGTTAAGTTTCATGCCTTAAAGGATCTGCCATTATAATCATCTACGTTGGTTTCTGAGCAGATTGCTTGTGCCCTACTCTGCAGGACTCAGCTCTGCTGCCAGTGGCGTCCCCTTTCTCCTGGTACCACGGGGCACTGACCCTCATGCTCTTAAGTTTTCACACTGACAGTAGAGTTGACACTGGAGTGTCTCTGCTTGGCCCTTATGTGTGAAGGGGTCACACGTTTGAAAATTTGAAAAAAAAAAAACCAAAACAAACAATAACATATTTTGCCCCCTATAGCTATGTTTCTTTTGAGGTTTTGAGGAAATCCGACCTCGCCGTCTGCTCTGCCGCAGCACAAGCTGATGAAAAAAAACGAGTTTGTAATGAAAAATGAAAAATAGAGATACTGCTGTTCAAAAATCTACCATCAACATGAATTATGAGAGGGTGAATGGTCCTGAAATCTACTGTAGACTGTGATCATTAATACGACAGAATATGTATGTGATGGTTTTAGACTTTTAGACTCTGATTGTACCGTCTCAATTCATCTGATAAGCACAAATTTAACATCTAATGATTTTCTTAATTGATATATTGCGATACTTTTTTAAAAGACACTTATTAGGTCCATATTTGTCTTCCCGTTGACTACTGTAAGAGTGTGCAAATACTTTTTTACTAAGACAAAAACTGAATCATCTCAGAAACATAGCTCTGTGAGCACACACATGTGTACTGGGTCTGATTTGATTCCACAACAATATTAATTATTAACAAACTATCATAAAAAAGTCAGCACATGATAATTAATTTGAGCCAGGGGTATTTCAGCTCATCCTGCAAACTCTGCTGGAGTTCAACAACCAAAAAAAATAAAAAAATAAAAAAAATTTCTGCTGATTAACTGGCTATTCATCCCGAATTTACGCTTTGGATCCAAACAACATGAATCACTGAAGAATTTCATTCTTTAAAGCAAGAGTTTAAACAAGTTCCAGATGCAAGCAAAACGTCTCCATAGGGCCGACGAGGCTGTAATGGCTGACAGCCCACAACTCTTTCTTTATAGAAAGATCATATATTTTTCATCACACAAACCCTTTGAACACAAGTGTGGGGGATCATTTCAATGGACTTCTAAAGAGTCCTGGTGTCACCCGAGAGTGGCATAGACATGATTTTGGTTTCCCAGAGCAGGTTGCAGTAAAAACCTTTGCACAAACACAAATTGATACTAACAGTAAAAAGGAATGCAGTAAATAAAAGTGCGTATTGCAACAGATACAGTGTCTATGCACACTCGTGCATGTTAAACACCAAAAAATGCCTGATATTCTAAAATTTTTGTTTCTCATTCTGGTCTTCCGTCTCAACCCCATAGGGAAATCATCTCCTAAATATGCATGTGATTAATTACGTGTCTTGTTATCACTGGCTAATCTGCATAGGACTCTATGCAAAAAAATCCCTCTTATTACCATTCAGAAGGCCACCTCACAGGTGTGCTGAGTAAATATACAACAGGCTGTAGCTCATCAAAACACACACACAAAAACGTAGAGACGGGGCCGGAAGCACACACACACAGGCATATTCAGACATGCATATAGATATGTTCAAGCAAGGACAGAACAAGTGTGCCTGCTCAAGTGTATAGACTCCAGGAAACATACACACACAGATACTGAAAGTGGACACCCACTAAGAAGTAGACACATTATGCAGCCCTACTGACAGAAGGTCCAGGTTTCCCCTCATACGGGTGGCAGTGTGGTCTGTGCCAACTCATTAAGTACACAGCTGGCCATAAGGCTGGGAGTGGGGTAAGACCACAGGGATCCTCAGACGGGTGTCTGATAGGAATTTCACACAATGCTCAAGAATATAAAAAGCTCATTGTGTTTCTTCAAGATGTGAAATTGGAGTTTATTTGACTGCAACATAAGCCTCCACACTTTATGTGCATTGTGATCTGTGCTGAAAATTTAGCAGAATGGTGGGCTAATTGAAAATTGAGGTTGCGGGTTGCAGCACTGGCAGCTTTGTGGACAAGGAAAGGGAACTGCTCATGTCTCATGTTAAATTCCTTCTCTGATATCAGCAGAGTGACCTTCCATCTCTACAAACCAGAAAGCCTAATCTTCAGGGTGACATCTGCATATCACGACCAACACGCATCTCGACCTGCACTGGGTTGTTTGGTTGATTCCATAGGTGAATTGATTATATTATTTGTGTATATACCAAAAGCACAGTTACATGATAGTGTAAATACTAAGTTGCAGGCTTGTGAAGAACCTACAACGAGAACAAACATTGAGCGTGAGGAAAGCTGGAGACTGGAGATTTTCACAAATATTACAAATGCACACGTTTACTGTAGCAGCGACATGTATGTCTGTACGACTCACTCAGGTTCCATTTGAGTCCTGTGGTGATTGTCTTGCAGGGTCCGCCTACAGGAATGAGGCTGCACCACTCCCCTTCCAGGCCCGTGTTTACCTCCAGTCTGTGGCTGCCCTGCTGACACAAAACAAGAATCGCCACTATGAAATTGCATTATATGCCAGGGATCCCAAGTGTCACAGTCAATGTCTCCACGATGCCATGGACTAGAAGGCTCAAATTTTAACAGTGTGGGCCTTTCAACCTCATGATTGAACACAATTCATATGAAGGTGAATCAAGAAGTTTTAATTTTGGAATCTCTTCACTGTGTGCAAACATTTAATGTGGTTTTTCCACAAAAATCATCAATGACCTCGTTAAAAAGTAGTTAAATTGACATTTTATTCTCCGCACTCATTGAAAACCTTGTAATGCATTGCATTGTATAAATATGCAATTACTTTTCTGCTGGGCACTAGATGTTTCCTGATTCCCTAAAGGTCCAGATTCAATCTTGTTGCTGATTCTTTCTGGTTTCTACATCTCACTTGTAAAAGTTGCAACTAGATCATAATTGGCTCCAAAATGTTTGTGATGTTAGGCTCGTAGGTCCCCAAAGTAGTAAACTTTTGGGGGATCTAGCTGCAGGCATAGCATATATTATTCATAATTAAGTATTCATTA